>OZ038387.1:3638600-3691641 GCA_964036045.1 Eutreptiella sp. 'Long Island Sound 2002'
CTCCTCCAACCGCCTGCCAAACCGCTGCTGGGGCCGCTTCTGAGGCCCCTTCCCTTCTGATGTATCCCTGGCTGGGGGGGAGGGGGGGGGGGGGTTGTGGTGGGCAGTCAGTACAGCGGCGGTGCTGGACATGATCGGCGGGGGGTACGGCAGGGGCACACGCTCATGCGCATGCCACACACCCTTTTTAGCGGGGGATCATCGCATGCGGGCGCCGTCGAGTGCACGGGCACAGGCCAGAGTGTATCCCCCCATGAGGCCCATGGCCGGGGCCCCCCGAGGCATGTGGGGGGGGGGGGGGTACCTCCCCCCCCCCTGCGTCGCCGCCTCCCCCCCTCCCACTGTGGAATGCTCCCCTTCAGGCCCCACAAGAGGCACGGAGCTGCAGAGCGACACAAGTCAGAACACAAAGCATTGTCAGAGGCGCCTGCCACTGAGACCACAGCCGTACCCCGAGGCCGTGGAGGTGTGGGCTGGTTCGGACCAGACATGCCACCAGCAGGGGGGTCCTTAAGAGGAAAAACATAAAAATTGTTCCTGAACGGCAGTTTTGCAAGAAGACCGCGTGCAGCTCATATGTTCAACCATGGTTGGTCGCGATTGGCGGTTGGTGGCGATTGGCGGTTGGCGGTTGGTGGCGATTGGCGGTTGGTGGCGATTGGCGGTTGGTGGCGATTGGCGGTTGGCGGTTGGTGGCGATTGGCGGTTGCTGGCAATTGGCGGTTGGCGGTCGGTGGCGATTGGCGGCTGGCGGTTGGTGGCGATTGGCGGTTGGCGGTTGGTGGCGGTTGGCGGTTGGTGGCGGTTGGTGGTTAGTAATTGGTGGTTGGTGGCGGTTGGCAGTGGTTGGCGGTTAGCGGGTTGGTCGCCGCTGGCGGTTGGCGGTTGGCGGTTGGTGGCGGTTGGCGGTTGGTGGCGGTTGGTGGTCGGCGGTTGGTGGCCCCAAAGGGCAGTCCAAAAAAAATCCAGATCCCTACAGACCACCCTGGCCACCAGCGTCAGGAAGGGAAACTGGATCTCAGTAGCTATCCACCCCGTACCAACGGCCACCCAGCAATACCGGACCCCGACACCACCGGAACTCAGTAGGAACGTGCTGCGTCCAGCGTGTGGCTCAGTAGGACCCGCTCCGTCGGATCCATGTCTGAATTGGCAGACGCTCGTGGCACGTCTGGTTCGGATGTCCCCCACTAAACCCACCCAAACCTCTGCCGCATCCCCCAAGTCTCTGTCCGCCTGTCATGGCCACCCCCACCCCCCTCTGCCAGGCCACCGCTGCGCCCCCCCCCCTCCCCCCATCAACGCAGCATACCCCACGCGGCCCCCGCCGGCAGTCTGATGCTCACGGTCTTCCGAAGCGGGGCGGACTCGCTGTCACGCAACGCCGCGGGCCCTCGGCGTGTTCGCCCCCCGCGCCGTACCCCCGGGCCGGGGGGGCGTCGGCGTTCCGGGTGCTGGGCGGGGGGGAGTCGTCCGAGAACACCCCCTCGTCCTCCTCCCCAAACACGAACGAGCACATCGACTCGAGCTCCAGCGACGCGTCGAAGGCGCAGGGGCCGGGGCCCTCCCCCTCCGCCGCGGCGCTCCGGGACGGCGCCACGACCGCGAGCAGCCCCGCGGTCAGGGCCGGGGGGCGCGAGGGCCCGGCGCCCGGGGCCTGCCCCACGTCCGCCACATTGATCTGCGGCACCCCCTCGGCGGGGGCCGTGTCCGGGGGCGGCGGCGAGGGGGGGGTCGGGGGGGGGCTCGCGCGCGCGGCGGGCGCGGCCGCCGAGGACGGGGACCGGGGGCGGGCGCGACTTCCGGCGCGAGTCTGTGCGCGCGGGCGACGGCCGGCGTGGGGCTTTGGGCCGGGGAGCGCGCGGCCGGACTGGGACGGGGCTGGACCTGCGGCCCGGCGCCGGCGGGGCCGCCGCGCGATGCGGACGGGGCGTGGGCCGGGGCTTGGCCGGTAGGAGCGGCCCGCGTGCCGGGGGGCGAGCAGAAGTGGGGGCTTGGGGACGTGGCGGGGCTGGGCCAGGGGTTTGGAGGCGGGGGGGTGGACCGCCGGGGGGGCGCCTTGTCGGCCGGCGGCGCGTCGCGGGGGGACGTGGCGGGCGGCCCTCGAGTGGGAGGGGGAGCGGGTGGTCATCGCCTGCGGGAACAGGGCCCACACGCATGGCCTCGGGCGGGGGGCGCAGGGGGGGGGGGGGGCACGGAGGCAGGCACACAATCATCGGCGTCCCGGAGGCTTTGCGGAGGGCGTACCGCGTGTTGGTGTGGGTTTGGGGCGGGATCCGCCGGGCCCTACATCGAGAGGGGGGGGGGGGGGGCGGCCCTGAGCCCCCTGTGTGACATTCCGTCGGGTTTGTTGCTTCTTTACGGGGCCCTGGACCAGTCACCCGGTCTTCCCTTCGCATGTTGCATCGGGTCGCTGCGTTCTGTCGGCCGCTGCGGCCGGTGCTCTTGCTGGTGTCGTTTCCGCGTTCGCGGAGCCCAGTAGTTGGCGTATTGAGGATGTGCTGCTGAGCCCCCCCCCCCCCGTACGGAGGCGTGCAGGTCACAGATGGCAGGCACACGTCCGCACAACAAAGGCCTCGTCAGGGGGTACCGGAGGCGCCCTTCGGCTCCGCAGTGAACCGCACCACCAGAGAACACAGTGTCACGCGTCTCTGTCTTGTACGGCACAGGCACGGCAGGTACTATGGCTACGCCCCCGGGGCCCTGCAACACCCACGGCCGTAGTACCTCGGGCGCCGCGCAGCACAGCGCATGACACTGCCCCCCACCCCCCATCATTGGTTGCCAATGACTGATCAGCCCCCCCCCCCCCCCGCCAAAGGGCATGATGTCTCTGAGGATGCCCCTGTGCACACGGAGGCCTGCCGTTGGACTCTCCGGATTGTCTTCAGAACGAGCGATGGCTTCATCTCGTCTCCCCCCCCCCCCCCCCCGTGTGACATTCCGTCGCGTTGTTGTTTCTTTACGGGACCCTGGACAGTCACCCGGTCTTCCCTCCGCATGTTGCGTCGGGTCGCTGCGTTCTGTCGGCGCTGCGGCCGGTGCTCCTGCTGGTGTCGTTTCCGCGTTCGCGGAGCCCAGTCGTTGGTGTGCCGGGGGCTGTGCTGGATGTGGAATGGTGTGCCGTTTGCGCGTCAGTGGCGCCCAGTAGTTGGCATATTGGGGGTTGTGCTGGTTGTTGCCGGGGTCGTTTGACTGTCTTTGCTGTCCACGCGCCTCTGTCCGCAGGCCTCCCATAACCTGCCTCGCTGTGTTTCCGTCTCCATGAGGCCCAGGTGCCCTGCTCCTCCACGCGTTGTCCCGGCCGTGCACCATGTGTCCCTTTCCCCCTCACGGCTGGTCTGCCCCTGATGGGCTCCCGCTCCTGTTGCGCAAACAGCCCATCAGGGCTGCGGGAGACACCCCCCACCTGATGCCGGTTGAGCAGGGTTGCCCTGGCACTCGGTAGCGACGTGGCTGGCTGGCCAGGCCATCCCCTTTGTTGTCGCTGTCCCCCATGCGCACATGGAGGCCTACCTTTGGACCCTCTGGATTGTCTTCAGAACGAGCGATGGCTTCATCTCGTACCCCCACCCCCCATGACCCCCTGTGCTGCCCCGCCTAACACGCCCTCCGCCCCCCTCCCCTCTGGGGCTAATGCCAATGGGACGTGCGTAGGTGACATCCTGCACATGGGGTGTCATGCTGGGGAAGGGCTTGACCTTGATACCCAATGGCTGAGCGTGCGGCGGGGCTGTGGGGCTGTGGGGGGTGAGGGTGTGGGGGTGGGGGGTGGGGGTGTGGGGCTGTGGGGCTGGGCTGTGGGGGTGTGGGGGTGTGGGGGGGTCGGGGTGTGGGGGTGTGGGGCTGGTGGGGCTGTGGGGGGGTGGGGGTGTGGGGGTGTGGGGGTGTGGGGGTGTGGGGGTGTGGGGGTGTGGGGCTGTGGGGGTGTGGGGCTGTGGGGGTGTGGGGGTGTGGGGGTGTGGGGGTGTGGGGGTGTGGGGCTGGGCTGTGGGGGTGTGGGGCTGTGGGGGTGTGGGGGTGTGGGGCTGTGGGGCTGTGGGGGTGTGGGGGTGTGGGGGTGTGGGGGTGTGGGGGTGTGGGGGTGTGGGGCTGTGGGGCTGGGCTGTGGGGGTGTGGGGCTGTGGGGGGGTGGGTGGGTGGGGGGTGGGAGTGTGGGGGTGTGGGGGTGTGGGGGTGTGGGGGTGTGGGGGTGTGGGGCTGTGGGGGGTTGGGGGGTGGGGGTGTGGGGGTGGGGGTGTGGGGGTGTGGGGGTGTGGGGGTGTGGGGTGTGGGGGTGTGGGGGTGTGGGGGTGTGGGGGGTGTGGGGGGGTGGGGCTGTGGGGCTGTGGGGCTGTGGGGCTGTGGGGCTGTGGGGGGGTGGAGGGGTGGGGGTGGGGGGGTGTGGGGGTGTGGGGTGTGGGGGTGTGGGGGTGTGGGGGTGGGGGTGTGGGGGTGTGGGGGTGTGGGGGTGTGGGGGTGTGGGGGTGTGGGGCTGTGGAGCTGTGGGCTTCCATGTGGTACGGCGGGGGCCCGTGGGCGTGGGGGTCAGTGTGGGGGGGGGGGGGGGGCCTCCCCCGCCCTCTCCCCCCCCCCCGGGGCCCTGCCGCCCCCTTCCGTTTGGCAGTCTGTCCCGCCTGGGGGACCGGCAGCTCCCTGCAAAGCCCGTGCCCCCTCCCCCCCCCCCCGGACTTGGGGTGCGCTCACACAGCGGGCGGGGCATGTCGGTCCCTCGGGGGCCGGGTCTTTGCACTGCTCCGGGCGCCACATGGGACGGGTACGCTGGGGGGGGCGGGTCTCTGGGGGGGAATAGGACTGGGACGGGGATAGGGGCGTCCCACTGCTCAGAGGGGCACTCCCGGGGGTTGTGGCGTACGCACGGGCCCGTGTGTTCAGGGGCCCGGGGCAGGGGCTGGGGCCCACCACCGCCCCGCCGCCGCCCCCCCCCCCCCAAACACGTGATGGGGCCCGAACGCAGGGACCCGCGCAGTACTGGCGCCCCCAGTGGGGGCTCAGGGGGGCTCTACGGAGCGATGCTGTTGTGTTGTGGGCAGGCCTGTGCGGAGGCTGTCAGGGGCCTCAGGGGTACAGTCAGGGCCAGGTCAGCCCTCAGGCCCCCCCTCCCCCCCCCGCGCCTCATGGGGTAGGGGGTGGGACTACACCCCCCCACCCCCCACCCACCGCCTCGTGGGGATGGGCCCCCTCTATCCCGCAATGATATACGGATGCGTGTGCACGACCGGGACCGTCCGGCACGGAGCAGCAGTGCAAAGCAAAAGTCAAAGAGGAAAGCTCTTCAGTGACATGCCACGGGCGCCTTCCGCTGCAGCAAACACGATGGCATGGGCTCCACGGATGTTCACTACATCTGAAGTCCTACAAACTGCCCATCCGGTCGACGGTCGGCAGCAGAGCGTGCCACCGAACGTCCAGACAATGCTTCAAACGTCAAACAACAGGAGTCCCCCTCCCCCCAGACATGCAACCCCCCCATAGGCCCCATTGCACTGACCAAACTGCGTGTTGCACCCTTCTGGAGGGGGGGTGGGTGTTGGCACAAGGCCTCGGTATCAAATTGTTTGCCTTTGGCGGCGCCTATTGGCCTCTCGCCACTGCACATGCCGACCCTCTGGGGGTCCGCACGTTTTTTGGTTGTGTCAACGAAGCCCCCGGATGACTTGTCCTGTTTGACTACTCCGGGGGTCGGAGGGGGGGGGGGGGGGGGGGCATGCGACAGTCTGTAAAAGCCACCCGGCCGCAGCGGTGGTCATGGCATGTGCTGGGCCTTTCCCCCCCTCAAAAAGGGGAGGTGGACATGCCGCAGTGTCGCCTAAGCGCCGGGAAGGGGCGGGTGACCGTTGTACCCCATCCCTTAACACGGGGGGGGGGGGGGTCGGGCACCCCCCCCCCTGCCCTTGAGGCTGCATCGTGAAGGGGGCCTTGGGGGGATGGCACAGGCGTGTGCAGTCCCCCCCGCTCATTGGGGCGTACCCTGTCGCTGTGTGTGTGGGGGGCGGGGGGGGGGGGGGCAGGCGCAGCAACACGGGAGCACAGGACATGCCCGGGCGGTCAGTGCACCATCCGCCGCCGGTCGGGACGGCGCCGTGTCCCGACGGACGGGCGACGTGTGCGCGCGTGCGCTCAGCGATCGGCTCGGCGCGATGAGGGCGGACTTGCCGGTGCTCTGCAGAGGGCGTGGGGGGTATGAGGGTCTGGAGGGGGGCAGTGACCGCACGGGGCCGACACAATGCGCCGTGCGGGAGAGGCCCCCCTCTGAGAGGGCCTCGGATGCATGGCACATGCCATTGGGAGGGAGGGGGGGGGGGCACAGCCCCCAGACCGGCAGTGGGCGGCGGCCATAGACGCCCCCCCCCCCGAAGCCGCGGTGCTGCCACATGACTTGCCCCCCCCCCCCCCCCCGGATGCATCAGCAGGGAAGGGCCTCAGAGGCGGCCCCAGAGGCGGTTAGGCAGGCGGTTGGAGGGGGTTGCCAAAGCGGTTGGGGGCGGTTGCTGTCGGTTATAAATACCATTGAGGCAGGCACTTGGCGCCAGGGGGACAGTGGGTGGGCATAGGCTGGGTGCCTTGGAGGGGGGGGGTACCTCCCCCCTTAGTCGCCCCCCCCCCCATCGCAATACCCCCCCCATTCCAATGCCCCCCCCCCCCCTTCAATGTGCGGTGTGGCACTGGACGTCCCCAGTCAGACCTCTGCCACCCTCCGCCATGTCCCCCATGCCCCCCCCCCCCGCCCGCACGGCCCGTTGGCCGGGGCGGACGCGCCTGCCCCGCACACGGCCGTGCCCCGGGGGGGGGGGGGCTTCTACAGAGGGCGGTACGGCCATGTCCCCCGCGCTTGGGCTATGCACAGCCCTGGTACACCCCCTTTGGGGGGGGGGGGATGCAGAGGCCTGTGGGGGGGGGGCAGGTGGCCACGTGTGTTTGTTTGTTGAGGAGGGGGGGGGGGGATGTGATGAAGGGGGGGGGGCTAAGGGATGGTGCAGGGGGGGGGCTTTGGTGGACTTACCCTGTGCAACACCGCCCCCCTCCCCAAGAGCCACTCCACGGCACACAAACACAAAGAGTACTGTGGCAAAGGAGAGCTGTGGGACACACACGCTCGCCGGGCCCCAGAAAAATGTACTTGGGGGTGGGAGGGGGGGGCTTGCAGCCCCTCTTCCCAGCCCCCCCCCCCCAAGGGCCATGCCTTTCATGTGTATTTCACATCTCCGCCAAAAAGCCCCCCCCTTTCAAATCGTTGGAGGCAAGAGTTCAGGCAATTGCATTGAGGAAATGTGCTTGTGGCCCTTGGAGCCCCCTTTCCGCTGCCCCCCCCCCCCCGCCCGCCAAATTTGCAGGGGCTCCAAAGCCCCCCCCCCCCCCCCACATAAAAGTTCATGTATTCATGGATTTCATTCCATTTGCCCAGAAAAAATTCTTGGGCGTCTGCGGCGCCATTCGTTTCCCCAAAAATCTCAAGTTGGACAAAGATGAGTTTGACAACTTTGGGGGGCCTAGAGGAGGGGGGGGGGGGGGGGCTGGCACAAGGCCTCGGTATCAAATTGTTTGCCTTTGGCGCCGCCTATTGGCCTCTCGCCACTGCACATCCAGACCCTCTGCGGGTCCGCACGTGTTTTGGTTGTGTCAACGGAGCCCCCGGATGACTTGTCCTGTTTGACTACTCCGGGGGTCGGCCGTCCCGGAGACGGGGCTGTTGCCCGTGCCGTTGACCAGGGGCATCCAGATGCACCCTCCAAGTCCATTCGAGGGTTTGCCGGCTCCAGCACTGACTTGTGCGCGCCGGCGTGCGCCAAGATTCGAACCGGCCTTGGCCAGGGCCCTGCGCGGATCTGCAGTCACTCACGAGCAGTCGCCGCCACTGCAGGTCACACAACCGCTGTGAATGCGCCGTGGAGGGCCCGGGTGTCAGAGGCACATGGGGCAGCGCGGCACTGGACGCCTTGGGCCCCCACGTGTGGGGGGAAGGGGGGCGGGGCACAGGGACATGGCAGGAGGGGGGGGGCTCGGGCCGGCGCTGCCCAAATGGTGGGCGCATTCATAAGTGCAGTCGGTGGCAACAGCGGCTCGAGTGATGTCTGCACAAGCCCCCGTCGCACTGGAGGCGGCGGCGGGGGATCCTCCGGGATGCCTTGGAATGGGGGGAGGTACCCGCCCCCCCCCCCTCCTCGCGACCCCCAGCCTATGCCCAGCCACTGTCCCCCTGACGCCAAACACCAGCCTCGCTGGCATTTGTAACCGACAGTAACCGCCCCCAACCGCTTTGGCAACCTCCTCCAACCGCCCGTCTAACCGCCTCTGGGGCCGCCTCTGAGGCCCCTTCCCTTCTGATGCATCCCTGACATCCCCAACACGGCCCCCCTCCGCGTGCACTGCACAACCCGTCGCTCGGCCCGGACACCGAGCCCCTTGTGGGGTCCCCGAGGGCCGTGGGGACGGGCCGCACGCGGGCGCAGGACGCGGCAGGGGCACACCAGAGCGCTGCGGCCCTCGGCGGGGTCCAGGTGCAGTGAGAACTTGAAGGGGGGCCAGCTGTGGCTGTGGCTGTCGCTGCGGAGGGCCCGGTGCGGGGGGGCGGCGGAGGTCTGTGACGGCGTGAGGCAGAGGCGGGGGGGGGGGGGTGACCTAATTAAAAAACAGACAAATGCAAACCAGAGGTAATGCACTCCACAGTCAGGCATAAGTGCATCTTTATTCTCTATGCCAAACCTGGTTAAACCTCAAGACACACACTGTGTCTGAAACAGAAAACAGAACATCATGTCTGACTACATTAGTCAGACAATCACAGTCAGTAGCTGTCAGTCAGACATCAGCAATCAGTGTCGGATAAAGACACCATGCATTACCGGCGGGGGGGGTGGGGCAGAGGCGGAACACGGGGCTTTTGGGAGGGGGGGGGGGGGCACCCTCTCCACCGCCCAACAACGCCGGACAAGGCGTCGCCGAGCCCCACCGTTGCGGTCGATGGGCCCTGGTGCTGGGCAGCCCCGTCACCGTGTGTGACGGGTACCCGGGGGGTGAGGGGGCAGCCAGTGCGCAGGGTCCGTTCCGGGGGGGGACGGCACAAGCACCCGCCTCACAACCGCTCCGCTAGGGATGAATTGGAAGGGAAGGGGGCCCGGAGGGGGTTCCAGAGGCGGTTAGGCAGGCGGTTGGAGACGGTTGCCAAAGGGGCTGGGGGCGGTTACTGTCGGTTACAAATGGCGTTGGGGCTGGCAGTTGCGGTCAGGGAGAGAGCGGCTGGGCCATAGGCCAGGGCCCTGGAGGGGGGGGGGGGGGTGCCTGGCCTCCTTCCAATGCATCCCTGCGCTCCACCCCCCAAGGCCCCCTAATGCACAGGCCAAGGCCATCACTGGTACAGCGGTCCTGTCCTCATTCACATGCCAAAGCAACATCCTCCAAAGTGACATGCGGGCACATGCTCCAGCGGTGCCCCTTTAGCCACAGGAATTCGACTACGGGCCTTTGACTAGTGGTCAAAGTCCCGCGGACACAACACGTGGCATTTGACCCACTGCCCCCGGACTGCTCCGAGGCGATGGCGGTGGAGACCCCCCCACACGGTACAGCCACGGAGATGGGGTGCGCATGGCACTCATCCCGTGGGGCGACCCAAAACTTGCCCCCAGAAAGAAGGCCCCAAGTGGCGATGCCACTGGGGCCCCAGGTTTTCCGGGGGTGGGAGTGGGGCGGCATGGGGGCGGTTCGGCGCTGCACGGAGATACCGGGGGGCGAATTATTTGAGGGGGTTTTTTTTTTGGCCGGCCAAAATTGGGGGGGGAAATTTTTGGTACTGCTCCTTAGAAATGAAGGAAAAATTTGGTATGAGGCCCCTTGTTGTTGCATCATAGTGGACGGTTGTGCTGTCAGAGACATGTGGAAACCCTTGGTAGCTGAAAAAATTTTCATCAAGCTAGATGTATGCGACGAAAAATGAGACTATGGAACGAAAGCTGGGTGGTCGAGCGGCTACAATACTAGGTTATAGATCGCCAGAAATTGGGAGTCCCGGGTTCAAAAACCACTGTCCTGTGTTTTACGACCCACACCCAGAGTCAAAGACAGGTTTTTGGAAATGGCGCTGGGGGGTGGGGGGGATAACTTGGTCCCACCAGTTCAGTTTGCGGCGCTTTTTTTTTCATTTGCACGGGGAAACTGTGTACTTTCTGAATATCCAAGAAGTTCTAACAGGTTCAACGACACTTTTAAAACACGGGCCCGTTTCTGGCCGGGGTTACCCAGAGAAATGACAAATCCTTCCCTGAGTCCCAAACAGGTTGGTGGCAGCCCATGCCTGGTGCACACAGTTTGACACATCGCATCCTTAAAATTGAAGGAAATATTTGGTACGAGGTAGGAGTACGAAATTTGTCCATATCGATTTTGTACTGTGCTAAATAATTCGCCCCCCGGTAGAACACAAAAAAAGGCACTGGAAAACACTGGCAAAATACCGGTTCAACGACTGCCGACCCACCCCCTTCAGCCCATCTTGGGACGGCTCCGCCTCGAAACAGGCCCCCTCCTCCGCTGTCGAAACTCATGATGCGTCAGACGGGGGACAAGATGGAGAGTGATGCCGTTCAATGCAGCGGTGGCCCATGCCCCCCATCAGCCCGGCGTGCGCCTCTGGCCGCAAGTGGAGGTCCAGTCCTCGAGGGGTGCAGCACACACCCATGCGCAATCAGGCAGCCACGCGCAGGACACGCACATGTGCAGCCGATCCAGGGCTGTCCTTAAGGGGGGAAAAAAAAGGAAACAAAAAGGTTCATAACGCCAACAGAAACGATCGTTCACGGGGACGCTCTCTGCTTCATGGGCAAGACATGGGCAAGACACAACACCACAGAAGCACTGTTGAGCAATGGGTGGCATTTGGCGGCGGTTGGCGGTTGGCGGTTGGTGGCGGTTGGCGGTCGAGGGAGGGTGTTGTCGCACGGGGCGCGCACGGTGCAGCACCTTTCTGATGTTTCTAGAGATTTTACCCGGTGAAGAGGCCCACTGCAAACCACTATGGCGGGTGTTCCCAAATGCTTGTGGATGGTCGCCAAAGGCCTTTGGATGATACCTGGTGTTTCTTTCTGCCTTGCAGGGGGACTTTTGTTACTTCCGGGTGGGTTTTCGCGGTTACTTGGAAGCAGGGAAAAAGCAGTGCCCATGAAAACGCATATATTGAAACTTTGCATGGTGCGCGCACGGTGCAAACACCCACTCAGGGGTGATGGCAGTTGGCGGTTGGTGGCGGTTGGCGGTTGGCGGTTGGTGGTCCTTGGGGGCTGTCCTGAAGGGCTGTCCTCAACAAAACAAATTTGGGTTCGTAAAGGAACTCCAAAACCACTCCCCAGCTCTTGAAACACATCGCCGTGCACTCGAAGCAAACCTGCGGAGTGCCATGCGACTGAGGGAACGGCTGCGGAGCGCCGTGAGACTGAGGGAACGGCTGTGGGGCACCATGGCACTGAGGGAAGTGCTGTGGAGCGATGTGGGACTGCGGGAAGTGCGACATGGCGCTGCCCGAGCGGGAGGCCTTCGCACTGGAAGGGGAGGTGGCCGAGACTGCGGTGGTGCCGTTGGTGTACGGCGGCGGCGAGGCCATCGTCCCCACGCGGGTTCGTGGAGTGACGACTGCAATGCACGCGATGATGTACCGGGGGGGGGGGGGGGGGAGGATGGCGCCGCTGCTGTGGTCATCCAGGACCGCCTCATCCCTCGACAGCCCCACCCCAACACCCTCCCGCCCTTTGCGCAGTGCGCCATCCGGTCGGCAGTGGGATGGAGGCACGGGACTTACTCACTGTTGAAGCTGCTTCGAGGCAAACAACGGCGTTTGGAGGGGTGCTGCGGGGTCCCCTGCCCCCCTGCCCAGCCGGCTGTCCCTGCCCCTGCGCTGCCATGCCCTGCCCTGCTCGTTGGTCCTTCATTCGGCGCCAACATCTGTCGGGTCGGCCTGGCGCCCCATGACGGCCGCAGCGCCCCACTCCGCACTCTGTGACACCTCCGGGGGTTTTGGGGGCGGGGGGATCAATTCTATGGCCTTCGGCCAGTGCACCTCGCAGGGACTTTCCCGCAAGCAATGCATCCCCAAGCGGCCCCCAAATTGTTGCCCATGCATACCTATGGGCTGAGGGGTGGATCTAAATGATGCTACCTGGCTCCCCATCGGTGTAGATGCACGTCCACTGACACCAAATGATCCCCTAGCCCGGCCCAAGGGTCTCCAGAGGTCATCGGAGGCCACCCAAAACCCCCGATTTTTCAACCAACATGTGCCGGCCTGAAAACGGCAGCCAAGTGTGGCCCACCACCGTGCAAACGAGCCTACAACAACGCTTGTAGGGGTCCACGAAGCACCACTGGGAGGGCCTAGTTGGTGCTGTGTGGCTCCCCATGGGTTTAGAAGTACTCCCAGTGTCACCCAATGATCACCCAACAACGCCCCAAGGGCCAGAGGTGGTCAAGGCTCACCAGAAAGAAACACGTTCAGACCCACGGAGGGTCAGAATGAGCAGTGCCGAGAGGCCAATGGGCGCCGCCAAAGGCAAACAACCTAATCCCGAGGCCTTGTGCCAACCCCCCCCCCCCCCCTGCGCAAAAACGTGGGTTTCAAGTGGGGCTGGGTCTAAGGGGGTCCGGACCATCAACTCATGAGGGGATGCGTTTATTGGACAAAACCATGAGTCTACAAGGGTCTACAAGCCGCAACTCACCCCGTTTGGGGGAGGGTATGCGGATGGTCCCCAAAAGGGGGGTAATGTGGCATACCCCCACATATGTTGGCCTGCGTGCTTTTGATCCAACACCCTCTGCGACGTGATTTGCATTGGGTCCCCTCCCACTCGCAGCACACAGGCGCCCTGCTGCTCCCCCTCTTCACCCAATCCCCTCAACACTGCGATGTGTGGGTGTGTGTGTGGGGGGGGGGGGGGTGCACGCCCACACGGGCGCTTGGATTGCCCCCAGCCTCAAACTGTCAGGGACGGTGCCATGCACTGGGCCCAGGGCACCTCTGCCGCACGACCTTCCTTTGCCTGCAGCGTCATATCGCGGGCGTGCGTGTGGGGGGGGGGTGGGGGGTACACGGAGGGCAGCACGCCCCACTTGGGGGATGCCGCCCCCCCCCGCCAAGGCCCTGTGTCACCAGGTCATTGGTGGGGGCAGACCCCATCCGCACCTAACAGCCCTGAGGCGCTGGAGGGGAGGGGGGGGGGGGGGGGCGGCGACGCGGGAGTCTGCAGGTCCATGGGATGCATCAAGGACTGCGCCGGTGAGTGCCCGGGGCTGTGTATCAGGGCATTGAGGTCCCTGTGTTGGCCTGAGGGGCAGGGCCGCCTCAGTACACGGGGGGAGAGGGGGGGGGGGGGGCTGCTGACTCAAGGGGCCTGCATGGGCCGTGTTGGGGCGGTCGTGGGCACACAACACACCCACGGCCCCCCAACGGCGATGCCGTACACCGAGAGCACTGGGCCTCTGGAACGGCCCTCCGAACCGGAGCTCCGCCACCGGCGCAGCGACCCATCGCTTTGAAGCGGGTGGACTGTGGCACACCCCCCTACACCCCCGCAGCCTCCGCCCGGCGAATGCCCCGTTCAAACATCGTGAGCCATTGCAGATGCAAGCGCCGGGCGGTGGTGTACCCCCACAGCCCCACGCCCCCCCCCCCCCCCTGGCGGCACACAACGGCTCTGTGCATGCCCCCTACCCGGGGGGGGGGGGGGGGTGGCAAAGGTGTTCAGAAAAGCATTAGGGGGGGGGGGATTATGCGGTTTTTCTGAAGAGGGGGGGGGGGTACAAAAAGGCCCGATGGCCATGTCCCCCGTGGGTCTGAGGGCACTGGTCCTGAGGGTTGCTCCAGTGCTCCAGCTTCAGTGGGCAGAGTACTGTCCCCCAGTGGCGGTGGATGCCCCCCCCCCCCCAAGGGGGGTCCCCCATTCTGTCGGTCACAGCTCCGGCCGGTGATCCCAGGAACTCCGGGTCGATGTCTGGCCCCCTCAGCCCCTACACAATTCAAGTCGGGCTCAGGCGGGTCATCCGCCCACAACAAAGCCGGGCGCCCCGGGCCTTGTGGGACGTGATCCCGCTCGATGGCTTTGCCCCACCGGCGGATGGTGCTTTCTGGGGGGGGGGGGGGGGGCAGGGCATCTTTTGAGTCGGGGGGGGGACCTGAAAGTTTGTGCACCAAGAATGGCCCCATCAGATTTTCCCGTTTGTAAATTTCGCGTTAACCCACGATGCTCCCTTTGGTCTGGGGGGGGGGGATGGGGGGGGGGGGGGGGCAACTTGGTTTTTAATGGTTCCAAAGAGGCCATGGGGAGGGGGGTCCTCATACCTCACCGCCACGGCCTTCCTCCGCCCAATGACATATGCATCCCCCACACGCCCCCTCCTTTGGCACCCCCGGTCACACCGCCCGCATGTGTTGTGCCGTTCCCCCTCTGTTTTAGGGACCTCCGGGCCTCTGTTGGCCCGTGTAGTCCCCCTGTGCCATGCCCCACTTCAGTTCCCCTTCCACTTCTGAGGGGGTCCGACATACGCCCCCCCCCCCTTTCTCCTCCACTCGCCCCACGTCGATGCCGCGCTGCCCTGCCCCTCTACGCCGCGTGGGGGGGTGACCCTCCCTCTCTGTGAACAGCCTTTTGCTGAACAGCACGTGCCATGCGGCGGTCCTCTGTCCCGAGGGCGACGGTGGAATCCGATCCCATTCACAAGGGGTGCCCCGCCGTCGGGCAGGCCCTGCGTGCCATGGGCTGAGGGCCGCCACATAACCACCGCGGGCGTCCGCACATACCTTTCCCCCATGAAACCCCCCCCCCACAGAGATTCCCCCCGGTACAGTCCCCCCGGTGGCCCCGCTTCCAAGGCCCACACCCGCCGTGGGCTGCGCCCCCCCCCCCCCCCCCGCACGCACATGAGGGGCATGAGGAGCACATACTTGAGGCGTCTTTGGCCGGCGCTTTGGATGGGACAGCCTGCGGGTCCGGGGCCGTGTGTGCGACAGCAACACTCCTGCGGGGGAGGGGGGGGGGGGGCAGCAGCGCGACGCGGGCCCAGCACGGCAGAGCGGAATGCGTAACAATGCGGACGTGTGTGTGGGGGGTAAGGGGGTGGGGGTGGGGCCAGGGATGTGGGGGCCATCACGACAGTGCACCGGGATCGCGCGGGCGAGGGACTCTGATACACCCACGAGGGCCGCGTGCGCATCCCGGGGCCCCGGTACCACTACTTTGGCCTGTCTGAACCATGGCCCTGCAACTCTTCCGGTGCTCTGGGGTTTTTGGGTTTTGCAAAGACAAAAGCACAAATCCAATAAAACACAATGCAATAGCAAACAACGGGTCTGTGGCGAATACCGGTCATTCAATACAGCCAGTGCCGTGCGTAGTTATGGCCCAGGGCGGGCAGGAGGGCTACCTCAGTACGTCAGCTCACACAAAAAATTCAAAAATCTGTGCAAATACATGACAAGCGTCGCTAGCAAGACAACACTTGCAGCAGAGCAGGAAAGTGTATTTTCGGAGGTTTAGCCGAGCACCGCGAAAATGGGGAGAGTGTTGAGGGACGGGGGAGTCCTGTGTTGTGTTGTGTTGTGTTGTGTTGTGTTGTGTTGTGTTGTGTCGTGTTGTGCTGTGCTGTGTCGTCCTGTGGCGTGGTGTAGTGTAGTGTGGTGTGGTGTGGTGTGCCGAAGGCGCTGTTACTAGAAGGCAATGGCCAAGATCGGGTGGGGGGAAATTGGCTTGCGCCCACGGGGGGTCACTGATGTCCATTTCCCAAACCCCCCCACTTCCTGCCAGCCGTGATGGGGCAATGATGACGGGAATATACACCCCCCCCCCCCCCGGGGGAATGATGTCTGGCACTTAAGGGTCTCCGGTCAAGACAAAAAAGTAGTCAGTTTAGACCAAACATGGGTCCTGCCACAGGTGTCAATCCACCCCCCCTCCTTCAGGCGACAGCCGTGCCCTCTCCCCCCTAGGCACAAGCCAATTTTCCACCTCCCATGTCTTGCTTACAGGCACAGCCAAACGGGCAGGGGTGTGTACGTGTGCTCGCTCTGTGTGGCTCCTGCGCGGCGGCTGGGTTTGTCCCTTCGTCCAGCCGTCTCTGTTCAAGGCCGCTCGGGGGACTCCCTGCCGCTCCGCTTGCCGGTGCCGTTGCACCTCCTGCAGGGCCCACTCCCTGGTGCCTGCAGGTCCCGCCTCACTGCCTTGTGGCAGCAGGCAGTGGAACTGGTGTGGTGTAGTGTGGTGTGGTGTGGTGTGGTGAGGTGGGGTGTGGTGTGGTGTGGTGTGGTGTGGTGGGGTGGGGTGTGATGTGGTGTGGTGTGGTGTGGTGTGGTGTGGTGTGGTGTGGTGTGGTGTGGTGTGGTGTGGTGTGGTGTGGTGTGGTGTGGTGTGGTGTGGTGTGGTGTGGTGTGGTGTGGTGTGGTGTGGTGTGGTGTGGTGTGGTGTGGTGTGGTGTGGTGTGGTGTCGTGTGGTGTGGTGTGGTGTGGTGTGCTGTGGTGTGTCGGGTCATGTTGTGTTGTGTTGTGTTGTGTTGTGTTGTGTTGTGTTGTGTTGTGTTGTGTTGTGTTGTGTTGTGTTGTGTTGTGTTGTGTTGTGTTGTGTTGTGTTGTGTTGTGTTGTGTTGTGTTGTGTTGTGTTGTGTTGTGTTGTGTTGTGTTGTGTTGTGTTGTGCCGAAGGCGCTGTTACCAAAAGGCAATGGCCGGGATGTCTACCCACGGGTACAGGTAAACGGGCGGGGCTGTGTGTGTGGCGTGCGCGCTGTGTGTAAGTGTGTTGTTGCACAGCCGGACCAGTGCACTCCCGCACTTGGCCGGCTCTGCTCTGCCGACGCCCGTGCGCAGGCACACAGGGTCTCATTGGTCCACTGCACCCTGCGTGCATCTCCTGCAATGCACTGCCTCACTGCCTGGGGGCAGTGGGCAGTGGCACTCCTGCAATGCACTGCCCCTCTGCCCTCGGGGCAGTGGGCAGTGGAACTCCTGCAATGCACTGCCCCGCTGCCCTGGGGGCAGCGGGCAGTGGAACTTCTGCCATACACTGCCTCACTGCCTGGGGGCAGTGGGCAGTGCAACTCCTGCAATACACTGCCGCACTGCCTGGGGGCAGTGGGCAGTCGAACCCCCGCAATGCACTGCCTCACTGCCCTGGGGGCAGTGGGCAGTGGACCTCCTGCAATGCACGGCCTCACTGCCTGGGGGCAGTGGGCAGTGCAACTCCTGCAATGCACTGCCCCACTGCTTGGGGGCAGTGGGCAGTGCAACTCCTGCAATGCACTGCTTCACTGCCCTCGGGCAGTAGGCAGTGCTACTCCTGGAACGCACTGCCTCACTGCCTGGGGGCAGTGGGCAGTGCAACTCCTGCAATACACTGCCGCACTGCCTGGGGGCAGTGGGCAGTCGAACCCCCGCAATGCACTGCCTCACTGCCCTGGGGGCAGTGGGCAGTGGAAACCCTGCAATGCACTGCCTCACTGCCTGGGGGCAGTAGGCAGTGCAACTCCCGCTATGCACTGCCTCACTGCCTGGGGGCAGTAGGCAGTGCAACTCCTGCAATGCACTGCCCCGCTGCCTGGGGGCAGCGGGCAGTGCAACTCCTGCAATGCACTGCCTCACTGCCCTGGGGCAGTAGGCAGTGCAACTCCTGCAATGCACTGCCTCACTGCCTGGGGGCAGTGGACAGTGCTACTCCTGCAATGCACTGCCCCGCTGCCTGGGGGCAGCGGGCAGTGCAACTCCTGCAATGCACTGCCTCACTGCCCTAGGGCAGTAGGCAGTGCAACTCCTGCAATGCACTGCCTCACTGCCTGGGGGCAGTGGACAGTGCTACTCCTGCAATGCACTGCCCCGCTGCCTGGGGGCAGCGGGCAGTGCAACTCCTGCAATGCACTGCCTCACTGCCTGGGGGCAGTGGACAGTGCTACTCCTGCAATGCACTGCCCCACTGCCTGGGGGCAGCGGGCAGTGCAACTCCTGCAATGCACTGTCTCACTGCCCTAGGGCAGTAGGCAGTGCAACTCCTGCAATGCACTGCCTCACTGCCTGGGGGCAGTGGACAGTGCTACTCCTGCAATGCACTGCCCCACTGCCTGGGGGCAGCGGACAGTGCTACTCCTGCGATGCACTGCCTCACTGCCCTGGGGCAGTAGGCAGTGCAACTCCTGCAATGCACTGCCTCACTGCCCTGGGGCAGTGGACAGTGCAGCTCCTGCAATGCACTGCCTCACTGCCCTGGGGGCAGCGGGCAGTGCAACTCCTGCAATGCACCGCCTCACTGCCTGGGGGCAGTGGGCGGTGCAACTCCTGCAATGCACTGCCTCACTGCCTGGGGGCAGTGGACAGTGCTACTCCTGCAATGCACTGCCCCACTGCCTGGGGGCAGCGGACAGTGCTACTCCTGCGATGCACTGCCTCACTGCCCTGGGGCAGTAGGCAGTGCAACTCCTGCAATGCACTGCCTCACTGCCCTGGGGCAGTGGACAGTGCAGCTCCTGCAATGCACTGCCTCACTGCCCTGGGGGCAGCGGGCAGTGCAACTCCTGCAATGCACCGCCTCACTGCCTGGGGGCAGTGGGCGGTGCAACTCCTGCAATGCACTGCCTCACTGCCTGGGGGCAGTGGACAGTGCTACTCCTGCAATGCACTGCCCCACTGCCCTGGGGCAGTGGACAGTGCAACTCCTGCAATGCACTGCCTCACTGCCTGGGGGCAGTGGGCAGTGCAACTCCTGCAATGCACTACCCCACTGCCTGGGGGCAGTGGGCAGTGCCACTCCTGCAATGCACTGCCTCACTGCCTGGGGGCAGTGGGCAGTGCAACTCCTGCAATACACTGCCGCACTGCCTGGGGGCAGTGGGCAGTCGAACCCCCGCAATGCACTGCCTCACTGCCCTGGGGGCAGTGGGCAGTGGACCTCCTGCAATGCACGGCCTCACTGCCTGGGGGCAGTGGGCAGTGCAACTCCTGCAATGCACTGCCCCACTGCTTGGGGGCAGTGGGCAGTGCAACTCCTGCAATGCACTGCTTCACTGCCCTCGGGCAGTAGGCAGTGCAACTCCTGGAACGCACTGCCTCACTGCCTGGGGGCAGTGGGCAGTGGAAACCCTGCAATGCACTGCCTCACTGCCTGGGGGCAGTGGGCAGTGCAACTCCTGCAATGCACTGCCTCACTGCCTGGGGGCAGTAGGCAGTGCTACTCCTGCAATGCACTGCCCCTCTGCCTGGGGGCAGCGGGCAGTGCAACTCCTGCAATGCACTGCCTCACTGCCCTGGGGCAGTAGGCAGTGCAACTCCTGCAATGCACTGCCTCACTGCCTGGGAGCAGTGGACAGTGCTACTCCTGCAATGCACTGCCCCACTGCCTGGGGGCAGCGGGCAGTGCAACTCCTGCAATGCACTGCCTCACTGCCTGGGGGCAGTGGACAGTGCTACTCCTGCAATGCACTGCCCCACTGCCTGGGGGCAGCGGGCAGTGCTACTCCTGCAATGCACTGCCTCACTGCCCTAGGGCAGTAGGCAGTGCAACTCCTGCAATGCACTGCCTCACTGCCCTAGGGCAGTAGGCAGTGCAACTCCCGCTGTGCACTGCCTCACTGCCTGGGGGCAGTGGACAGTGCTACTCCTGCAATGCACTGCCCCACTGCCTCGGGGCAGCGGGCAGTGCAACTCCTGCAATGCACTGCCTCACTGCCCTGGGGCAGTAGGCAGTGCAACTCCTGCAATGCACTGCCTCACTGCCTAAGGGCAGTGGGCAGTGCAACTCCTGCAATGCACTGCCTCACTGCCTGGGGGCAGTGGGTTGTCGAACCCCCGCAATGCACTGCCTCACTGCCCTGGGGGCAGTGGGCAGTGGACCTCCTGCAATGCACTGCCCCTCTGCCCTGGGGGCAGTGGACAGTGCTACTCCTGCAATGCACTGCCCCGCTGCCTGGGGGCAGCGGGCAGTGCAACTCCTGCAATGCACTGCCTCACTGCCCTGGGGCAGTAGGCAGTGCAACTCCCGCTATGCACTGCCTCACTGCCTGGGGGCAGTGGACAGTGCTACTCCTGCAATGCACTGCCTCACTGCCTGGGGGCAGCGGGCAGTGCAACTCCTGCAATGCACTGCCCCACTGCCTGGGGGCAGTGGGCAGTGCAACTCCTGCAATGCACTGCCTGACTGCCTGGGGGCAGTGGACAGTGCAGCTCCTGCAACGCACTGCCTCACTGCCGTGGGGGCAGTGGGCAGTGCAACTCCTGCAATGCACTGCCTCACTGCCTGGGGGCAGTGGACAGTGCTACTCCTGCAATGCACTGCCCCACTGCCTGGGGGCAGCGGGCAGTGCAACTCCTGCAATGCACTGCCTCACTGCCCTGGGGCAGTAGGCAGTGCAACTCTTGCAATGCACTGCCCCACTGCCTGGGGGCAGTGGACAGTGCAGCTCCTGCAATGCACTGCCTCACTGCCCTGGGGTGTTGTGTTGTGTTGTGTTGTGTTGTGTTGTGTTGTGTTGTGTTGTGTTGTGTTGTGTTGTGTTGTGTTGTGTTGTGTTGTGTTGTGTTGTGTTGTGTTGTGTTGTGTTGTGTTGTGTTGTGTTGTGTTGTGTTGTGTTGTGTTGTGTTGTGTTGTGTTGTGTTGTGTTGTGTTGTGTTGTGTTGTGTGTTGTTGTGTTGTGCTGTGTTGTGTTGTGTCCTGTCGTCTTGTGTTGTGTTGTGTTGTGCCGAAGGCGCTGTTACCAAAGGGCAAAAGGCCGGGATGTCTACCCACGGGTAAAGGTAAACGGGCTGGGCTGTGTGTGTTGTGTGCGCGCCGTGCGTAAGTGTGTAGGCCTCGGCAGGGGAAGGGGGAGTCGGGGAGACCTGGTGAGTTCGCCTTTGGCGACCGCGCTTATTCCAGGAGCTCCCGCTGCACCCCTTCCCTTTCTGCTTGCTGGTGCAGGCGCAGCTCCTGCAACGCCCACGCCATCGTGCTGCCCGGGCCCAGGCGGGCCTTCAGCAGTGTGGCACGCGCCTTGGCGTGGGCGTACCAGATCCGTATGGACTCCTCCACGACGTGGCGGAGGAACTCCGTGCCCAGCGAGTGGGGCCCCGTACACTCCAGGTGGGCCAGCTGCATGGAGGGGGTCCGCAGGGCTGCCGCCCACTGCTCCAGCACAGTCGGTTCCCACAGCTGGTGACGCACTGGGGCCGCCCGTGGCCCCACCTTCTGGTCGAGCCACGCTGCGAGGCGCCGGCGGGCTGGCCCCCACTCGTGCGATTGAGCCGAGCAGGCCCACAGGTGGGGCGCCGTCTCGGGCTGTGTCCCGCACAGGAGGCACGTTGTATCCAGCACCGTGCCCCGGTGGGAGGAACGGTGGGCCAGGACGGTCATGGTCGGGACGTTGTCCATGCGATGCGCCGTGATGTGGCGCTGCTGGTCGTGGTCGAACCAGTCCAGGGGGAGGCCCCCCCCTGGCATGAAGTTTACCCCCCAGCGGGCCTCGTAGATGGCTTGCGCCGGTATGGAGGCCCGGTCCTGCAGCCAGTCACTCAGCGCCGTCGGGGAGAGCTGGCACTGGTCGCGGAAGGGCACTGGGGGGATAAATGAGTAGGGGCGCCTGAGGAGCCACGTGAGGTCTACCTCCGGCGGCTCCCGCGTCGCTGCGTCCACACGGACGTTGAGGTCCGTGATCCAGTGCGACGGTGTGGTCACCACATTGATGGCAGACCTCGGGGAGAGGCGCTGCCCCCCCAGGACAGTGGCGTAGAGGTGGTGGATGCCATCTCCGCAGTGCCCTCCTTCCTGGTACGTGCGGAGGGCCCCCACTGCTGCCTCCGAGTCCGGCACCAGCCAGTAAACCCCCTGCTGTGTCGCCAGCCGGCGGGCATACGAGAGGAGGGCCATCGCTTCCCCCTCCTGGGAGGTGCCCACTCTTGAGGCCACCTGGGCCTGATACTCCCCAGGCCCGCTCTGGACGACCCCGGCCATGGCCATACCCGCCTGCGTGGCCCCTGCATCCACCGCCACGACACTGCCCCGGAGGGTCGCCAGCGCAGGCAGGTCATGGAACCAGACGCCTGGGCGAGTCTCAGGGGCCAACACTCGCGGGGGGTCGGTCGCCCGGCCGTGGGGCGCCAGGAGGGCCATGTCCCCATGGTGCTCCCTGAGGTGGGTGCGCAGGGCCTGGTGTAGCTCCGCTGGCACTGTCCCCACCGTATCGAGGGAGTAATAGAGGGGTCCCTTGTGCGGGTGCCCCGGGCATTTGTGCGCCATGCACTCCGCTGGATATTGGAAGCGCGCCACCGCCGCCGGGGCTATGGCGATCCACGGAAACGGCGGCAGCGTCGAGGTGATCGTCACGAGAGGGGCCTGCGATGTGCTGGCCCAGTTCCAGTAGGCGGCAGTCGGGGGGGCTGTCGTCCACACGACGGTGGGCGCCCTGACCCCAGTGCGCTGGAGCTGGGCCAGGGACTCCTGCCGGTGGTCGCCCCACAGCTGGGCGTGCAGTGGCGCATCCACCTGCACTTGGATATCCAGGAGGGCCACCAGGAGGCGGTGGAGCCTGGTGTCGCTGGGCAGGGTGCCCGGGGGCTGCTGGCACACCCGGGGTTCTGACACCCAGCCCGCGGTCTCCATGGTGTCCTGCAGGGCCGCGGTCATCCGGAGGGGCTGTCCCCTATGGTATATCGTCTCCATTCGGGTGGTTTTGGCCGCCCGGCCCCCCACGATGACTTCCGCCTGACAGGTGGGCACGGCCCTCGGGATCCAGTCCTTGGGCGCCGCCTGCCATCGCGGCGTGGGTTCCCTCAGGAGCGGGACCAGTACCGCAGCGTGGCGGGCCAGCCACGCCCGTAGCCCCGGGATCCCTTTGCGGGCTGGCGCTCGTCTCTTCAGGGCCCGCTCCTGCAGCACCTGGTGATTCTCCGTGTAGAGGTCGCCGAGGTGATGGTAGCCCAGGGCCTGTACCGTTTCGTACACCGTCGGGGGGACGACCACCTGCGCGACGGCGCCATACAGAGTTGTGTACACCTCCACCCGGGGGGCAGGGGCCGCCGCTGCCGCCGATCGCGGCCCACCGGGACCTCGGACCAGGATGGGGGTGGTCCCTGAGCACTGGCCCGGCATCCACATGGGCATGGCCACCTCATCTACGACCCGCTGCAGCGTGGCTATGAGGTGGGGGCACTTGGGGTGATGCGTGTACTGCCCCGGGGTAAGCACCGCCGGGCAGCCCCCCCTGAGCGCCTGGTGCGTTTGCAGGTAGTAGGCCTGGGAGTCCCGGAACTCCTGCTTGGCCCAGGCCCCCTGCCGAACCCACTCTCGAACTACCGCCGCCTGCCACGAGTGCTCTGACCGAGTGAGACCCTGGCACCCATGCTCCCAGGGTCCCCAGAGCGCGTCGGTATGAGCGTGGCGGGAGATGCCCGTCACGTGCTTGTATGCTCGCACCATGAGAGCATTGTTTGCCGCGTGTACCTTGGCCGTGGGGCGGTACACGCTGGCCAGGGGGAGCAGCTTGCTCGGGACCTTGGCCATGAGCACCATCATGGCCGCGTCCGGGGAGAGCCGCTGGGGGCGGAGCTGTGTCCAGAGCTCCGCCCTGACCTCCGGCAGGTTGCGGGGGGCCGTAGGCGCCCCCTGGAGGTAAATGTCGGTTCCCATATATCGGAGGACCCTAGAGGGCTGTATCTCCGGGGCCCCTGCCAGTGCCTCCCGCCGCTGGTCCGGGGTACTCGTCACCCACGCGCGGCCTAGGTGGCGGGCCACGGCTGCTGGCGTAGGCGATCGTAGGGGCCGTGGGTCTGACGTGGAGCCGTGCTGGATCTTGCGGTCAGGGACGTCCACCCGCAGGATTCCCTGGTAGTATACCCGCTGATCCAATAGGACCCCCTGTATGGGGTGGGAATCGCCCCGCTCCAAGAGGACGATCGTGTCGTCCACCCACATGAGTCCCGGGAAGCGGAAGGGCTCTACCGCCGAGGACCGGTATGCGATGTCCATGTATCGCAAGAAGGGGAGCGCCGCCGTCGCCCCCGCATGGACCCCCTGGACGGTACCCTGGGGCGTACCCAGGAGTTGCGTCAGGGTGTGGGACTGCCAGGGGCCCAAGGGCAGGGTGTAGGAGAAACCCTCGGTATGGGTGGCGAGGTGGTCGGCCTCTCCCAGGCCCACCCGGGCTCCCACTATAGGGTGAATGTCCTGCGCGATCACGTCGAAGAATTTTGCGAGATCCGTGATCAGGACGTCCACTATCCGGTTTTGAAGCCTGGCCAGGTCCAGCTTCATGTGCACCGTGCGGACGACCTCCTGGAGGGAAATCCCCCGCATGCCCCCCACTAGGCAGGGGCCCCCCAGGGCCCGCTCGTAGACGGCTGTCGCCACGGCATAGAAGGCCGTGGGCTCGAGTTTGGAGACGTGGGAGGAGATGGTTATCCCCCGGAGGTTCGCCTCCTGGACCGGCTGGTCCGGGTTTTTTAGGAGCAGGGTAACCCGCCCCCGCCTGCCCACCGTGCGGCTGACTGGGGGGCTGCGCACCACGGTGCACAGGGTCTTCTGGTCCGCCTCCGTCAGGTGTCGGTACCAGGAGATATCGATGCAGATGTCCGCTTCGGGTAGGCGGAGGTCGGGGCCGCGGGCCTTCCCCGACTGCACCTCCCAGATGTGGCGGGGCTGGACATAGTCGCCGCGGGCTGGCGGGGCACGCTGTGGCAGCAGCCCCAGGTACCTCTGGAAGTGGGCCCATCGGTCGGGGTCATCTCGGATCCGGTAGCTATGGCCCTGGAGCCGTAGGCGGCTCAAGTACAGGGCAGACAACGTCTCCCTGGGGTTGAGGAGCGCCTTGCTGTCCAGGGGGATTTCCGAGACATCGCGCGGGGGGGCCCTGCTACGACGCTGCACCTCCCTCCACTGCTCTGGGGTACGTTTCAAATTGAGGGTTTCCTGCTTGCGTCGGAGGGCCCTGCGTTTCACCCCCCGGAGGCTCTGCTGGCGCTGGGCTTCTCCCAAGGCCACGAGGCTCCGCTTGAGGGCGTGCCCCGCCGTCACTGAGGTGCCCAATATGCTCTGGGCCATCACTGTAAAACGCCCCACCGTGGGGAGCATGCTGCGCGCTGGGAAGGGCTGCTGGGGAGCCCGCGAGGGGGGAGCTCGCTCCGCCGGGCGCGTCTTGAGGCGGTACTGCCGGAAGCGGAGGGCTCGGACCCTGCCCGTGGCGTGGGCCCAATCGTAGATGGCCCTTTGCAGGCCTTTCAGCCACCGAATCGGGGGGAGCTGGGGGTCCAAGGCTCTCCTGCGGAGTATTGAGTTGTGGAAATCGGCCGTGTCGGCCGGGGACAGGGCCACTGGGCCCAGGTGGTACTCCGGGGTGCGGGAGACCGTATGGGGGCTGGGCTTGTCCAGCCCGTTCACCGGGAAGGCGATGGTGAGAAGGAGGGGGACGTGGTGGTCCGAGAGGAGGGTGCTCGCCCAGTAGTGGTACGAGGCGATGGTGAACTGCGCTTCGCTGTGGCAGGCGGCTGTGTCGATGCGGGAGCGCGCGGCTCCCTGGAAGCAGGAGTATGTGTCCTGCGGGACCGGGTGAAGGTCCACCAAGTCCCTGAGGTTGAAGGCCCTCAGGAACGTGCGGTAGCCCGTGTCCTCGGGGCGCGGGGTCCCTCTATCTGCCGGTCGGGCCGCCGAGTTGGTGTCCGCGACAACCAGGACGGTCGCCGGGTCGACCAGGCAGGTGACCTCCCTCCAGACGGCGGCCCACCATCTCACGTAAGGCTCCACGCCTATGCTGATCTGGGGGGCATGGGCTGCCAGCACATGATGCCGACCCCACGGGGTGAGGACCTCCATGAGGAGGGCGTTGGCATCCTCCGCGCCCCAGAGGAGGGAAGCCCGGGTGGTTGTCCCGGTGCGGACGTATACTTCCAGGCCCGCCCCTGTCTTGCCGTGGGCGGGGAGCACGACGTGACGGGCGTAGTCCTGGAAGGGGGGGTCCTCGGGGCCTGCCCGGGACTGGGCCTCAGCCAGGACGAGGAGGGTAGGGCGGCGCGCTGCCATGTGTAGGGCTTGCGCCAGGAGGCGTTGCCGGAGGTACCGGCCCCGGACGTTGAGCCACAGGTACCCCACAGCGTGCACGTCCTCCGGGGTGCCCTCAATTCTGGGACTGCGGGGGTGCGGGGTGCTCCGGCTCCGGGTCCGGCTCTGAGGAAGTGGGTCCGCCCTGGGGGTCGGCGTGTGTGGCCGAGCCGCCAGCTGCCTCCTGGGCCGCCCGCAGGTCACGCCCGATGAGGCCAAACACCGTGGTCAGGGAGGGAGTCCCCGCTGGCCGTTCGCCCGTGAGCCTGGGGAGCACCCAGTCTCGCAGAGCCGGGGCCTGCGCCCCCAGGACCTTGAAGCCGACCGGCTTGGCCGGCTGGAGGGCCCGGGCGTAGCTGACCCACGAGGCGCTCCATCCCTTCCAGTCGGCGTCGCGGAGCTGCTGGGCCCCCAGGGCCGAGGGGACGACGACGAGTCCCCCCCGAGCCCTGTCGTAGGTGGCCCTGGCCACCATGGGCGTAGCGATGGCCAGGGGGTTGCCTCCGGGTGGAGTGAGGGTGGCCTTGTGGTCCCCGAGGTCCATGCTCGCCGTGTCGACTGGGGTGTACCGGTCCCCGCGCTTGACGCAGATTTGGACCGGGGGGGGAGCGGTGGCCGGCGTGCCCCGGGGGACATGTACCGGGCACTGGCATATCAGCACCAGGGCCCTGGTATCCGGGGGGACCGCCCGGGGCGGGGGTGGGGCAGACCAGGCATACGCATATGCCATGGCCTGGAGCCACCACCCTGGGCGCGTGCCGCCCTCGGGGGCGGGGAGGCGGAGCTGCACCCTCCCCTCGATCACGTAATACACCGTGCTCCCAAGTCCCGGCGGGTGAGGAGCCGGGATGGCATCTCCCTCCCAGCTGGAGAGGGAGAAGGAGGGGACCCCCAGGGTATAGCCCACGAGCTGGAGCAGCTCGCGGGTCCTCTTTGCATACTGGGCCAGGAGGGGAGGGAGGCCGTCTCCCTCCGGGGAATGGGGGCCGGGGACGGGGGTGGTGTCCTGGCCCGCCGCCCGCATGCGGCGTCCCACCGCCGACAGGCGTTCGCTGTCCAGGAAGACAGCGACGTCCAGGGCCTTGCAGGGGTTCGCCTCCTCCAGGGCAGTATCGGCGATGAGCGCCGCCAGGCGGGACTCGTGCGGGCCCAGCTCGCCCGGCGGGCTGTCGGCGCGGCCGGCTGCCGGCGGTGCAGGGTCGTCATCCAACTCTACCGCCGGCGGTAGGGGCTCCAGCGGGCTGAGGGCGCCCGCTTCATCATCCAGGAGGCCAGCCAGCTGGGTGGCCGTGCCCTGGGACGCATCCACATCGATGGGGGGGGGCGGAGGGTCATCCGCCGCGTGCGAAGTGGGAGTTCCGAGAGCGGGCGAGGTCTCACGGGGCCTTAGCTCCCGTTCTCCTTCCGGGGCCTGCTCCGCAGCCTCGTCTTCCTCCTGGGGGGCTCCCTGCGGGGGGCACTGGTCGCATGGGCTGGGGCGCCAGAAGCGACAGACTGTACACCAATCCAGGGCGGGTCCCTCCGGGGGGTGGCCCCCCGTCGGGGGAGCTGAGGCCTCAGCACCGTCGTGGGCCTGGGCGGTCATGGGGTTGCCAGTGGGCGCCTGGGGGCGGGCCGCAGGGGCCCCTGGGGCGCTGGCGAGGGCTTGCTGATGGCCCTCCTCCCGGCAATCCGCGCCCAAGAGGTCCTGGGACACGCTTTCAGCTGCCACATCCGAGGGGCCGGGCCGGGGGGGCCCTGCGCTGGCACGCCCGGCAGCCGGTTGGCCGGGGTCACTAGGCGTCCCGGTAGCCGCCAGGACACGCCGGCTAAGCTGGCTGGTACGGCCTTTGGCTGCGGCTCGCGGCCGCGCAGGCGGGCTCACCCGAGCCGCGGTGGCCTCTGGGCTTCGCTCAAGGGCTGCCCCGTCCCTGGGCAACGCTGGGTCTCTTTCCCGGGAGATGGGCGCCTGTTGCGCCGGAGGGGGGCCTCGGGGTAGGGGGCGGCCGGGGCCACCGACCGCGTCGGCTGTAGGCGCCCGGGCGGGCTCCTGCGGCCGCGGATGTACCACCTGCCGCGTTCCGCCCACGGCATCGACTATGAGGCGCCGGACGTCATCCTCGGTGAGGGAGGGGCGGTCCATGTGCGGGGGGGCAGCCCCGGCGGACGGCGTGTCGTGCCGCTCCTCGCCCGGGGCGTCTCGTTGTGTGTGCACGGTGAGGTCCCGGATGACACTGCGGTCGACACAGTGGACTGCCGCCGGCAGGCGGCCGGGTGGGGGCGCTACCGTACCTAGGGCAGCGCTGACTACCGCACACGCCGCCAGCGCCTGCGTGTGGGCGCGGAAGGTCAGGTATCCGTGGTTTTCTCCTCCATAAAATTCCTCCGCCACCCCCCCCCCGCCCCATCCAGCCACATGAAACGGTCCGCCAGGTGACGGCGGGACCATCCTGTGGGGAGGCGCCGGATGTGCAGGACGGTCGGCGGGTCCGCGGCGCGGGGCTGCTGGGGGGCTTTCATTGCCCCGCTCGGGGAGGCGTAGCCCGGGCCCCGGAGGCCCGGGGTGGTCTGCGTGACACCGGTACGGTGCTTCTGGGGCGTGCGGGGGGCGCCGTCCTGTGGCAGTCGTGCCTGCTGTGCACAGGGGGCCAGGAGGCCCGGCGTCGTTTGGGTCCCCGTCAGAGCGTGCACCGGTAGCCTGTGCGGGGTGCCCGCGGGCGACTGCGCCGCAGGCCGTCCGCCTTCTTTGTTATGGCGCTGCCGCTTGCGCGGGGGCTTGTCCCTCGGGACATGCGGGACATGCGGGGGTTGGGCGTCGGGAGCCGTACGGGGCTCCCACTGCGGCCGGCGCCCCGTATCTGGCGCATCATACCTCAGGCGTCTAGCGGTATCCGGGCTGGGGGAGCGGTACCGGCGCCGGTCGTCGGGGCCTCGTCGCTCCCGGCCCGGCCCGGGGGCCGATCCGGGCGGGCTACGACGGGAGCGGTAATCCCGGCGGTCGGGGGTACGGTCTCCGCCCCTAGCGGCGGGGGCTCGGCGCCCGGAGGGGCGCTCCTCGGACCGGCGCTGGTAGTACCGCTCTGGGGAGCGGTAGGGCCGGCGGTGGGCCGTGCGGCCTCCTCTACCGGGGCTTGTACGGCCGTGGTCTCGGCGATCGTCGCGTAGGTCCCGTCTGGGGGAGCGGGACCTCCGGTAGGTTGCGCCCTGGGGCCGGCGTGGCGGCTCAGTAGGTGCCGGGGGCCGGCGGTCCTGCCTTGGCTCCGTAGGTGCCGGGGGCCGGCGGTCCTGCCTTGGCTCCGTCTCCCTCGCCGGTGCCAGCAGCAGTGCCGGCGTCGCCTCGCCGACCGCGTCGGGGGCAGGGCCCTGCGGCGCCGGGGGCGCCCTCTGCGCCGCCTCCTTAGGGGGCGGATGCCCCTCGGTGCGGCGGTCCAGGCCTGCCACGTGGCCCCGTAGGTAGGCCAACTCCAGGTCACGGTGGTCCGGGGGCGGTACTGTCGGGAGCGGTGAGGGCGGCGGGGGAAGCCCATACCGCGGCTCCCGCAGGTAATAGGCGGGGTACGCTGGCTGGGAGTGAACCTCCACGAGCGGTTGGTGGGGCGCGTATGGGGTGTGGGTATAGCGGGGGAGGGGGGGGGCGGCAAAAGCCGGGGACCCCGCGGGGTGTGTTGCAGGCGGGCCTCCGGGGATAGGAGTGCGCTGCATGTAAGGAGTTGCGGGCGCCGATGGGAACATGCTGTGTCACTGGGCTGCAGAGCAAGAGCAGGGAGTCGCAGGCCGGAAGCCCATGCATGGGCACTGCGCACCCCTTCCTCCGGGCCGCCCAGTGCTCAGGCGCCGGAACCTGCTCTCGCTCGCGCGTTGGTGGCCTACGGCGGCCGGCCTTACGGGCCCGTACACTAGAATCTATCCGGAAACGCGGCCCTGCGCGCTACTCGTTGGCTGCTGCCTCGCACACTGGGGCACCTGGGTCTGGGGGGGGGGGGATCTGTTGCCGGGGGGTTACGCCTCCACGTCCACCGGGCACTCCCGGCCGGGGGGAGCAGGGGGGTGCTCAGCCCAGCGGGGTGGTCGGGGCATCCTGCCAGGCCAATGGGGGGCCATCTTCTTCAGAGAACCGGGCGCACCGGCCCGGGGGGGACGGGGAGTCCTGCCCAGGGGGTGTTCGGAGTCTCCTGCCACGCCAAGGGGGGGTCATCTTCTTCAGAGAACCGGGCGCACCGGCCCGGGGGGGACGGGGAGTCCTGCCCAGGGGGTGTTCGGAGTCTCCTGCCAGGCCAATGGGGGGCCATCTTCTTTAGAGAACCGGGCGCACCGGCCCGGGGGGGACGGGGAGTCCTGCCCAGGGGGTGATCGGAGTCTCCTGCCAGGCCAAGGGGGGGCCATCTTCTTCAGAGAACCCGGCGCACCGGCCCGGGGGGGACGGGGAGTCCTGCCCAGGGGGTGATCGGAGTCTCCTGCCAGGCCAAGGGGGGGCCATCTCCTTCAGAGAACCAGGCGCACCGGCCCGGGGGGGACGGGGAGTCCTGCCCAGGGGGTGTTCGGAGTCTCCTGCCAGGCCAATGGGGGGCCATCTTCTTTAGAGAACCGGGCGCACCGGCCCGGGGGGGACGGGGAAGCCTGCCCAGGGGGTGTTCGGAGTCTCCTGCCAGGCCATGGGGGGGTCATCTTCTTCAGAGAACCGGGCGCACCGGCCCGGGGGGGACGGGGAGTCCTGCCCAGGGGGCGTTTGGAGTCTCCTGCCAGGCCAAGGGGGGGCCATCTTCTTCAGAGAACCGGGCGCACCGGCCCGGGGGGGACGGGGAGTCCTGCCCAGGGGGTGTTCGGAGTCTCCTGCCAGGCCAATGGGGGGCCATCTTCTTCAGAGAACCGGGCGCACCGGCCCGGGGGGGACGGGGAGTCCTGCCCAGGGGGTGTTCGGAGTCTCCTGCCAGGCCAAGGGGGGGCCGTCTTCCTCAGAGAACCGGGCGCACCGGCCCGGGGGGGACGGGGAGTCCTGCCCAGGGGGTGTTCGGAGTCTCCTGCCAGGCCAATGGGGGGCCATCTTCTTTAGAGAACCTGGCGCACCGGCCCGGGGGGGACGGGGAAGCCTGCCCAGGGGGTGTTCGGAGTCTCCTGCCAGGCCAATGGGGGGCCATCTTCGTCAGAGAACCGGGCGCACCGGCCCGGGGGGGACGGGGAGTCCTGCCCAGGGGGTGTTCGGAGTCTCCTGCCAGGCCAATGGGGGGCCATCTTCTTCAGAGAACCGGGCGCACCGGCCCGGGGGGGACGGGGAGTCCTGCCCAGGGGGTGATCGGAGTCTCCTGCCAGGCCAATGGGGGGCCATCTTCTTTAGAGAACCGGGCGCACCGGCCCGGGGGGGACGGGGAGTCCTGCCCAGGGGGTGTTCGGAGTCTCCTGCCAGGCCAAGGGGGGGCCATCTTCTTTAGAGAACCGGGCGCACCGGCCCGGGGGGGGCGGGGAGTCCTGCCCAGGGGGTGTTCGGAGTCTCCTGCGAGGCCAAGGGGGGGCCATCTTCGTCAGAGAACCGGGCGCACCGGCCCGGGGGGGACGGGGAGTCCGGCCCAGGGGGTGTTCGGAGTCTCCTGCCAGGCCAATGGGGGGCCATCTTCTTCAGAGAACCGGGCGCACCGGCCTGGGGGGGACGGGGAGTCCTGCCCAGGGGGTGTTCGGAGTCTCCTGCCAGGCCAATGGGGGGCCATCTTCTTCAGAGAACCGGGCGTACCGGCCTGGGGGGGACGGGGAGTCCTGCCCAGGGGGTGTCCGGAGTCTCCTGCCAGGCCAACGGAGGGCCATCTTCTTCAGAGAACCCGGCGCACCGGCCCGGGGGGGACGGGAAGTCCTGCCCAGGGGGTGTTCGGAGTCTCCTGCCAGGCCAAGGGGGGGCCATCTTCGTCAGAGAACCAGGCGCACCGGCCCGGGGGGGACGGGGAGTCCTGCCCAGGGGCTGTTCGGAGTCTCCTGCCAGGCCAATGGGGGGCCATCTTCTTCAGAGAACCGGGCGCACCGGCCCGGGGGGGACGGGGAGTCCTGCCCAGGGGGTGTTCGGAGTCTCCTGCCAGGCCAATGGGGGGCCATCTTCTGCATAGAACTGGGCGCACCGGCCCGGGGGGGACGGGGAAGCCTGCCCAGGGGGTGTTCGGAGTCTCCTGCCAGGCCAATGGGGGGCCATCTTCTTCAGAGAACCGGGCGCACCGGCCCGGGGGGGACAGGGAGTCCTGCCCAGGGGGTGTTCGGAGTCTCCTGCCAGGCCAAGGGGGGGCCATCTTCTTCAGAGAACCGGGCGCACCGGCCTGGGGGGGACGGGGAGCCCAGCCCAGGGGGTGTTCGGAGTCTCCTGCCAGGCCTGTGGGTACTCCCTCCTACCTCTTAGCAGCAGCAGGCAAGTAAGCAGGCAGTACCGGGGGTCATAACCCCGGGGTAACAGTATCTGGGACTCAACGTGAGTCCTCTTAACCAGGAACAACCCCAAACACCGCCGGGGCTTAACTCCCGAACGTAACGGTGTTTGGGGCCCCCGTGGGCCTTATGAGCCCACGGAGTGTACTGAGGCGTGGCTACCAGCTGTACTGTGGCCTGCCATACCCATTTCTGGGCTCGCCTCAGTACGGCCGGTCGAGTCCGGCTCTGGGGGTTGCGCACTAAATGGCCCCGGGGGGGGCCATTTACCCTGTTAAGCATTAGTTACGGCAGTAGGCACTATTCATTACGTTAGGGAATTACTCAGCGCATTTGTTTACCCCGCAGACATGCCCCTTCCAGTGGTGCGCTCACCTTCGGGGCTGCCTTTGGGGGATCGGGGGCTGTTACCCCTCCCGGACGCCCTCCCTGGTGTTGGTGCCGGGGTGGTGGCCGGGGGGCCTTATACCGTACCTAAAGGATGTTGGATACCGATACCGGGGCGTGTGTTGTGTTGTGTTGTGTTGTGTTGTGTTGTGTTGTGTTGTGTTGTGTTGTGTTGTGTTGTGTTGTGTTGTGTTGTGTTGTGTTGTGTTGTGTTGTGTTGTGTTGTGTTGTGTTGTGTTGTGTTGTGTTGTGTTGCGTTGTGTTGTGTTGCGTTGTTGTGCTTTGCCTCGGGCTCCATCCCGTGGTCGTGGCGGTGAGGGACTGGGTGGTAGACCCACTGCACCGGCCCGAGTGTCTCCGGTTGTCAGAGGGTGTGTGGTCGGTGTGTGCCCTTGCGCCCGGTATCACTATATAACGCCATCGAGACCATAACGGCACATCCCCTCGGTTCGTGCGGTTGCAGCTGCTCAGGGCCTTCGCTACGACCGCCGCCAGTCCATGTGCCACATGCCTTTGGAGGGCCGGGGGGGGGGGGGGAACCGGTGCCCAGGGCTGTGCATGTCCGTTGTGCTGGTCCCCCCGGCAGAATGAGGCCGTGCGGCGGTGCGACATCCCCCTGCAGAGCCTCCCCCCCCCCTGCCCCTTCGTGGGCCAGCACTGACACACGTCTCACTAACAGGGCCCAGCCCCAAACCTCAGCATTACGCAGCCCCTTTTGTCTGAGTGGCGGAGGGGACACATCCCGTGCGACGCCCGGAAGGCACGGGGGCCGGTGGGGGCACGTCCACGGCCCTTCGCGCCGGCGGGGACCGCCCCACACACGACGCGGTAGACCTCGGGTCTGTTTGACAGAGGGCGAGAGGGGGGCCGGGGGTCATGGGGCATGAGGCCCACGTCTCACGGCCACTCGCCCACACGCGGAGCCACGGCGTCGGCACCGCCGCTCATGTGCGAGGCCACGATGCCCCCCCCCCCCCCCGCCCCCAGGGCAACAGAATGGAGGTGGGGCCTCTATGGAAGGCAGCCCCCACTTGGCCCGGACGAAAGGGGGGGGGGGGGGCAGAGCCCAAGTAGCCCCCCCCACACACACTTTGGAGGAGGTTGCCAAAGCGGTTGGGGGCGGTTACTGTCGGTTACAAATGCCGTTGAGGCTGGCACTTGGCGTCAGGGGGGCAGTGGCTGGGCGTTGGCTGGGGGCCCTGGAGGGGGGGGATGGGGGCTCCCCCCCCTTCCAAGGCATCCCTGCGCCCCACCCCCAAACTGCAACTCCGGCAGCCCTCGGTAGACACCCACCCCCACCCCCACACACCCACCCTGTGCACCAGCACCCTCCATACCTCGGCGTGAGCGGGTGCGCGAAGGCGTGGGAGCGGCGCGAGTACATGGCCGAGGGGGTGAGCGGCCCCCCCGCATGGCCCCCCCCGCGCCGGCCCGGCCCCGGCGCCGCGGCCCCGGCACTGTCCCGCGTCTGCCGGGGCGTAGAGGGGGAGCACGAGGGCACGAGGCCGTCGGACGTCCGGCGGGGCTCGGGCGCGCGCGTCTCGAGTTTGCGGAAGGCGGCGGGGCCGGGGGTGTGGGAGGCCGGGGGCGACCGGGGGGCGGGGCCGCAGGAGTACCGCAGGCAGTACCCCGTGGGCGTGGCCAATGTGCTGCGGGGCGCCTCGTCCAAGGCCTCCAGGTCTGCACATGATGCGGCATGGGGGCGATGCTGGGCCACCGCAACGGGAGTGGGAGGCGGGGGGGGGGGGGGGGGCAGGGACGCATTGCAAGAGGAGGGACCTCAGAGGCGGCCCCAGCAGCGGTTAGACGGGCGGTTGGAGGAGGTTGCCAAAGCGGTTGGGGGGCGGTTACTGTCGGTTACAAATGCCATTGAGCCCGGCACTTGATGTTAGGGGGACATTGGCTGGGCATAGGCTGGGTGGCCTCGAGGGTGGGGGGGGGGGGGATTGCATCCCTGAGGGGGGGGGGGGATGCGGGGGGGGGGGGGTCTGTGGGTTGCACACCCCACCTCCCCCGACCACCCGACGCCAGGGCTGTGTTGCCCCTCACCTCCCCCGTGCTCAGCCCTCCCTCACCACCCCGAGGGGGATTTGGGCTTGGGCTGGCCGATGGAAAGGCACACAGGGCCCTGAGGGGGAGCACTGCCGTACAAGTCCTACAGATTCGCGGAATCCTAATTTTTGGGTTGGGTGTTTTGAATGAAAAATAACCAAAATTTTTGCGACAACATCCAAAATGGGCAAAAAGAATTTTTTTTTGCAATTTTTTCGCGGAACCCATTTTTGCACAGGGCGTTACGCCAAACAAAATTTTGCATTTTTTTTGCGTTTTGGGGATTGGGGTTGATTCATTTTGTTGCTACTGCAAGGAACTGTGCGTACCTTGGGCTCTGGGATTGCAGTCCATTCCTACACAGGCATACAAATGTGGATCAGTTGGACTCTGAGATTGCAGTCCATGGCACAGATCAGCACCAACAAGCATGGTTCAGGTCTACCAGTTTTGCAACAGACCAGTTCCAACCTCATCCACAATAGTGCCCATGGCCCTGCCCATGGCACCTTTTTGCATTTTGCATTTTCTTTTCTTTACGGGCAACAACACCTTTTGTGCCGAGAAGTAAATGTTTTCGCAAATCTTGAGGATTTGCACAGTACGGCGGTGGTGACTGCGACCGTGAGAGACCGGGTGGGCAGGGGGGGGGGGGGCTATGGGCAGCAGCAGTGAAGAGCAGCCACATCACTTGATCATAACGATGAGGAGGGTACCCCCCCCCCGCACGAGGGCTGGGGGGGGGGGCCTCCAACCGCATTACCCTGGCCCTCCGGCACCCCCCCTCCCCCGCGCGCCCATGCGGGGCCCATCAGGGCCAAGAGGGGGGGGGGGGCTGTCGCATGCGCAATGGACCGGGGCAGAGGCCGGCGCCCTCCCGGTGCCCATCCCAAGTCCCGAGGAGGCGGATGAGGGCCGCCGCCCTGCCTGCCCTCCGACGGCCAGGGCCATGTCGCCACCGCCTGCGTGGCCGGGGCAGCGGAGGCGCACGGCGGTGGTGCGCCGGACGAGGGCAAACACTCGGCCATGGGGCCCGCAGCCTGTGCCCCTCATCGAAAGAGGGCGGCCAGAGGGAAGTGCGCCGAAACGGGGGTTAGGCCTCACGTGAGCGGACGGCCATCGCGTGCCCCTGAGGCCGAGGCCGGGAGGTGTGCACTGCACCCCCCATGCGACGTGCAGTGGGGCCACCCCCCGACCCCCTCTCCGGGGGTGGGGGGGGGGGGGGGGTTATGTGATGGCAGTGCTGTGTCCGCCCCCCCCTTCCCCCGGGAGCGACACCCGTGTTCTGGGGGGGGGGGGGGCGTCCACCGTGTTTTTTGGCGCAAGGTACGTACTTTTTTTTTTTTAGGTGTAGGTCACGTCACCTAAAAAGCGTAAAGCGCACGCCAGACATGTTTTTTCAAAAGTTTTTTTTCCACTTGACTTGCGCCAAAACAAAATAAGTGACTTACGTAAAACAAAAAAACGTGACTTACACATAACACTGGGGGGGGGGGGGGGCTTTGACCGACCCGACACGGGGCCCAGCGCGGGGCAGGGGGTCCCGCCCCAACAGGGCCGTGCCCTGAGACCCCTCGGCTCGGCTCCATGGGCCTCGACACACACATGCGTAGGGCTCAGTACACGCAGAGGCCCTCGGGGTGCCCCTCCAGAACGACGGCGCGGGGGTCAGGGGGGTCACACATGGTGACGGTGAGGCCATACCCAGGGCAGCAACGTGCTCCGCCTTGTAGCCGCTCCCAAGGCCGGCGCATCGGTGGGCTACCGCTGGGGGTGCGCGGGAACTGGCATTCGGTGTCAGGGGGTGGCCGTTGGATCTCAATAACCCGTTCGGGGCCATTGGTCACCGACAAAAGTGGTCTGCAACGCGGAACAATGGCACATCGGGCACACGGAGGTCGTGATCCCCCCTCCCCCCCCCCTCATCCCCCGTTCTGAATCGATGCAGGCCATGCCAGTGGCCAGGGGCTGTCCGTCTCCACGGGTGCTTTGGTCGACCTGAGTACCAGCACATCCCCCCAAGAGTGGGTGCGGGGATTCAGCTCGGCCTGACTTCCTTAGACGACGGCTCACAAATGCAAATCGCCGCTAAAACAAACTCGAAAACGTGGTATATTGTCAAAAAAGACCAGGTTACGGACCCCGGGGCTCAGACCCGAGTCCCGGGTTACATAACCCGGACTCGGTCCGAGTTCCGGGTGATGCATCCGGTTTTTGCATTGAGTTTTGGCAACACATTGAGACATTGCTGTTGTGTCTTTGGTTTGAAACACAACTTGAGCGAAGTTGCCCCTCGAACACCCTCTACTCTCCTTCAATTAGCCTACGTCCACAGGCATGGTGGCGATTGGCAAAGGATTGATGTAGACGTGTTTCCTTCCCGCTTTTATCACTGATCGGGTATCCATGGGACACATGAGCAATCTTAGAACGACGTGCTTCCCTTTATCACCGCAGGTCCTGTGACCAGAGACTGTGCGCGGGAGAGGCACTGGACAGCGGGTGTTCTCCCCCGCAGCCAACCCGCCTTCAGGGAACACAACAGTCTGGAGGGCTGTGAGGCCAGACAGCCGGGGTAGGGCCCAGTCGAGCCGGTGAGGGAAGGACACACTGGCCGTGGGAGCCTGCCACCGGTGCAAGCCACGACCCAAGCCAACCCAACCCAACCCCCCACCGTCCCTCTGTCAGCGTGGGAGGGGCCACACGGTGTGTTCCCACAACGCGCCCGATGGGAATGCGGGGCCCAGCCCGGAACGACCGGAGGCGGTCCCAGAAGCCCCGGAACTGCCGGGGCCAGGCCCGGGACAACCGGCCCAAGGTCCTGCTGCAGAGGCCAGAGGGCTGGCGTGGGGCGCATTGCGGGTTGAAGCCGTGCACAGGCTGTGCCCCAAATGTCTGGTGGGGGAGGGACTGTGGCGGAGAGGCCGGTCCCCGTGATCGGGGGAGGGGGGGAGGGGGGGGGCGTTGGGAACCTCCGTCCCATGACCAGCACCACCGGCCACTCCGTGCGGAGAAGGAGATCGGGGGGGGGGGGTACGCACAATGTGTGCAGGCGGACAAAGGGGGACAGAAGCATTCCCGAGGGCTTGTGTGCCTGGCCATGATCCAGTGGTGTGGGCCCTGGGGCTCCAGTGGGCCTGTGCCTCCCATGCCCCCCCCCCCCCCGCCCCGTGTGTCCAGCCCTGAGCAGCGCATGACCTGGGCCAGAACTGGAACGGGGAAATGGGAATGGGAGGGAGGGCCCAATGGGTACATCGGGTCACAGGACCGTCCACCTGTTGGTGGGTGCTGTGGGCGTGGCGTGGCGTGCCGTGTGCTGGGGGGGGGGGGGGGGCGCAGGGCTATGGGGGCGTTTTCGCACAGCGCGGGCACAGCGCCAATTATTACGGTGATTATCCAGGTAACAATCCTGAAAACTACCCCCCCTGCGGAATCATGCACAATCAATTCAAAACTCAAAAATTCAAACTCATGATGCTTGCCATGGGTCCCAGGGACCTAAACTCTGCCCGCTATAGCCCCGTCCACTGCAGCAGCCATTCAATGACGTCCTTTCAATCTTCTGAACTTACCGGACTCCCGGTGGTGGAGAACAGCCAACTTTTCGCACAGCGCACGGTACGCCCCCTATGGGTGTGTGCTGCCTTCCCCGGCCCCTGTTTGCATGCGGGGAGGACAAAGAAGATTGCAAGGGACAGGGGGGCCGGTGCCACGTCCAGAGAGGAGCTGGTCACTACACATCACTGGATGGCCCGTGCTCTGTTTGAGGCAGCGGCAGTCGCTCACAGCCCCCCTGACATGGGCCCCGGCCGCAGCCCCAGCCTCAACGACGCCCCCTGGGGGCAGCGACGGGATTCATGGCAGTGGAGTTGCTTTCGAGTGCTCTCCGGAAAGCGCAGGGGTCCCGAGCGAGTTGAGTCGAGGGCAGTGTATTCCCCATCCACCACCACGCCCCTCGGCCTCAGGCCCAGTCGCACCCATTGTGACACCGGCCGTCACCGTTTTACTGTGTTCAGTTATCGGTTGTGCACGGGAAGCGGTCGCCTTCGGCATCTACGATGGAGCTGCCGCCCCTTCTCAGATGATGTCGTGCTATCGCCCCCCCCCCTAAGAAACCAACAACGCTTTTGGGCGTTGCACGTGGAGCTCTTTTGCCTGGGGCTCCACCAACTCGTGCCTTAGGGCCGCCGAGGGGGTGTGCAGTGTGATCAGGGGTCATGCATGGGGCCTTCGCAAAATCCTCAAGGTCCCCGGGCATCCTGCCCAGAGTGATTATGATTGCCCCGCCAGCGAAGCAAACCCCCTAAAACCAGGGCATAGGGGGGTACTTACCCTTCGCACCCACAAGGGGCACTGATTGACCCGCCACGCTGCCAGCACTGCAGTGTGCGCACTGCCAGCACAGCACCCCCTACCCCCAGTGCACTGTGCATGCAGCATCCTCCTGCCCCTCACACATGCCCTGCCTTAGCCCTTTGCAAAGACACACAAAGGCCACCTCCGAACATCGGGAAGTAGGTCTCAGAGGTGATTCGGTTAGGGTCAGGGTACGGCTGCCGCAGTGCGCGGCGGTCCTGCAGGGCTCGCGCAGGAAAGGGGCGTGCGCTGCCCTGCGCGTCGTTCGTGATACGTGCCCATGTGCGTGTGATGGGGGGGGGTGGCGTGGTCTGGAGGGCGTGCGTGTGTGGCATGGGGGCACTGCGTTGTGTGGGCGTTGTGTGGGCGTGTGGGCGTGCGATGGATCGTGTGGTGCGTCGTGCGGGCGGTGTGTCATGAGCTGGAGATCCCAAACAGCGCACGCGGCCCCCAGCCCCCCCCCCGTGGGCAGGGGGGGGGGGGGCACGCACACGCACTGTGTACTGTTTGGGGGGTGCCTTGAGGGCCTGGAGGCCGTCCCAAAGGCGCGGGGGACCCATGCGCCATACCTCCGGAGGAGGGGGGGGGGGGGCTCCCAAGGCCCGGGTCCGCACCAACGCGTTGGTGTTGGGCGTGGGGCGGTGAACGGACGTGGGGGGGGCGGGCTGGTGGGTGAGGGGGCGTTGGGGACTTGGGGGGAGGACCCCCCGGGTCTGTGCCGCGGAACAAGGGCCCGGATGCCCCAATTGGTGGGTGAGGGGGGGGGGGGGGGCTTGGGGCGCATGGGGGGGGCAGAGGGGCGCACCCCCCGGCGCCGGCCGCAGGGAATGAGACAGTGGGGGCGTTGTCCGGCTCCGGGGGGGGGGGGGGGCTAATGGACGTGAGCTAAGCGAAGCTGTTGGGGGGGTGTGCGGTGGGGGAGGGGCGGGGGGGCACTCAGATCAGGCCCCGCGGAGTCATGGTCAGTGGGCGTGGAATGGCCTGTGCAATGATGGACCGCCGTGCGGAGGCACGACGGGGGATGACGGTCTGGGGGGGGGGGGGGGAGGGGTCCGGGGGCCCTTACCTCCGGGCGGCCCAGAGCACTGACCGTCGGGGGCCTGGCCGCCCAGCGTCGGTGGACCATCGAAGGCCATCGCGGGGGGGGGGGCGACCCCCCCCCCTCCGCGGGGCATGGGGCGTGGGGCAGGGGGGGGGGGGGCACCACCGATACCCCCGCCGCCCTCCGCCCTCCGCCCGGACCCAACGGGGGCCACAACACAAAGGCACGCCCCCCCCCGGGGCCTCCGGGGCGGGGGGTGCCACACACCACCGCGGGACTGGGCCACCGCCCTGGACAGTCACCCGTTCTCCCCTTCGCATGTTGCGCCGGGGCGCTGCGTTCTGTCGGCCGCTGCGGCCGGTGCTCTTGCTGGTGTCGTTTCCGCGTTCGCGGAGCCCAGTGGTTGGTGTGCCGGGCTGTGCTGAATGTGGCGGGATGTGCCGTCTGCGCGTCAGCGGCGCCCAATAATTGGCGTATTGAGGATGTGCTGGTTGTTGCCGGGGTCGTTTGACTGTGTTTGCTGTCCACGCGCCTCTGTCCACAGGCCGTCCGTCCCCTGCCTCGCTGTGTTTCTGTGTGCCTGAGGCCCAGGGGCCCCGCCTCGTCCTCATCACCCCCCCAAATGCCTTGGGCAATGGGGGGGCGTCAACACAATGGGTCAGTGGGTCAGCGGTCAGTCAGTGACGGGGGGCGTCACAGGAACGGCTCGGCACCGCGTCCAATCGACAACCGCCCGGTTCCCTTTGCCCCGCCGCCGCCGTGCCCCTCCCGCTCACTTCTGCGGGCGGGGCCGCTGGGCCGGAGGCACCCCACGACCGTCACAGTCCAAACGGCGTTTTGGGGGGGGTGGGGGGTACGGGTCAGTCAAGGCCCGTGGCACTGTCCCAAGGCCGTGGGCTAGGGAAGGCGAGGGGCGGTTCGCGGGGCTGGTGTGGCTTGGACAAGGGATAGGGACAGGCACAGGGACAAGGGGAGGGCGGGACATGGGGCGTGGCCCCCCCGTCGGCGGGACGAGGGGATACGCAGGACATGGGGGGTCAGAGAGCTAGAGGGACGGGGGGAGGACGGGAGCATGCGACGGAGGGGGACGGGCGGGGGGGGGATACACAGACAAACACATGCGAGACGGCACACATGGAGGGGGGGGGGGGGCACTCAGCGCCGAGGGGCCGAGGGGCTCAGGGGGGGGGTTCAGTGACATGTGCACTTTGGGGGGGGGGGGGGACCGGACGTGGGGAGGCCGGGCCCTGGCGGCCCACCCCAAATCACAGACATTGCACTTGGCGCTGGGGGTCCGCCCGGAGACCGGGGCCTGGGCCCCGATTCGGCGCAGTCCCGGGCCATCCCCGGCTCCGCCGGCCCCCGCCCGCGTGTCATGTGTGCCTCGGGGAGCACCCCCCCCCCCAACCCTCAGCCCTGAAGGCCCGGACGGCAGCGACAGGCCCCCGATGGGGCACGTCTCGGACAGCGGCCCCAACGGCCCAGGGGGGCGGCACGTGTGGTCTGTTTCCGCGAGGACTCGGGGTGCGGGAGGCACTGTGGGGGCGGGAGGGCCATTGGTCATCGCATGGACCGGGGGCGACGGGCCATAAAAACAAGGGAGCCGAGGTCCAGGGAGGCGTTGGGCAGGCCCACGAGATCCAGACACACAAACAACAGAAGCCACAGCAAAAGTACATGAGAGACCAAGCCGCCAGACAGCAGAGCGCGGCACGGCATGGCACGCCACACCACACCACAATACGGCACAACACAACACAACACAACCAACGCAACCCGACACAACATGACATGACACGAGACAACACAGCACAGCACAGCACAGCACAGCACAGCACAGCACAGCACAGCACAGCACAGCACAACACAACACAACACAGCACAGCACAGCACAGCACAACACAACACAGCACAGCACAGCACAGCACAGCACAGCACAGCACAGCGCAGCGCAGCGCAGCGCAGCGCAGCGCAGCCCAGCGCAGCGCAGCCCAGCGCAGCGCAGCCCAGCGCAGCAAAGCACAGCACAGCACAGCACAGCACAGCACAGCAAAGCACAGCACAGCACAGCACAGCACAGCACAGCACAGCAGCACAGCACAGCACAGCACAGCGCAGCGCAGCGCAGCGCAGCCCAGCGCAGCAAAGCACAGCACAGCACAGCACAGCACAGCACAGCAAAGCACAGCACAGCACAGCACAGCACAGCACAGCACAGCAGCACAGCACAGCACAGCACAGCACAGCACAGCACAGCCCAGCCCAGCCCAGCCCAGCACAGCACAGCACAGCGCAGCGCAGCGCAGCACAGCCCAGCCCAGCACAGCCCAGCGCAGCGGAGCGCAGCGCAGCGCAGCACAGCACAGCACAGCACAGCACAGCACAGCACAGCACAGCACAGCACAGCACAGCACAGCACAGCACAGCACAGCACAGCAAAGCACAGCAAAGCACAGCACAGCACAGCACAGCACAGCACAGCACAGCACAGCACAGCAAAGCACAGCACAGCACAGCACAGCACAGCACAGCACAGCAGCACAGCAAAGCACAGCACGGCAAAGCACAGCACAGCACAGCACAGCGCAGCGCAGCACGGCATGGCACGGCACGGCACGGCACAGCACGGCACGGCACGGCACGGCACGGCACGGCACAGCACAGCAAAGCACAGCACAGCACAGCACAGCACAGCACAGCACAGCACAGCACAGCACAGCACAGCACAGCACAGCAAAGCACAGCACAGCACAGCACAGCACAGCACAGCACAGCACAGCACAGCACAGCACAGCACAGCACAGCACAGCACAGCACAGCACAGCACAGCACAGCACAGCAAAGCACAGCACAGCACAGCACAGCACAGCACAGCACAGCACAGCACAGCACAGCAAAGCACAGCACAGCACAGCACAGCACAGCACAGCACAGCACAGCACAGCACAGCACAGCAAAGCAAAGCACAACACAGCACAGCACAGCAAAGCACAGCACAGCAAAGCACAGCACAGCACAGCACAGCACAACAGACGAACAAAATGTAAGCATCAAAAGGCTTCGAAAATAAGAGCGATTGGGAGGTCAAACGGGCTGCCAAAACAACCAGGAGCACCAAAACGAACACGAAAATAAACATGCAATAGGAATATCGCAGCAGCGATCGTCCCTCAGCTTCGAGCGGCTGCACTCGATGCCTCTCCCGTCAGCCAGGCAGAGCCGGGCCCACCGCTCGGCCAAGTGCTGTCTGGCGGTCCTGCGACGCCCTCCAACCGCCGTCGGCCACAGGCCATGCATAGGCCATCCTCAAGGGCTGTGCCTACCGACGCCAAAGATCCGTCGGGACGGCGGACGTCCGGCCACAGGGACCCCCTTAGCCCCTCCCCCCAGCCCCTACTCCGGCGGAGGGGTGCTGTAGAGGTAGTCCCCCCACGCGCAGTTCTTGAGGCTCTTCGAGCCCCCCCCACGGGGCCCTTCGGGGGTGGAGGCCCGCCCCCCAAACGCCGAGGCCTCCACCGCCGACTTGGGGCTCATGGGGGAGCCCGGGCCCGAGGCGAGGCCCTGGGGGCTGCCGGGGGGCGCGTCGAAGACCGGGACGGTGCCCTTGGAGTGGCGGGGGGAGCCGGGCCACTGGTGGTGAGGGCGGGGGGTGCCCCCCCCGGAGCCGGGGGTCCGGCGGCCGGAGCGGGAGCGGGGGCGAGGGCGGCGCTTGGGCTTGATCGGGGCGTTGCCGGGGAGGCCCCCGAAGAACTCGTGCAGCGACCGGCGGGTCTGGATGCCCCGGACGAGGGCCTGGAGGCCGACGATGACCTGCGCCTGCGCAGCGGCGGGAGGGGGCGTAGGGGGGAGGGCCCTGCGGCCGCGGGGCGCAACGGCCCCACGCCAGCCCAGAGATGTGCGGAGGCAGTTCAGAGGGGTGGGGGGGGTGCGGCGGGCGGGCGTCAGGATATGGCAATAGGGGGCGCCTGTAGCCCCCTATTGCCATCTGTAGCTACTCAGGCAGGGGGCAGCGAGGCCGCAACCCCTTCCGGTGTAGAGATGGACCCGTCATTCGCCTTCCCGCCTTCATGCATTGTGCACAACTCGGAAGAATCCACACACCACCCCCCCCCCCCCAGGGGGCTGGGGTGGGGGGGGGGGGGGGGCAGGCTTAGCATGACGCCTGCAGTGCATTGCGGTCTGACACCGGCGGCACCGATCGGCCGCTCGCCACTTCCACAGGTCTTCCCCATGAACTCTTTCCCCTTCGCAGGCGGCGGTACCCATTGGCCCCCTCCCCCCCTCGTGCCCTTGAGCTACCGGTCTGCCCCCCCCTTCCCTCCCGGCACCCCCTCCCTTTGCACTGGTCCCTTGTGCCACCGGAGGTGGAGGGTAAAGATGAGGGTGAGCACAGCGAAGGCGGAGGTGGACCCTTCGGTAGTCGTACGCTCTTCAACACCGCCCCCTCCCCAAGAGCCCCCCCGAACGGACGGTACGGTCCACACCAGGGCCTATCACGGGGGATGGAGTGCACGTCCACCACAGCACAAGGTCCTACGCACTGTGTGCTGGCCGAGGGGCAACAAGTCATCCCCTGATGGATCCTTCTGGATGAAGCGGCGTCAGGCACGGAGCACCACCTCCCCCGGTGGACTCCCCAGTCTACCAGTGGCCGCGAGGACAGAGATGTAGGCCAACACCAACAACACGAATCAGCACAAAAATCAATGCATGGTCTCGGAGGCCCCAGGTGCCGGGAGGCGTAGGAGGTGCTGCCCCATGTGGCCTCTCGGCGCAGCTAGTGGACGAGATCCTGTGCCGTGTTGCACAACAGCCGTGGAAATCGAGTCAAAATGAAGGACAACTCACCACCGGGACAAACATACAGCCCATCAAGCTGGAAGACGATGTATGGCCGTTTGAGGGCTGTATGTGTACGCGTGTATACGGATATGTGTAGACACACACATATGTATACGTGTGTACATGTATACACCTCCCCCTATGTGCCTTCATCACCCACTTCGTTTGCTCGAGAGACATGCCCATGTGCATGGGCAAATGACATTAGCGGACCTTCGCGCCCCTTCCCAAATATTGTCTCTTTGCGTCTACAATACGCTGACCGTGTCTGCAATTAGCAGGCGGCGTCTACTGGTGGTGCACACTGTCTACAGACTCTACTTGGGTAAACATGTATATGCACAGTGTCGAGAAACTATGCGTGGTGCCTACAAACTATGCACAGTGTCTGCATGTACACACACTGTCTACAGACTATACCCGGGTAAACATGTATGTGCACAATGTCTACAAACTATGTGCAGTGTCTACATGTATGCACAGTGTCTACAGACTATACAATGGCTTCAGTATACGCAATGTACACACGTGTACACTAGCGGCTGATATACTGGTGTTCGTATATGCGTATACATATACATGCATGTACGCATATACGCATAGGTGTATATGTATACGTGTACGCGTAGATGCCACGTATACGTTGCGTATACGTATGTGCGTATACATGTATCACATATAAACGTGTATACGTGCATATATGCGTACACACATACATGTATATATATATATATATATATATATATATATATATATATATATATATACGTGCATATCTGGGCCGCTTGCCGGGATGTGCGCCCGCGTACCCCAACATGATGCCGTTGCTGCATCCAAGTGACACAGGACAACAAGAATGCACCCCCAGGAATCCAAAGGGGACGAGCGTCGGGAAGGGGAGACAAGCATATGCTGGCGATCTGGCGTGCAGTGGTAGCCCAGCTACTCCCCCCCCCCCACTCCAAGGCTGTATAGGACTGTACAGGAAAAGGTGGCTGAGCGGCAGTGGGGTAGCCCCAGCCACACAGCACTGGACCTGGTGCCCCATCCCAAGGCCTTGGCAAAGCCCCCATGCCCCTGCAACGCACCCGGCTCACTGCTGCACGCACCTCCACTCCTGAGGCATGGCCCAGGGGGTGTTGGTGCACCCCCCCCCCCCCCCTGTGTGACATTCCGTCTGGTTGTTGCAGTTGAGCAGGGGTTGCCCTGGCCCCCTGTAGCGACGGGGCTGGCTGGCCAGGCCATCCCCTTTGTTGTCGCTGCCTCCCGTGCGCACGCTCTCCCCCCCCCCCCCCCCCGGCGCTATGGGACACAAATGCGGTGCACGACCGGTACCGTCCGGCACATAGCAGAGGCGCAATGCGAAGGACACAGAGAAATGCTCTTCGGTGACGTGTTGTAGGCGCTTTCCGCAGCAGTGGACAGGCAAAGACAAGAGATGGCGTGCAGGTCCACTGCACCTCAGCCCTACGCCCTCTACTCTGGATGACCAGAGGTGCCAGCCCGTGCCCTCCCCCTCCTCCGGAACAAGCGGCGTCATGCACCGGCCGCCCCCTCCCTCTCAAGGCACAGTGCCCTCCAGAACACAGGGATGCGCCGTGGGCCCCCGGCACAGGCCCCCGCATACCAAGTCACTCAGGCGGTGCTCCGCGGCCCTGTCCCGCTGCCTCTGGAGCAGGAGGGCCTTGCTGTCCACGGACTTGGTCATTTTCTGAGGCGGAGGGCGTGGGGTCGCAGGGGGACGTCCGGCGCCATGGCACATGACACACGGCGACAGGGGCCCGGGTGCACGTCGGGCGGTGTCAGGGCCGGGCCCGGGGGGGGGGGGGGCGGAGAGGCAGGGCAATGGAGGCGCATAGCCCCCCATGGCCCTGCACACCGGCCGCACGGGCCTTTTGGGGGGGGGGGGGGCTCCCATGATCGCCGGGCCCCCAGTGGACGCCCCCCTTTTCTCTCCGTTGTTCAGGGCATTTGACGACGCCAGCCCCTCCCCCCCCCCTTCTCTACACAAATGCCCATCGACAAGACGCAGCGGCCCCCCAAAGCCACCGCATGGACTGGGCCCGGGGGGTGGTGGATGTCCCCCTCCAACGAGGGGCCCTCCTGCGGGGGTCCCGGACACTGGGCACAACACATGCAGCGCCCTTGTCCTCGAGAGACAAATGTGTGGTCCCGGTGGAGGGGCTGGAGGAGGGCTTCATGGGGCTTGGCCCTCGCGCTCGGGGTGTGCCACCATTCAGCCCCCCCCCCCCCCCGCCCCCCCTCGGGTCTGGAGGGGGTTATCCGATGGCCGAGCCCCCCCCCCCCCGTCCAGTACCTCAGCCGTGCGTTGGGGCACTGGATGAGGGGGGGGGGGGGACAAGGGCCCCACGACTGATGAGCGATGGACTGGGCCACACTCCCTCGGCTCTGCCATGGCCCACGCATCTGAAGTCCGCCGTCGCACGATCCGCAAGCCCCGCCCCCTTCCCCCCTTCACACGAGGCACGCCCGCGGCCGCGCCTTCATCTGCACCGCACACCCCCTCGTCACGTGTGGACACCCCCCCCCCCATTGGGCCATTGGGGGGCCAGCGCAGGTCCCAAGGCCCCTTCCGCAGGGCACCGCCGCAGACCATGCGGCACCCCCCCATCCCCCCCCCCCCCCCCCCCAGTGCTGGTGTTCAGAGGACGGGTAGTGCCAGGCCCCCCGCGGTCAGGCCCCTCTGCAGCCCCCGAAGGACCTCCGGGCCATTGCACTTGTGCACGGGAGGCGGTCGGCACGGCCATGGGCTCGGCAGTGGCCCACAAGACCAGAGGTGCGGCACAAAGGATGAGACAAGGGGAGGGCCCATGGGGAGGGCACCAACAAAAGGGCGGCGCAGCGGTACGCCACTCCCCCTCCCCCTCGCCCTACGGGCCCCCAGGACTAACGGGGCAGCAGCGCCGCACCCGGGGACCTTCCCCAGCAGGTCCCAGGGCAGGGAAGCGCTCAGCGCGCCCAGGGACCCCTCCACCTGCCACCAGCGCCCCAGGCCGTGGGAGTGTGGGACCCGGCTAGTACGGCGGCGCCACCTGTGCCATTTGGCAGTCAAGGAGCGCGGGTCCCCCCCGGTCGTGCCCGGCGCACACCCGTCCCCGTGCGTACGCAGTCGTGGGACGGGCGGGCAGCGTGTCTCTGTGACCGGGAGGATGCGATGCCCTGGCCCACTACTCCCCGGTGGGCTCAGCGTCAGGCTCCCATGGCCTCCCCACCGGGCCTGGAGTACCAGGCCACACTTGCCCCCCACGCGCAAGGCCCAGCCCCTCCGCCCAGCCCACGAACGCCGGCGCCCACACCCCTGCCCGCGCGCGCGCCTACACACAGGACGACGGTATCTTCCGCCCACCTGCGCTTCGGTGGGGTCTGGTGGCTGTCGACAGTCCGCTCGGCCTTGGAACCGGACAGTCAGGTAGTTCAGCCTCGTGATGGGGCAGGGAAGGAAGCCCACACCCGAGGGCCTGCTCCTGCATGAGGCCGCCAGCCCAGCCCAACCCAACCCAACCACCCCTCGCCCGGGGCCGGAGGTGCCGTGTGACCGGCGGTGGTGCAGGCACACCGCTCCGCCCCCCCCCCCCCCCCGCCCCATGAACACGGGGAGTGCGTCCCCTGCAGCCCCTTCCATCGGTGTGACCCCCCCCCCCCCGCTACACAAAACAGATGTGTGGGCACGGCCATGTGCCCTGGGGTACGAGAGGGACGGCGCACGGCAAAAGGCACAGAGGAACATGGCATGGGGGCCCTTCACTGCCGCAGACGGGCAGTGCAGGAGAGGGGGCCTGTCCACTACCCCCACAAACGGGCTGCCCCACCCAGGGCGGTCCTTAACGAGGAAAAAAAAGTGTTCCGTTACGCAGTTTTCCCCAAAAAGCCGGCGGGCACACCACGTGTTGGCGGTGGGCGGTTGGCGGTTGGCAGTTGGCGACTGGCGGTTGGTGGCGGTTGGTGGTGGTTGGTGGTGGGCGGTTGATGGTCCCTTGGGGCGGTCCCTAAGGGCGGTCCTTAACAAAAAAAAAATCTAGTTCCCTAAGGACCCCCCCTGGCCCCCCCCGTTGGCAGACCCCTCCAAAGGTGAGGCCGCACCTGCATCAGGGCCGCCAGGTGATGGCCCTCCGGATCGGAGGCCTCGCTGCCAAGCATGTACCGCTGGAAGGCCTCGTGCTCCAGGAGCTGCTGGTACCCCCGCTGCTGAGCGTAGAGCAGCCGGGGGATGGGCGGCAGGGATGGCGCCTGGGCAGGAGGGGGGCATGTGGAGACACGCCCACGGGCGTTGGGGAGCAGAGGGGGGGGGGGGGGGACAACCACCACATCCTCAACCTTCGTCGTTCCAAGTCGGTTCCCCTGACGCATGTGAACCCATAGGGCAGGTCGGTAGGTCGGCTTGGGGTAATTTCCGGCGACCATGGGCCTGGTGTAGTGCCCGGCCCCCCTCCGCTTGCTCAAGGAGGCAACGTGCAGTCAGCCCGGTGTATGTCCGGCGACCATGGGCCTGGTGTAGTGCCCGGCCCCTCAACTCGCTCGCGGACACACTGTCGGGTTGGCCCGGGGTATTTCCCCCAGTGGAGTGTCCTGTGGCTCATGGCTGGTAAGCGCATGGCGCACAGGAGGGAATGGACTAGCCAAGGGTTCATCAAAACGCGGGGAACCATCACCAAACTCAAGGGGGGGGACAGGCAAGCAGCCTACTAACATCGCTTCCCATCCACATCCACATCCACATCCACATCCACCACCACCACCACCACCACCACCACCACCACCACCACCACCACCACCACCACCACCACCACCACAATCACAAGCACAACATCGCCCGCACTCACACTGCCCATGCCGCAGCCCTTGCCCCCCCCCCCCCCCCCCCGCCCCCCCCACCCCCCCCACACCGCAGCATACCATCGCATCCAAACACTCGTCCCAGGCCTCCTCTCCCTCTTTCTCGATCAACTCGCGCTGTGCCTGTTCCGAGACGCACCACTGGTACAGCCCCACCCGCATAGCCAAGCGCCGGAACTCGGCGCTCTTCAGCATGTCACAGCGCGCGCTGTCCTCCTGGGACTCGATGGTTTCTGCAAAAACAGGGGGCGAATGGACAGAGGGCCCCTTCAAGGGCTGGGTGGTCCGCGGTCCCTGCCCTCGACTGGTGCCCCCCCCCCTCGCCCCACGCCCCATGGGCCCCCCTGCAGCCACACGGACGTGGCCCATCACAACCCCCCGGAACACAGGCAGAAGCCGCCGGCAGTTGGGCCCCTGGCTGCCCCCTCCGCCCCAGCCCCGGCCGAGACGGAGTGGGCCACCCTTCGGATGGTGGAGGAATGAACAGTCCCCTGCAATTGGGTGTTGCCTCCGGCCGGTTACAATGTTGCTGCTGCTGCTGCTGCTGCTGCTGCTGCTGCTGCTGTTGTGGTAGTTGCGGTTGTGGTTGTTGTGGTGGTGGTTACGGTTGTTGTTGTTGTGGTGGTGGTGGTTGTTGTTGTTGCTGTTGTTGTTGTTGTTGTTGTTGTTGTTGTTGTTGTTGTTGCTGTTGTTGTTGTTGTTGTTGTTGTTGTTGTTGTTGTTGTTGCTATTGTTGTTGTTGTGGTTGTGGTTGGGGTTGTGGTTGTGGTTGGGGTTGTGGTTGTGGTTGTGGTTGTGGTTGGGGTTGTGGTTGTGGTTGTGGTTGTGGTTGTGGTTGTGGTTGTTGTTGTTGTTGTTGATGTGGTTGTTGTGGTTGGGGTTGTGGTTGTTGATGTGGTTGTTGTTGTCGTTGTTGGGGTTGGGGTTGTGGTTCTTGTTGTTGTTGTGGTTGTGGTTGTGGTTGTGGTTGCTGTTGTTGTTGTTGTTGTTGTTGTTGTTGTTGTTGTTGTTGTTGCGGTTGTTGATGTGGTTGTGGTTGTTGTGGTTGTCGTGGTTGTGGTTGTGGTTGTGGTTGTTGATGTGGTGGTGGTTGTTGTGGTGGTGGTTGTTGTTGTTGTTGTGGTTGTTATTGTTGTTGTTGTTGTTGTGGTGGTGGTGGTTGTGGTTGTGGTTCTGGTTGTTGTGGTTGTGGTTGTGGTTGTGGTTGTGGTTGTGGTTGTGGTTGTGGTTGTGGTTGTGGTTGTGGTTGTGGTTGTGGTTGTGGTTGTGGTTGTGGTTGTGGTTGTGGTTGTGGTTGTGGTTGTGGTTGTGGTTGTGGTTGTGGTTGTGGTTGTGGTTGTGGTGCTTCTTGTTGTTGTTGTTGTTGTTGTTGTTGATGGTGGTGGTGGTGTCCTCGCCATCATAGTCAGCACCAGCACGCAGCCCCCCTACAGCCCGGCCGGTTCCAACGTGCATACTTCTGCCCACGGGTTCCGTCAATTGGACGACGTCCATCGCCTCCAGATCCGGCGTCCATTTGAGCGAATAAGAGAGGCAGTCCATCCGCGCGGAGGTCTCGGCCTTGATCACCGCCTGCATCCCACAGGGCATGCGATGAACGTGCAGTGCATGGGCCCAGTGGAGGGCACGGGGCGGGGCACAAGGGACTTGATGTGGAATCATGTCCACAACCCCCGTCCCAACCCCCCAACCCCCGGCATGGGGTGCCGTAATGGAAAAAAAAAAACTCGGAGTGTCCAATACGCCCTACGATGGCGGCCCTATGATGGCGGCCCTACGATGGCGGCCGGTGGGTAACCGATGGCGGCTAGTGGGTAACCGATGGCGGTTGGTGTGTAACCGATGGCGGTTGGTGGGTAATCGATGGCGGTTGGTGTGTAACCGATGGCGGTTGGTGGGTAACCGATGGCGGTTGGTGTGTAACCGATGGCGGTTGGTGTGTAACTGGGTAACCGATGGCGGTTGGTGTGTAACCGATGGCGGTTGGTGTGTAACTGATGGCGGTTGGCGGGTTGCCACCAAACATCAGAGAGTGGATGCCATAGTAAAAAGAAAAAAAAAGGGTGAGCGTCCTTATGGCACCCCCTGGTGGGCCCTCTCCTGCACCCCCCTTCAGGTTGCATGTTGTTTTGAGCGTTGCCCAATGCTGATTGTGGCATGTGGGGCTGGTTGTCACTCAGGTTGTATTTCTCAGCCACGATACAAGAGGTTGGGAGCCTGTTCATGATGTCACCGTGACAATGCCCAACCTGCTAACATCACGACTTCGGGGGCTGTGTGCAGGGCAAATTAGCCTTGCCCCACGGGCACATATCACAGGCAGATTTACCACGCAAATCTGTAGCCGGCCTCCCCCCCACCCCTCATTTCCCTGCCCACATCCAGGGAACTGCAACACCTGCCCAGTCCTGCTGCACCCCCCCCCCCGCCCCCCCCCCTCCCCTCGTCTCCGATGCCCACACACCATGTGTCTCACACGGGGCTCAACACATCCAGTCTTGTTCGGAGGGGCCTCCGCCACAGACTCCTCATCACTTGGGGCCGGTCACTGGAAGCACTGCCCCCGTGGGGGGGTGGGGGGGCTGGCACAGCACCGGGACGGGGGCGGGGGCTAAGGGCAGGCAGTCGGTATTCCACATCGGCCCGAATGCCTCAGCGATGGATGGGGCCATAGCCCCCGCTGCCACACGCCTGCCTGACCCATAGAACAGGGTGTGTGATATCTGACGTGCATGGCCCATGTGATGATCCCACTCGCCACAAGCCCCTGTGGGCAGTGGTGTGCCCCTCAAACGGCACGGGGATTGGGAGGGGGGGTGCGGGGGTCTCGCTGCAACCCCCACCCCCAGCCCCCCCCCACACACACAGACACGTTGGGAACCGCGAAACCAGAGCAGAGCGAGAAAAGCGGTGAAGGAAAACCCGTCCGGAGCTGCTGAGCAGCCCTGGACGTCCTTCGGTCCGTTGAAGTCCGATGGAGCGCAACAGAGCGCCAGGGTGCAGAAGTGCCCTCCCACTCCCTCCTGCCCTCCTCAGACCCAAACAACCCCCGGAGGAGCCCGTGTCTACGCGCCTCCCACCATCGATTGCTGCCCCCACCCACCCACCCACCCACC
>OZ038387.1:3691841-3694341 GCA_964036045.1 Eutreptiella sp. 'Long Island Sound 2002'
CGTAAATTTGGCGAATCCGGTTCACCACCCGTTTTGTTGGCCCTGGGGAACAACACGGCCCGGCCCTTCACGCCTGTTTTCCAGACCCCCGCCCCCCCCTCCCCTAATTCACACCGGCTCGAAGCCCCCCCCCCCCTCCGGCGGAGGTGCAATGGACCGGGGGGCCTTGGATTCGGGGATGGCTTGTGGGCGGAGGCGGCCCCCGGGCGCCCGACCCAAACTCATTTCATGGACCGGGACAGCGCCGGTGGCCGGTGCGTAGCGTTGGGGGATGGGGGTCCGTGTGGCCCTTCACCCTCCATCACCGGGGCTGGAGGCACCGGGGCATGGGCGGCCCACCCCACCACCACCGCCACACACATGGGGGGGGGGGGGGGGGCAAGGCAGTGCAGTGGCCCCGGGTACACGCCCCACGGACCCCCCCCCCGCCAAAGCCCTTTGCTAAACAACGCGCTGCCCGCCAGCCCCCCCCCCCCCCGCGTTGTGCAGGGGGTTGGCTCACGGATGTGGGCAGCAGAGCAACGGCTGACAGCCCTTGTGCCCGCAGCCGGGGGTGTGTCTTGCAAGTCACAAACGGCGAACATTTTGTCACTTCATGGCCCCGTGAGGCCAAGGGGGGGGGGATTTGGATTGGGATTTGATGGAGTTTGGGGCCGATCTTAAGGCTCACCGGACGCCTGGGGGTAGCGCCGTGGCATCCAAACCGCACTCTCTGCCTCGCTGATGCGGGGGGGGGGGGGGGGCAAGACCAGGCACAGCCCTGCCCAACCATCACTCTGGGGTGCTGAGGAGGGGGGGGGGCTGAGGAGTGGGGGGGGGGGAGGCTGAGGAGGGGGGGGGGGGGCTGAGGAGGGGGGGGGGGGGGGGGCTGAGGAGCACAGCGGAGGGACCGCATCCCCCTCCCTGGAAAGGCGTACGGGGCTGAGCGGTCGGGGCTTTTTCGGAAACATGTTGGGCGAGCGCCCAGACCGAGCGCCACCCCCGGAGGAGGGGGTGTGCGGGAAGGCGCGGCGCAGCCATGGGCCCGGTCATGCCTTGAGTCCCCCCCCCCCTCCCACTGCGGCGGCGGGGCGCAGGCTGGTTGGGGACTGGGCGGCCCAGGGCACCCAAAGCGGGTGCGGGGGGGGGGGGGGGGTCCCGGGGCCGGCAATGGACCCGGGAGGCCCCTGGGGCTGCGTGCAGGGGGAGGTCTGGTGGGGGCCCGGGGTGTGCCTCTCATCTGATGTGGCCGATGGATGGGGGGGGGGGGGGGTTCGGCAGGGGAGAATTTCATGGGGAAATGGTGGGGGGTTGCAGATTGGGGCCGGAATTCTGAGCACAAAATGTTTTGCGCGAACGTCCCGGACGGCACTGCACACGGGGGGCGGGGGGGCGTGCAGCTGGGGACAGTTCCGGCGGGGGAAAGTTCCGGCGGGGGACATTGCGGCGCCCCGACATTGTGGTGCCTTGAGGACAGTTGCAGGCACTTTCCGCAGACCCAAATGTTGGGGAGCAGTGCATGGCACATGGGCAGTCACCAAACGAATGGGCAAGGCCTGAGGTCGGCCCTCCGCATTGAGGGGGGGGGGGGGGTACTGCCACGAGGAAAAGGGGGTCATGAGGGTCCAGTTGCCTTTCCTTTCTCGTCCCCCAACCTGCTCTCTTGACCCCCCCTTGAGGGCCTGGGCGTCCTCCTCCCCCACCCCCCCCTCTCGTGGTACTTGCCCCACCCTCAGCCAAGGTCTGGCCCCCATCGCGCTCAGCCCAGGCGTCCGGTGAGCCTTAAGATCGGCCCCCAAATCCAAATCCCATCCCCACGAGGCGGTGGGTGGGGGGTGGGGGGGGGTGTAGTCCCACCCCCTACCCCATGAGGCGCGGGGGGGAGGACCCCTGAGGGCTGACCTGGCCCTGACTGTACCCCTGAGGCCCCTGACAGCCTCCGCACGGGCCTGCCCACAACACAACAGCATCGCTCCGTAGAGCCCCCCATGGGCCCTGTCCAGTCATCCCAGGCCCCGGCACAGTCCCCCGGTGCTCGGGGATGGGGGCGCATACCTCTCTTCCTCCTCCACAATCCTTTCACGGGCCTGGGGCTCGATGACGCGCTTGAACCGGAGCTGCACAAGTGCGAGAGGCATGAATCGGCGCATGGCCCACGGCCCCTCTGTGTCTGTTGGTTTGGGTCTGGGGTGCCATGCATCGTCCTCGGATTGCCCGCCTCCCCCTCTTTGTGTGCAGAACGAGTGGAGAAGGGTCCATTGCAGAGATTGGGGCGGTGACCGGCGGTTTGGTGGGCGTGCCAGTACACAGACGCGTGCACATACATACGGACATGCACCCACGCATACCTCATGTGCTGACCTCTGCCAGCACCACCCGGATCTGTGGCCTGACCCACACATTCTGTGGGCACCAAAAGGGCCATGTCCCCCCAAACACCGGCACGGGGCTGTGCGCCCCCAAACACTGGCACGGGGCTGTGCGCCTCCACATTGATCCCCCGATCCCCGCACCACCGCTC
>OZ038387.1:3699341-3886841 GCA_964036045.1 Eutreptiella sp. 'Long Island Sound 2002'
GAGCTGGCAGCCGCGTGCGGGTACCCTGCCCTGGCCCCCCCGCCTGAGGCTGGGGCGCCCGTGCGGCTCTGGCGCCATGGGCTGAGGCAGCCCAGGCTGCCCCCTGCCCCTGGGTGGCCGCTGCCCATGCCAGGGGGGCCAAAAGTTTTAGGGGGTTGGTGGTGTCGGGGGCTGCACCTGGACGCCCCTCATGTCAACAACCATCCAATACCATCTGCAGTCAGTGCCAAACTTGCGTGAAGTACTGTGTACAGCCTGACGTCTGATCTAGGTCAAGCAAGACAACCTGTCACTGTCACTACCACTGTCAACCAACTGAACCCATCCACCCACCCACCCACCCACCCAGACCCTAGCCCCCCCCCCCCCCTGGGGGGGAGTAGGCACGTTGGGCCAAATTGTCCAAAACCAAACCAAACCCACCCACCCACAGGCCACAGACCCCCCCCCCCCCCTGTGTGACATTCCGTCGGGTCGTTGTTTCTTTACGGGGCCCTGGACAGTCACCCGCTCTTCCCTTCGCGTGTTGCATCGGGTCGCTGCGTTCTGTCGGCCGCTGCGGCCGGTGGTCTTGCTGGTGTCGTTCGCAGAGCCCAGTCGTTGGTGTGCCGGGGCTGTGCTGGATGTGGCACAGGCCACAGATCCCCCCCCCAGAGTTTTGCTTAGGAGGGGGGGGTCCAAGGGGAGGGTGGGTGGGTGGGGCTGTGGGGGGACCCCCCCCCCCGCAGGAGACCCTGAGTTGTGGGAGGCGCCGGCGCCGAAGAAATTTTTTGGCCTAAACTGACTTGTGCCGAAGGCGCCAGAGAAATTTTTGGATTGGCCGAAGACCTGGAGAAAAATTTGCCCAATCACTTAGGGGGGGGGGGGGGGTCCGAGGGGGGTGGGTGGGTGGTGTCAGACCCCCCCCAGCCCCCCCCAGGACATGCTGAGTTGTCGAGCAAAACTCTGCCTCACCCCCCCCCCCCCCACAGTGGGGTGGAACAACCCTCAAGCAAACGTTTGGTGTAGGAGTTGGTTGACACACCAAGAGTCTGCTGACAGTTGCGTTGATGCTTCTCAATTCTACCCAAATGGCAAGTGGGTGAAAATGGGTACAAATGGATAATAATTCAAATTACGGCATATCCCAAATGCATAAGACGCTTGAAAACCCCTGCTATGGAACAACAAGCCTCCGCAAAACAGCGGAAACTAGGGTTCAGGTGGTCACCAACACACAAAACTTTGCACTGCGTGCGCACCGCGTGCACGGCATTCCCTAACCGTCCACAACTCTCCACAACCCTCCACCACCTCCACCGCCCATCCCACCGGATGACTGGCGCTTCCAGCCCATGCAAACAGCACCCATACCGAACGATGGGATGGGGCGCCCTGTACGCCCGTGCAAACCTGTTCCTCGTACATTGTGTAGTAGCCCCGCCTCCGCGTTGCCGCCAAGTCGACGCGTGTAATGCCCTCGTCAAACACAATGCCGTGGCGGTGGTGCGCCTCGCGCTTCAGAAGCTTCATCTGTTGCCGCCGCCGCGCCTCCTCCCGGGCCCAATAGCACCGCATCGCCCTCTGAATAGTCTTGGCCATCCGTGTCCGATTCGGGCAAGGCCTCTCTGCAGAAGGGGGGGGGGGGGGGGCAGTGCAGGAGCCGAGTGTGCGGGGACGGTGCCCAGGGGAAGGGGGAAGCGGGTGGAGGCACCACAAAGACGTGCGCGGAGTGGCAGTGTACTGCCGCCCCCTGTGCGAGGTCAACTTTTCAAAGGAATGTCCCGTTTCTATGGTATTCCGGTGCAAAAGGTCAAGTCACAGATCGGAAGTGGGCGATGATCCAGAGCGATGAGTGCCGCACAGCCAGAGAGCAAGGGACAGGCTGCGTGATGGAGCTTAGAGCTATGCCCACTTTTGTGGGCTGGAACTTGAGAGGCTCAGTGCCCAAACACCATTGGCGGTGTTGGTCCCTAACTTAGGGGGTAGACTGACCAAACAAATGCACAATCAAAACACAATGACACGCCGGAACAATGCCCTGCCTCATGGCCTCAGAGGCGAGAAGGCCTTCCGTATTGAGGGGCTACTCAAAGCCTTGGAGGGCGACTAACAACTGGTGTCATTATGGCCCTGCAGCACCATGTCGCCGTGCTTGCGATGCTGCACATGTGAGGAGGCAGCCGCCCACCAAGGGCAAGGCACCAACACGCATCTCCTCTGGGCGGCGCCCTCCTCACCTTAGCCTCCCACGGGACACCGTCAAACCCCCCCCTTTTGGGGGGGGGGGGGGGCGGTTGTACCCGCTTGAGCGGAGTGCGGGGGCCTGCAGACAATGGGGCGTGCTCCCGGCACGGGGGGGGCGTAGCAACGGGCCATACGCCGACTCCCTCCCACTTTCCAGCCAATTTCAGGGCGGTGGGGGGGGGGGGGGGCTGGGTCTGGGGTCGGCTGAAGGGGAGGGGGGCATCCGGACCCCAATATATATGGCTTCTCCTGCAAAAACTGAGCATTTTGAGTATAGACACATGGGGTGGAAACCCATTTTTTCACCCTCTACTAAGTCAAGCAAAATTTCCTTAGGGCGCCTTCGGCGCCCATGGTCCGGCACTTCCGGGCCAAAACCCAGCAGGGAGGGGGGGGGGGGGGGTCGGCGTAGAGGGTCCGGTCCCGGCGCCCCCCCCCCCGTGGCTCCCGGCCCCAGCCCATGTCGACAGGGGAACGGGGCGGTGGTGCGCCGACAGGGGAAGGCGGGGGGATGCAGGGGCCGCGCCCGAAAAGAGAAGACTCATGGCTGGCGTTGGGGCGGGGGGCAAGGCGCGTGTGCACTGCGGCCGCATCCCCCTCTCCGCATACCTCCGTGTTCCTGGTGGCACAGCGCCGCCCAGGCCGCGCGCTGCTCCTGCAGCTCCACGACCCGGCCCTCGGCCTCCTCCACCTGCAGATGCTCTCGTTCAGCGGCCCACCGCGCCGCACAGGCCCGAACCTCCGCTTTCTGCAAAGGGGGAGTGAGGCCACGGGTGGGGGGGGCCGAGCCGGACGCAACGAGCCCCGGGGCTGTGGATATTGGGGGTTTGGGGGGGGGGGGGGGGAGCAGGAGCAACCGGGGCCTTGGTCACTCAGAAGAGGCTGAGGCAGGAAAAGGGGGGACCAGAGCCGGGGTCACCCACTGCCAAGGGGGAGGGGGCGACCCCCCCGCCCCCCCTCAGTCGCACTGTGAAGGCCAGCGACCCCACACGGCCGGGCAGAGCAGTAGTGGGCCTTGGGTACCTCAGCCCTGCTGGTCTCACACCGGCGTGCGGTCCCTGTCCTCGTGGCGCTGCACAGCCTCTGCCCCCCCGTGTGACATTCCGTCGGGTTTCTTTACGGGGGCCTGGACAGTCACCCATCCTTCCCTTCGCATGTTGTGTCGGGTCGCTGCGTTCTGTCGGCCGCTGCGGCCGGTGCTCCTGCTGGTGTCCTTTCCGCGTTCGCGCAGCCCAGTGGTTGGTGTCCCGGGGGGGCGACTACAACCGGTCCTGATGCGACACCCCCCCCAGCTATCTGTCAAAACTTGGGGGGGGGGGGGGGGGGGCAGTTGGGGGCGGGGGTCCAGCCGGGGGTCGGGGGGGGGTCAAGCCGGGGGTCAGGGGGGGGGGTCAAGCCGGGGGTCGGGGGGGTGTCTGGCCGGGGGTCAGGGGGGTGTCCAGCCAGGGGTGAGGGGGGGGGGGGTTTTGGGTTATGGTTAAGGTTAGGGTCACCGAGCTGGTGGAACCAGTCTTGGTTTTATAACCCTTTTTAGTGTCTAGGGTGGACCTACCAGGTTTAGCAGCAGCAAGCAGCAAGCAGCAAGCAGCAAGCAGCAAGCAGCAAGCAAGCAGCACGCGCGAAATGGGCAAAAATCATAACTCCGTCGTGGTGCTTCATATTCAGGTGAAATTTTGGTGGATGATACCTATGGGTGTGAAGTACAATCACACAAAGTTTGAGCGAGAAAATCAACGGTGGCGGCCGGGAACGGGATTCACACGTGGCGGACCTCAGTTTCAAAAACTGCAGTTTAGGGCCAAAAACAGCCTTTTTTGGGCCAAAAAAGCCCTGGAACACATTCAAAACGGCCAAACGAAGGGAAACGGTGGCTACACTCCATGTGCGGCTTGACTTCCCCGGGTCAACGACCTCTTTGCGGCCCTCTAACTCCATGATATGTCCCGGAAACGGCCCAAAAAGGCCCCCAAAGGCTCCAAATGCCGACAGCCACAAACCAAGAATAGGCCATATCTTTGGCTACATGGCTCAAAATGTGATTCCGAGGGCACCTACTCCACCCGCAACCCCCCACTTTTTGTGGTTTCCACCCCTCAGAATTGCCCAAACGGACGCCTAGACCCCATTACCTAGGGCCACTAGGCTGCGGCAAGCTGCAAGCTCAAGCCCAAACAGGTGGGTGCCCAAATGGGTCAACAGGGTCCAGTAGGGGCAAAAAGATGACTTTTCTCAAAAATGATCCCCGACCATGTGCGACGCTAAAACAAGTGTTTTTGGACTGTTTTGAGCTTGTGGTGGCCCATTTTGGTCCTCCGAAAATCCCAAAATGCCTTGAAAATGGGCTGTTTTGGGACCAAAAATGGGTCAAAAATGGATCAAAAACGCGTTTTTCCAAACCTCATCCTAGACCATTTGGGGTGCACAAACAGGTGAAATGAACCCATTTTGAGCCCATTTTGGGGCATTTTGGCCCCTCAGAAGTCCAAAAAGCCTTGAAAGTGGGCCTCGTGGTGATGGGGTTCACTTGCAAGCTGATTTCACTTTGTCAAGAGCCATCAATGCGTGAATCATTCTTGATGTCCATCACCAGTCATAGCTGATGTTCCCTCCCCCACCAGCTCGGTCCCAATATTCAGTCTTGATTAGGGTTAGGGTTAGGGTTAGGGCTAGGGTTGCTGTTAGGGCCTGCAGCCCTCCTGTAGCCCTCCTTCAGATCAAAAATTTTTTCTTGTTGTTTTAACACAAATATGAATTCTCTACAAAATTTTGAGCATTTTGAGTATAAACACATAGTATGAAAAAAAAAATTGGCGCCTTCGGCGCCGGACAGTTTTCTCTAGGGACACTTGTTGGTGGCCGACCCGGCACCACTATCTTTCAAAACCCGGGGGGGGGGGGAGGGAGGGGGGGGGGGGGCTGGGGGGTGTCGCATACAAGGACCGGGCCCGGCCGCCCCCCCGGGGTTGGTGTGTTGGGGCTGTGCTGGATGTGGAATGGTGTGCCGTTTGAGCGTCAGCGGCGCCCAGTAGTTGGCGTATTGGGGGTTGTGTTGGTTGTTGCGGGGGCCGTTTGACTGTTTTTGCTGCCCATGCAACTCCGTCCTCGGGCCGTCCACAACCTGCCTGGCTGCGTTTCTGTGTGCATGAGGCCCGCGTGCCCTGCTCCGCGTGGTGTCCCGGGTGATTTACGCTGCATTGTGACCGCGCCGTCGTCCTTGGTTCTGCCCACCCAGGTTTTGTCGGAGGTTCTTTCCCTTGCCTGGCCCACCATTCCTTTCCACAGGGCGCCTCAGGGGCCCCAGCGGTGGCCCACTGGGTGCTGGATCCCGGGCGCAGACGAACAACGGCGCTGTGCTGCAGGGGGCCCAGGGTTGGCTGCCCGGGTGCCTGATCCCCTGCGGTCACTGGTGGCTCCACGGAACACATCAGGGGCCCCAGTGGTGGCCCACTGGGTGCAGGTTCCCCTGAGCGTGGACGGACAAAGATGTTGCGCTGCAGGGGCCCCGGGGTTGGCCCTCTGGGTGCCCCATCCCCTGCACGCACTCACCATTTCACGTAACTCCTCAGGGGCCCTACTGGCCCATTGGGAGTCCGATCTCCCGGCCGACCCCCCCTTATGGGGTCACTAGGTCTCCTCAACGGCCAATGTCTCTGTTGTGCGAAATGGTGGTGCAGGGGTACACTGGGTCGGGCTGGGGGGACCATGGGTGGGGTGGGTACAACGGGGGTGCAGGTACCAGGGCACCCCCCAGATCAGCGCACACCATTTCCGGGCTGGCACTCAAATAGTGCAGATGGGGCCTCTGGTGCCAGGGGGGGCCTGCACGTCAAGGGGGATCGGAGGAGGCAGTGAAGTGTTGTGCCGCTGCAGTGCAGGGCCGGCACGTCACGTGCCATCCCCCGGATGCGGGGCAAAGGCAATGACCTCTGCACAGACCTGCGTGACCTAACCAGCCCCAGCCCCAGCCCGAGCCCCAGCCCCAGCCCCAGCCCCCGCCCCAGCCCCAGCCCCAGCCCCCGCCCCCGCCCCCGCCCCAGCCCCAGCCCCAGCCCCAGCCCAAGCCCCCGGCCCCCGGCCCCCGGCCCCGCCCCAGCCCCGGCCCCGGCCCCGGCCCCGGCCCTGGCCCCGGCCCCGGCCCCAGCCCCAGCCCCAGCCCCAGCCCCAGCCCCAGCCCCAGCCCCAGCCCCAGCCCCAGCCCCAGCCCCAGCCCCAGCCCCAACCCCAGCCCCAGCCCTCGTCTTAGTTGGCTACCCAAACAACTGTGTTGCCTGTGTAGGGGGTATAGGGTGTATGTGTCCCCCCTCTGCCACCCCCTCTGTCTCTGTCGCATGGGACGATCGCGACAACGGGGATGTGGGGATGGCGGTGGGGATGGAGATGTTGCAACACTGCAACCAGCCCATCGAGAACGCGGGCCCTGAGGGCAGGGCGCAGCGTCTGCGGCCGGCTCCTCGTGGAACGGGAGCTCATGCAGGAGCCGCAGGCTGAGCCCTTTGAGGACGCGGGCCCTGAGGGCAGGGCAAGACATTGGCGGAATGCCATACGCTGGTAGCGGCCCACTCGTGTGCCGCGGCACTGGCTGCGCTTGTGGAGGGCGCCGCTGCACGGGATGCGGCCCAGGCGGGTGCAGCGGGGCCGTACAGGGGTGAACATGGCCGCGAACGCAGCGGAGCAGGCCAACGTTGCCGCTGGGTATGTTGAGCGGTGCGGCAGGATCTAGACCACTGAGGACGGCGAGTGTCTGCCGTTGGTGGCCTGGCGCTCTAGGGCGTCCCTATGCCTGCACGTGCACGGCCAGCTGGTCAGTCCCCGGCGCCTGGCTGGCAACGAAGAGCAGCCGTGCAGTGCACCCCCCACAAGCGGTGCGAAGCTGCGCCCCTGCGGGGTGTTGCCACCGCACGGCTTTGTAGGGAGTGGCTCTAACAGGCTGCTCAGGCACGACCGTAACAGGGTGTCTCTGTGCCGGACAGATGTCTGGCCAGCCACTCAATCCCTGGCGCTCCTGCCGACTACAACCCCAAGCCTTGGGGCACTCGGTAGGGGCATACAGCGGCCTCTCCACTGACGTCCGGGGGCACTGTGTGGGCTGCTACGGGCTGCCTTTTCTGCACGCCCAGAGTGCCAGAGAAGCGCAGTGCAATACTGCTGTGGGCAGTACTGGATGTACAGTGGGCGTCGCAGGGTCGCCGGCGAGTACCGCCAAATTCTGTGAGGTATTGGGGGCTGCAGAGAGTGACGGAAACCCTAGGGAGGATGTCGCGGCGTGCGCAGGGCGGATTCCTGGGGTGCGGGGGTACCGGAGAAGTGCAGTGGGTTGCTGATGCGGGACGTACACGGTGTACTGTCGGAGTGGAAGTGAAGCTGGGGAGTATTGCAGGGCACCGAGTAGTATTGGGGGCTATGACGGTGAAGGAGTGAAGTGGGGTACCGGGGTATATCGCAGAGGAGGCCGGTACCGCAGTGTATGGAGGGCCAGCTGGTGCAAGTGGTTTCTGGTGCGGGCGCGGCGGTACGCTAGGGGGCGCAGGGGCGGCAGAGTACGTGGGAGCAATGTCCGCTGGGTGCGGGTTTGTCCCCCCTGGGACCGCCGATGGTGTACAGAGGGTGCGGGTACGTCCCCCCTCCGTATGTGGGAGCGGGTCTGTCCCCCCACACAGCGAAGTCCACGGGGTGCGGGCCAGTCCCCCTTGTTGCCACGGGGATCAAGCGCAGGGTGCGGGTACATCCCCCCTCAGTACGTGGGAGCGGGCCCGGCCCCCCACACAACAATGGCCACAGGGTGCGGGCTCGTCCCCCTTGTGGCCACAGACGGCATGCAGAGGGTGCGGGTGCGTCCCCCCTCGGTATGTGGGAGCGGGTCTGTCCCCTCACACACTTCAACCCCCAGGGGTGCGGGTTCGTCCCCCCTGTGGCCACTGCCGCAGTGCGACGGGTGCGGGTACGACCCCCCTCGGTATGTGGGAGTGGGTTAGCCCCCCACTCAGCAAGGTCCCCAGGGAGCGGGTCCGTCCCCCCTGCGGCCGGCGGCCACCTCTTTCCTCATCTCTCTGCAGAGTTTTTTTTTTGGTTTTTGATGGTTATTTGTCCATGTATTTCCGATTAGCATAGTATTAGCGGGTCAAGTGTCACAGGAAAGGGGGGCACGTGGTATCAATGGTAGTGACGTGTGTGCGTTGTGCGACCCGTGTCTTGCAGACCACACCATGATCGGGGATACACAGTCCAATGGGTCCCAGCAGCGGCAGGCCGTAGACAAGAAGCTGGTCCTGTCGGAGATAACAGGAGTGGCTGTGCTGCCTGATGGCATGGTGAGGTTCCGCCAGCAGAAGGCGGATGTCGTCCTCACTCTGGCAGATGTTCTCACTGCAGGGTCCCGTGCGGCCCGGATCCTACAGCTGGCCATCCTCACGACGAGCCTCAGCAATGCAGAGAGGGCCCGCATCCTCGAGCACGATACCAAGCTGCGTGTGCAATCCTTTGAGGCGGCCCTCAAGCACATCACAGCGGAGGAAGCGGAGGTAGCGGGCAGCCTGAAGATCACCGAGGAGCAGCTGCGCACTGGGCAGGGGCTGTCCCTGTCGGAGCAGTGGGTTGCCGCTCATGCGGTGACCGGGCGTGTTGCGGACCCGGAGTCCACGCCTGCGGGTGACATCGCTGAGGAGGCCCTACGGCAGCTGCTGGCCCGGCAAGGATGGAAGACCCTTTTTCAGACCTGGGCCCCGCATCTGCGGCACATCGACGCCGACGCCCTGCCGCGGGCGCCCTATGAGGGGCCGGCGCAAGGCAGAGGTACCCCACGAGGGGGCAGCAAGGGCAAAGGCGGGGCTGACGGAGTGGCCGAGGCCAGGCAGCGCATGCGGCGCGGGCGCAATCTCGTCGACTCCCTGGACGGCCTAGCGATCTCCGAGACAGAGAACCTTCATGGCGCGGCGTGCGAGGCTGTCATAGTCATCGGTAAGGAGGACATTGCGGCGGACCTCATGGACAGCCTGCAGTCTGATGGCATTGATGAAGTCCTAGAGCGATTGGATGCCGTGCGCGACGAGGAGATCGACCGTGTGTCACGGGCTTGGCTGTCGCGGGCTGTCCGAGCGGTCCAGGACATAAGGCCGGCCCGGCGGCAGTGGAAGAGCAAGTGCGATCGCTGGCAGGACGAGCTGGACCAGCGCAACGCCTACCCAGAGGACTGGAGCGGCACCGACGACAACGGCGACGGGGCGGACCACCGGCGCCGAGCCCAGCCTGAGAGTGCCCTGCCGGAAGCCAAGAGGCACCGACATGGGGGCGACCCACAGCGCCTCACGGAGGCGGAGAAGAGCTTGCTGGCAGATGCCGCGGCGACCAAGCAGCGGGAGGAGGCCCGGCGTGAGCAGGAGCACCGGGAGGCTGAGGAGCGCAAGCGCAAGGCCGAGCAAGCAAAGGCCCACCGCATCGTGCCTGTGGTCAATCACGATGGCACAGCAGATGGGCACGTGTTCGAGAGGGTCTTGGAGGCCACGGGTACGCTGGGGGTCGTGTACGTGGACAATTTGCGGGGCAAGGAGGTGGACGACGTGGTCCGCAGGCTGAAGCTGCTGTTCGCGCACTCGAACCACGACGCCGTGTGGAAAGAGATCCAGCAAGCGTGCGACCCCAAGCCAGCGTCCAACAGTGTCATGCTGGTGGCGGATCAGGAGTCCATCAATAGAGTGCTGGATGGCAACCACGGGCGTCCCTAAAGTTGAAGGATGACCACGATCAGCGGGACAAGTCGTTCCTCACCATCGTCCGAACCGAGGGGTTGGCGGTGACGGCGCAGGCAGCGGCGTTGTTGCCCCGGCCACCGCAAGGGAGAGCAGCATACAACGCAGTGGTCGTGAACGCCTCGCAAGCAGCCTATGAAGGTATGTGGGACGACCATGTCGTCTGGACCGTGTGTCCCCCGTTCACCGCCCAGAGCCCGTACTTGTCCTTCTGGGGCATCGGTGTGGCGGAGTACCCATGAGGGAGGGTGTGGTATGGTGATGGGGGCAGTGGCGGCCCGCGCGAGGATCTCGAGCGTGCCAGGCACGAGCTGGCGCACCGGTACGGCATGTAGTGCGTGCGAGGCACAGTGACCAACGAGGAGTCACGTGGGAGCCGGAGGATGTGCGCAGCATGGCACGAGGAGATGGATGTGCAGGGGCTGGGGGCCTGCTCTGAGGATGCCGCCCAAGTGGCTGTCATCAGTAGGGAGTTCCGCAGGAAGCCCGTGTCGGCGAAGAAGAGACATGGCCCCAAGAAAGCGCCGGGCGTCCCACTGTGGGTGTTGCAGACAACGGAGGAACTGAAGCGTGTGCAGCCCAAACCTGGTCCGGTAGTGGCGCTGCTGGGCACCAGATGTGGTGCTGAGTGGCATGTCACGCGCGGCACAGGAGGCAGCGATACGGGCGGAGAGAGGCTGGGACGCCGCAGAGTGGCGTGGATTGCGCCCAGCTAGCCCCATGGAGAAGCGAAGCAGGCATCTGGCAGAACCGTGGGGTTCTTCAGATGTGGGGGCACGGACCTGGAGCTTGTGGCGGGGGCAGCATGGGACCACCAGATGTCCCTTGTTCGCATGCACCTGCCGCTAAGCTGTGAGGTGCCCTGTGGCACGTGGCGGCACGATGTGCTTGCTGTGGCACAGGCCATGTGCGAGGGCGCCGTGCTTGCGCGGTGGTGCCGAGACGATGGGAGCATCGCCAAGGCGAAGAATCCGTGGGTGTCTGCCAGTGAAGAGGACCCCGCAGAGATGTGGTGGAGAGCATGGTGTGATTGGGCAGGCCATGACCCGAGCGTGCGGCAGTGTGAGGTGCAATGCAGCGACACAGAGCTTGGCACCCGCCTGCTCACCATCCGCATGCTGCACCCCACATTCACCAGTGACAGACAACTTATGGAGGACGCCCACTGGCACCGCATGCCGGTGGTCCTTTCTGGTGGAGAAGGCCGCTGTGAAAGATGGGTGGTCATGGCTGAGAACGTGCGAAGCCTGACCGCGGCCAAGTGGGACATCATTCGGGCAAAGGCCACGGCGCCGCAGGTCACGGTGTTGGCCCTCATCGAGGTCTGGGATCTGAAGGATGAAGTCGACCTGGATGTGGCACGGTATATCTGTATCCCCAGCGCCATCATGCGGACAGGACGGGGCATCGTCCTGTGGGTGCGACTGGGCCGTGGGCGCACCAAAACAGAAGGGCATCGGGTGTTGCTCGACAACCGGCATGCCCTGGTGGTCGCCGTCTCCACGGCAGTGGGCCCGCTTGGGCTCATAGCAGTTCATATGCCCCAGCGCGCGGAGACGGACGCCTACAAGCAAGTGACCAAGGAAGTGGCCTCCGTCAAGAACGCCCACGCAGGGGTCCGGTTCCTGGCAACTGAAGATTGGAATAGATGCGTGCCTTGCCATGACCCCAGCATCGCCTTCAGCCTGTGGCTAGGCGGTGCCATCTAGCGGGCTAGGGCCGAGCCGCCGCTGCACAAAGACTGGGCCTTGACGCCCACCGACCGTGCCACGCATGGGGCAGTGCGGTGTGCGGCAGGTGTGGCGGACCATCCCACGGTGATCTGTTGTGTCCTGCTGTGGTCCGGCGGCGGTGCTCATGCAGCCGCGGGAGGACGGCCTATGGACATTGCAGGCTGGGGCGATGCAGAGCGCCGGCAATATAGTGACGTCATGGAAGCCCTCAGCTACCCCCGCATGCCCACGGCGGCATGGATGGTGCTTATCCGGGAAGTGATGGCAGCGTTGGCAGAGGGCAAGCGCAAGCGGGAGCAGGATTGAGATCTCTGGCACAAACTTATGGCCAAGGCGGACAAGCTCACGGGCACGCTGCAAGACCACGAGTGGCTCAACGAGGAGGTCTCCCGTGTGGCTTGGAGGCGCATGGTGGCAGAAAAGCAGCTGCTAGCGGATGGTCTCCTCACCGGCGAAGTCATGCGGACCATTCGCCTGGCTAAGCCGTTTCCCCTGCTCCCGCTGAAGGAGGTATGGGACTCAGAGAGGCAGCAGGTGGTGCGTGGTGACGGCGTCAAGGCGGTGGTGGCACGGGAGGCAGCCAAGAGGCACCCGCCGCCCAAGACCGAAATTGCGCCAGGAGATATAGCCAGATGTCGGCCACCCCGCATCATGGAGGTGCCCTGTGATGAGCGCACCGTGGTGGAGCAGGCGAGGGCACAGGCTGCCCAGCGTCACTCTCGAGGAGCTGTAGCACACGGAGTCGGGCATCGTTACGGGGTGGTGGAGACGATCGAGCTTCTGCAGGCCATCACATCGAACGCAGTGACCATGGATGGGTATGCTGGGAAATTGCAGCGCTCCCTGGGTCTCAGGGGCGTGCTCCACGTGGCCAGCATGCTGAGCCAGGGGTATGGATGCCTGCCACCAGAGTTGCCGGAGGCCATCCATTTCCCCCTGAAAAAGCCGGGTAAGAAGGGCTGCGACATCAACAAGATATCGAGGCCTGTGCTGGAGGAAAGTGCAGCCCCGCGTACCATGCAGAGGGGGCAGTGGCGCCGCACACAGCCACAGCTCAGCGGCGCTCCTCCACTTCCAGCATGTTGCAGTGAAAGGCTCCAGCGGCAACCACCTGCGGCGACTGCTCTACACCGCCATGTTGCAGCATGTGGTGCGGGGGCTCCTGATGCTACTGTTGGACCAGTCCAACGCGTATGGCCAGACCAACCGCGTCGGCATGACGCGGGTGGTTGAGGACGAGCCCCTTCTCCGCTGGTCGTGGGGACAGGCGTTGTTCCTGTATGCAGCGCTGGTTGTCTACGTCCTCACGTCCGGCGGCCTCACGGAAGGATACCGAATACATGGAGGAGCCATCCAAGGGGGAGGCATGGACCCCCTGTGGTACATGTGGTTCGCCATGCTAATGGCAGTGTGGTACCAACGCCACACCCAAGGAGTGCGCATCTGGACACGGCATGGGCCGCGGCGTCTCGGCCCGCAGGCCACGGTGGATGATACCGTCATCCCCGTCAATGACCGTATAGTTGTGGAGCAAGAGGCCAACGCAGCGCTACAACATGGAGCCTGGATGAACCTCATCAACAATGCGGACAAGTTTGACCTCGTTCACTTGGTGCCGGTGAAGGAGGGTGCGATGGACGCGGGTCGCGGGGCGGTCCTGGTGGATGGTCAGGGCCAAGCCACGGCACGCCTATGTCAAGCTCCTGGGAGGAGATATCAATTGCTTCTCCCCGGCCACGGCAGACAAGACGGTGTTCAGAGCCAAGTGCAAGGCCATGCTGGGCCGCTTGCGCCTGCATGTGCCGGGCATGGTCCTTCTGCGGGTGCTCATCCGAGGGGTCTTGATCAATGCATGGACCCACAAAAAATTAAAGCCCCAGCGGACCTGTTGGCATGGCAGGACAAGGAGCAGCATGTGGCGGCAGCAGTGGCCTCTGTGGCCAACCTCGTCCGCAAATTGTACAGGCTGCCGTTCAAGACGCCGTGGAGGTTCATCTTTGGCGATCAAGGGCGCGGGGCCCTGGGCATGCCGCACCCAGCTCACTGCCTTTGGGGCAGGTTTGTGGCAGAGCTGTACAGTGCGATGTGCTCTGTCCATCTTCCCACGAGGCTGGTCACGCAGTGGGAGGTGCAACCTTCGATAGAGAGGAGGTGCTGCAGCGAACGGGTACGCCGGCGGGGCGCATGCAGGGTTGTGACTACGACAGGTTGGCAGAGTGGGGCGTGGCCCACGGCTGGGCTGTCCGCTGGTGTGCGGCGCACCATGCTGGAGACCGCTGGGAGTGCATGGCAGACTTCAGGTGCGTCCGAGACGGAGTGGTCCTCATTGTTGGTGACACCAGTGCGGACCATGCCCAGCGCACCTAGGGTCTGGGTGTGTTGGCTGCGGACCTTGATGGGCGAGTGCTGTGGAGGGCGCGGGCATGGATGCAAGCGGTCAGTGCGTCCACCACGCTCTTCGAGATGACGACCCTACACGAAGGTGCGGCAGCTGTGCGGCGGCGGTGTGCTCAGCAACGCGTAAAAGTGGCGCTGGGCAGGTGGACAAGCATTGGGAGTGGTTCGAGTGGTGTCCTGCACCCTGAATGACAGCTCCACTGAGATCATGCAGCGGGTAGAGGCCCATGATGAGATCCTGTTCGCTGGGGATGTATTGACGGGCTGGGCGCCTGCTCAGCACGACACCAAGTGCACCGACACCATCTCAGTGTTGAATGCGGGAGCCGATCAGGAGTCCGAGCTGGCGCGCAGCGCGCAAGTCCCGGCGGAGAAGTGGCAGTGCCCAGCCAGCTGGTGTGACCGCGACACGATGCTGTTCTGTTGGCACGGTCACGTCATCTGCGATGTGCGTAGGCAAGCGCTCTGCCAATTCCAGTGGACCACCAAGGGCTCGCTGGACAGTGTGGAGAGCGTGGAGCCGGTGGATCAGCCGCAGGAGCCGGTGCCTGACAAGCAGCTGGGGGAGGCGTGGGATCGGTTGTCCCCCTACTGCCCCGAGGATGCTGCGGCTGTACAGTTGTCGGCCTTCTACGAGGACCCCAGTCAGTTCCTGGCGGCGGAAGAATCTGATGGGCAGTGTGGACGGTGCGGCATGAGGGCAACCTGCGTGCGGGTGCATCGAGTGCATCGGTGCCCTGCTACCCATGCCCGATGGGAAGAAGAGATGGGGGCAGTGGAGGCCATCATCCGCCGTGGCGCCCAGCCTGCCACCCGGGGTCAACGGGTGTGGAATGGCGTGAGGGTTTGGGCGCCATCAGTGGCGGTATACGTCCTGTGGGTCAAGCCTTGGCGTCGACACATGGTGCAGAGCTGCGGGGCGCCAGTCTGGCCCATGTACCTGGGCAGTGTCCCATCGTCGGCCTTTGTGCAGGAGGTCCAGCGCCGGTTGGGGCGCGATGCGCGCCTGGCTGTGCCTGACTGCATGCGGGTCGTGTACCGCATCCAAGCACGCAAAGAGGTGCCGGGCGACCTGCGGCAAGTGCGGTGGATGCCGACAGAGTGTGAGGCAGTGACAGCACTCCGCGGCTGGGATCCGCGTGACCACAGCACCCCTCAGCAACCGCATGTCAGGGTACCGGCAGATGTGCTCCACTGGGCAGTGCAGCACACGCGCTACTGCTTGGTGGACGTGACCCGGTGGGACCCGCACTACCGAGGGATCCCAGTCCGCCGCATTGCGCTGGGATTGGACCAAGTGACGTGGTGCGGGGCAGAAACGGAGGGGCGACATCTCCGTACAGCGCGGAAGGCATGGGAGCACAGGTGCCAACAAGGAGGTCTGGGAGTGCTCCTGCTCCTGGCACCCTGGAGGCCACGGGACAGTGCACCTGAGCTGCAGGAGTTTGAGGCTGGAGGGGCCTGTTGCCTGCGCAGGGGCACATGGAGCCTGGTGTTGCACGCCACAGGGCCGTCACCGTACCGGATGCCAGATGCACGAGTCTGGCAGGAGCTTGGGGTAGACCTCGCGCGGGCTGCCACACCGCAATAAGGTGGCAGCGGGTCGCCACCACAACACAACACAATGTTCCCTCACCACAGGATTGGCGTGCAGCCGGTCCAAAGCCAAACGGCGCAACGGGCGAGATGACGACCGCCAAGACCGACGCAGCGACTGGGGACGAGAACGAGATCGTGACTGGGGACGTGATAACGGCCGCACTTGGCCCGCTGGGGGCAAAGGAGGCGGCAAAGGCGGACGACGGTAACATCCGCAGAGAGAATACGGGGCGGCTCAAAGCGCCGCCGCAGACGACGACATCGAGGAGCGGACACCGGAGACGGTGATAGTGGCCCGTAACGCGGGCGGCTAGCCGACAGTCGCACTGTCCAGGCAGCTAGCCTCGAAGCTTGCCCTCCCCACCACTCAGTCAGTCAGCTTGGAGTATATATAGCCCGCAGCTTTCACACAGCGGGCCACCAACATAGCGGCACAGCAGCCCAGCTCATATGCGGGCCAAGGCCCGCATTTCTGTCCAAGGACAACACCGACGCGCACCCCTAGCGCTTTTCGGCGCTCCGGGGTACAAGGGCTAGAGGCCAACCAGCCAGGCACCACTTCGTGGGGTCTTGGGTTCAGGTTCATGTTCCTGGAGCAAAAGGTGAACCCAGAGCATGATGTGAGAGACCCCAGCGAATTGTGCCTGTGCGGCTTTGCTTTGTCTTGGTTTCGGGACAGGAGCTCGGCGGCGCGGTGCGAAACGGACACAGGGAGGTCAACAGTGGAAAGCACGGTATCCAAAAAAAGAGAGGGAAAAAAAAACCTACGAAAACCAAAAGAAAACCAATAGCCACGAACACAACAAAGAGAAACAGCAACAAGGGTAAAAAAGGCAAGGCAACGCGGAGGGAGCTAGACTAAGGGGAGGGACGGCCGCCCGCGCCAAACCCAGCGGAGACCAAAAGCCAAAGCCAAAGCCAAAGCCAAAGCCAAAGCCCAAGCCCCAGCCCCAGCCCCGGCCCCCGGCCCCCGGCCCCCGCCCCCGCCCCCGCCCCCGCCCCAGCCCCAGCCCCAGCCCCCGCCCCAGCCCCAGCCCCGGCCCCGGCCCCGGCCCCAGCCCCCGCCCCGCCCAAGCCCCAGCCCCAGCCCCAGCCCCAGCCCCAGCCCCACCCCCGGCCCCAGCCCCAGCCCCGGCCCCAGCCCCAGCCCCGGCCCCGGCCCCGGCCCCAGCCCCCGCCCCGCCCCAGCCCCAGCCCCGGCCCCAGCCCCAGCCCCAGCCCCAGCCCCAGCCCCAGCCCCAGCCCCGGCCCCCGGCCCCCGGCCCCCAGCCCCCGCCCCCGCCCCCGCCACAGCCCCAGCCCCAGCCCCAGCCCCAGCCCCAGCCCCAGCCCCAGCCCCAGCCCCAGCCCCAGCCCCAGCCCCGGCCCCGGCCCCAGCCCCCGCCCCGCCCCAGCCCCAGCCCCAGCCCCAGCCCGAGCCCCACCCCCAGCCCCAGCCCCAGCCCCAGCCCCAGCCCCAGCCGTAGCCCCAGCCCCAGCCCCAGCCCCAGCCCCAGCCCCAGCAGCGGCCCCAGCAGCGGCCCCAGCAGCGGCCCCAGCCCACATTCCCCAGATGGAGCGCGGCACTCAGGTCTGGGCTGAGGCAGAGGGGGGGCCACACCACTTCGAGCACCAGCATCGCCCGCGCCGCCTTCTGCCATATCCCCTGCATCTCCTGCGCCTCCGCGGCGATCAGGTAATGACGGTCCTCGTACTCGGTCAATAGCCAGTGATGGTACACCTCCTCGGCCCTGCGCAGCGCGAGGCATGGGGGTCATGGGCTGTACCCCCGCGGCCCCCAAAGCGCGGCGCACGACCCCGCGCTCCCTCACAGCGGGTGTGGCCTCACGTGGGGACTCGGGGCGGGGGGGCCTCACAATGCGCTCCCATGCGGGTCTCTGTCGGCCACTGGTCTGGGGGGAGGGCACGAGCCCTCAGGGCCCATGACACAGACAGACAGACAGACGGGCGGGCGGGCGGGCGGACAGACCAGACACGGGGCCAGCGATGCATTGGAAGGGGGGCGGGGATAACCCCCCCCCCCTCCTCCAAGGCCCCCAGCCTATGCCCAGCCACTGTCCCCCTGACGCCAAACACCAGCCTCACTGGCATTTGTAACCGACAGTGACCGCCCCCAACCGCTTTGGCAACCTCCTCCAACCGCCTGCCTAACCGCCTCTGAGGCCCCCTCGGAGGTCCCCTCCCTTCTCATGCGTCCCGACGCGGGGCCCACAATGCAGATGCGCAGCACACATCAGTGCACACCGGATCTGCCGCCGTGCAACACGTTCGATGTCGAAGGTCCCGCGTGTGCGCCGCACGACGTTCACCCCTTTGCGTGCGACGTGGCAGCGCCATCGGCATTGGATCCGCTGGGCGTGCAGGTGCCGCAGGCCTTTGACCTGCGGAGGGGGGGGGGGGCGGCATGGGAGGAGGGGCTGGGGCGAGGGGACGATCAGGAGAGGGGGGCATGTCAAAAAGGGTCCGCGGGGAAGCCGCTGCCTGCCCCCCTCCCCCCATCACATGACCCCCCAGGGCCCCCGCATCACCACATCCCCAAACATTCGGCAGCGGGTCTCCGCTGGAACACACCCCCAGCGGCGAGAGCACGGCGGCTCATTCCCGAGAGAACAGCGGGCGGCCGCCCCCGACGGTCCGGAGGCCCGCACACGTGCGTCACGGCGGAGGCATGGCCCGGTCCATTGGAGAGGGGGCCTTCGTGCTTCACCCCCCAAACCCCCCCCCCCCGTCTGCGTGTGTGGGGGGGGGGGGGGTCAAGGCCATGCCCCGGCGTTGCACCGTGCGGCAGCCCCTACTTCTCCGAGGCAGAGGTCCGCGGAGCGGGACACATCAGCGCCCCAATCCCCCGTGTACACGCGCGGGGGGGGGGGGCGTAGGGATGTATCAGAAGAGGGGGGGGGCGTAGGGATGTATCAGAAGAGGGGGGGGGCGTAGGGATGTATCACAAGAGGGGGGGGGGGCGGAGGGATGTATGAGAAGAGGGGGGGGGCGTAGGGATGTATCAGAAGAGGGGGGGGGGCGTAGGGATGTATCAGAAGGGGGGGGGGGCGTAGGGATGTATCAGAAGAGGGGGGGGGGTTAGGGATGTATCAGAAGAGGAGGGGGTGGCGTAGGGATGTATCAGAAGAGGCGGGGGGGCGTAGGGATGTATTAGAAGAGAGGAGGCATTTGCCTTTTCAAGTCCTGGACGCTAGTGCGATTGAGGGGATCAGGGGGTTAGCGGGTGAGAGCTCATCTATATACATTTGTATACAGATGTACACATGTATATGTATCAGAAGAGGGGGGGGGAGGGGGGGGGGGGCTGGGACCCAAAAGTGTGTGTACCAAAATGGCGCGATCCGATTTTCCCAACGGTACATTTCGATGGTTTCCCACGACGGTCCCTTTGGTCTTGGGGGGGGGGGGGGGGGATGAAGGCCTCACCTGGTCGCCTACCCACGGTCCGCGCTGCCTTCCCTGCCGGACCCGACTGGGCGGCTGTACCCGGGTGTCCGGTCACAAGGCCTACCGGACTGTTGACCGCCCCCAGACCCCGCGGTGGCGCTTGCGGGCGGGAGATGCCGCCGTGCCTGTGTGTATGTGCCCTGGTGTGTCTGGGGGGGGGGGGGGGGGGCTGTGGCACACCTGCTTGCTCCATTGTTGTTCGACGTTGGCGCACATGGCGCGGGGAAGTGTGTGCCTGGTGCTCCAGGCCCCGGCAGGGAGGCTGGAGAGCCTGACGCTGAGCCCGCCGGGGGAGATGTGGGCCTGGGCTCGCAACCTCCACGTCACAAGGACAAGCTACCCAACCACTCCACGACTGCCTGTTGGCACGGGAAGGCGGTGGTACGTGGCACGACTGGGGTCAGACCCGCACTCCTTGACTGCCTTTGGCACAGGTGCTGCTGCCACGCGGGCTGGGTCCGGCTGCCCACGGCCGAGGGCGTACCCCGGGCAGGTGGAGGGGCACCAGGGCGCAGAGAGTGCTTCCCTGCCCTGGGTGCCACCGGTGCTGGCTGCACTGGCTGCAGCGCTACAGCCCGCGTAGACGAGGGGGCCCAGAGGGCACCACACCTGAATGGCCTCTCCGATTTTCCCAACGGTACATTTCGATGGTTTCCCACGACGGTCCCTTTGGTCTGGGGGGAGGGGGGGGGCTCCTCTGATGGTGTACGGCCATTCCAATCCGTCCCTCTTGGGGGGGGGGGGGGTCCTGCGTCCCGCACCGCGTACCTCCCGCACAGGGCAGTGGGTCGTGGGGGGGGGGGGTGGCCATGGGCATGGCAACGGCGGCACTTTTCCCACGCCTTCAACGCCCCGCCCCCCCCCATCCCTAAGAACTGCGCACGCCCCCCGGAACACGCCCCCCCCATGCGCCAGGCCTCCGTCCTGCGGCACATCCCCCGGATCCACCGGATGTGGGGGGGGGGGGGGGACTGAGGGGCAACGGCCTCCCGGTGGGGGGGGGGGGGCAATTGCGTGGCCCCCGCGGGGCCGAGGGGGCGAACAAGGGCCAGCGCCCGATGCGTTCGGGGGGGCGTGGGCTGTGCGGTCGGGCATGGGGCGGGCCCCAACCGATGCCCCCAAAGGGCGGGGGGGGGGGGCGTGGTGTGAGGGCGAGTGGGGGGGTGTTCCGGGACGAGGGGCCCTGCGGGGGCGTGTGGGAGGGGGGGGCTGCCTTTCTCCTTCGCGGCGGTCCATCTCCCCCACGAGCCATCGGCTGGTCACGCGGGAGGGGGGGGGGGGTGGCGGTGTATTGGTGCGGTGCGGCTGCCACAGGGCCTTTGAGGGGGTCTACGGATGCAGCCGCTGCACGGCACGACGCTGGAGGGTCTTCCCGGGGGATACCGCAGGAGCCCCCCACAGCCCTACCCCCCCAAACCCGCACCAGCCCTCGCCCCACGGCCCCTGAGGGGGTCTGCACCAGACATGCCACGAGCGTCTGGCGGCTCCAACATGATCCGATGGCGCAGGGTCCTACTGAGCCACACGCTGGACGCAGCACGTTCCTACTGAGTTCTGGTGGTGCGGGGGGCGGGTATTACTGAGTGGCCTTTGGCCTATGGGGCCGATGGCTACTGAGCACCAGTTTCCCTTCCGGACGCCGGTGGCATGTCTGGTCCGTTCCGCACAACCCCCTCCCCCCCACCACCGCTCAGGCACAATGGGACGGGGGGGATGGGGGGTGGGGGGCAGGTCGGGGCCCCGACACGTCCGCATCGGCCTCACGCCTGCCATCCGCCGAGGGCGACAAAACCCCGTCTCCCCCCATCAATCGTCTGGGGGTCGGAGTGCCGCCTCCGCGGCCCTGCCCCTCGCACCGCGGGCCCCTCTCAACCTCGCGCCCCCCCCCCCCCCGTCCCAACGGCACGCCCCACTGCCCACCGCCGCACGCCGGGTCAGGGCCGAGAGCCCCTGGGAGGGACGTGCAGAGTTCCCCTTCAGCGGAGGGGGGGTGGGGGGTGGGGGGTGGAACCCAAAAGTCCAAACGTTTGTGTACCAAAAACAGCCCAAATCAACATTTCCTTTTGTAAAACTCCTTGTCTTCCAACAATGAAAACCGGGTCCGGGGGGGGGGGGGGGTCATTGGGCGCCGCTGACACACAAACGGCACATCCCGCACAGCCCCGGCACGCCAACTACTGGGCTCCGCGAACGCGGAAACGACACCAGCGGGAGCACCGGCCGCAGCGGCCGACAGAACGCAGCGACCCGACGCAACATGCGAAGGGAAGAACGGGTGACTGTCCAGGGCCCCATAAAGAAACGACAACCAGACGGAATGTCACACAGGGGGGTCAGACTCCCCCCCCCCTCCCCGGGAGACGCTGAGTTGCTAAGCAACACTCTGGGGACATGCCCCGGGGCACAGAGCCGACGCCCCCCCTGGGGCACACAGACCTGGTGCTCCAGGAGCTGCTCCCACTGGGCCTGCTCTGTGGCGCGGATGCGGTTTGCGTCGTCCTTGTGGGCCTTCTCCACAATGCGGAGCCGGGGGGCCTGCACCTCGTACACCTGCGGAGGGGTGTGTGTGTGTGTGTGTGCGTGAGGCCCCGCGGCGGAGGCGGTGCCGGGCCGACGCCCTGGGGCCGGGGGCCGCAGGCCTGACGGAGGAGGTGTGCCGGTCGGCGCTTCCAGGGGTATGCACCGGTTTGGGTGTTCGGGAGGAAATTGCTCAGGGGCGGCCCCAGCAGCGGTTAGGCAGGCGGTTGGAGGAGGTTGCCAAAGCGGTTGGGGGCGGTTACTGTCGGTTACAAATGCCAGTGAGGCTGGCACTTGGCGTCAGGGGGACAGTGGCTGGGCATAGGCTGGGCGCCCTGGAGGGGGGGGGGGGTACCCCCCCCTTCCAAAGCATCGCTGGGGGGGCGGGGGGGGCAGCGGACAATGATGAGGGGTGCCGAGAAGGCCTAAGCGGTGCTACAACACTGGACTAGAGGCATATCACTGTCCGGTAAGATGGACCAGGGGTGTCCTTAACGGGGAAAAAAAAAAAAACAGTGTTCCGGTACCAGTTTTCCCAAAAAAGCCCGCGGGCACTCCATGTGCTCAACCATGGTTGGTGGCAGTTGGCGGTTGGCGGTTGGCGGCGGTTGGCGGTTGGCAGTTGGCAACTAGCGGTTGGTGGCGGTTGGTGGTGGTTGGCGGCGGTTGGTGGCTGGCGGCTGGTGGTTGGAGGCGGTTGGCAGTGGTTGGCAGTTGGCGGTTGGTCGCCACTGGCGGTTGGCGGCGGTTGGTGGCTGGTGGTTGGTGGCGGTTGGTGGTTGGCGGTTGGTGGCGGTTGGCAGTTGATGGGAGTTGGCGGTTGGCGGTTGGTGGTCCCTTGGGGCGGTCCTTAAGGGCTGTCCTTAGCAAAAAAAAAAAAAAATCTCGTCCCTTAAGGACCCCCCTGAGATGGACGCGCCTCCCCCCGGCCCCACGTCGGTTTTGGTTGGGTCAGGCACGGGTCTGGGAAAGGGGGGGGGGGTACCGCGCTGTTGGGGGGGGGGGGGGCTTACAGGGGCTGTGGGGGTTTGGGCTTCGGTGTTGGCGGGGCCCTGCGGCCGCACCGCTCCGCCATGCGGGTCGCTGTTGGGGGAGGGGGTACGCCCGGCACTCTGGGCCTCTTGGGGGCCATGAGGCCAGAAGGCCGCCACCGCCATGACATACTCCTCCTCGTGTTGGGGGGCCCCTCCCCGGCCCATCGCTCCACTGCTGCCTTCGCGATAGACAGGCCCAGGGATGTGTTCCCGGGGGGGGTATTCCGTGCGGGGGGACATATGAATGTACAAGTTCTGGCGCGACGAAATCTGTGCCACTTCTTAAAAATGAGCGAACAAATCGTGTACGGTTCCCAACGACCGCTCATGACAAACAGTGGGCCCTTGCAAGGCCTAGCGTATACCTGCACAAATCCTTGAAAACACCGAACAAATCGCATACAAAACTTTTCGGACAGAAGCTGAATTGGGGAAATTCCAGCTTGCGTAACCCACCCCCCCTTCGGTAGAAGAGAGGAGGAAGGGGGGGGTCTAGAACCCAACGGTTTGTGTACCAACCATGACCCAAAATCATGTCCATCCCCCGCCCCCCTATGAAATCAGGGTCCAGGGAGAGGGGGTCCAAGGGAAGGGGGGTACCCCTCCCCCCCCCCTCTCAGCCGGTCTAGCACACCCGTGGACCGGTGCAAGGGCGCATCTCCCCCCACGCCTGTGCCAGTGCACCAGGGGCTACCGGGGGGGCAGGGGGGGAGGGGGGGCTGACCCCTCTGGCAGTCCAGTCACCGTGTGCCCCGAACACGGGGGGCTACACCTCCCAATAGACCAGCCGCGGGGCTGGGGCCCATGACGAAGTTCACCTGCGGACCCCAACAGCAAAGACCAACGTGTCCGGTGGCGTGACCCTGTGCAACGGGCATGGCAGCCCTTGATCCAGCCCCCCTTTGTGAGCTGTGAAGGGGAGGGGGGGGGGGCGGAGGTGCAGGGCTGTGGGGGGGGGGGGGGGAGGTGCAGGGCTGTGAGGGGGGGGGGGGGGCGGAGGTGCAGGGCTGTGAGGGGGGGGGGGCGGAGGTGCAGGGCTGTGAGGGGGGGGGGGGGCGGAGGTGCAGGGCTGTGAGGGGGGGGGGGGGCGGAGGTGCAGGGCTGTGAGGGGGGGGGGGGCGGAGGTGCAGGGCTGTGAGGGGGGGGGGGCGGAGGTGCAGGGCGGACCTGATGCCAAAAGCCGAAGCAGAGGCCCTTGAACAGGAAGTGCTCATGCTCCTGCTCTTTTTGACGGATTACGCGCTCTGCGGTGATCAGAACGCGCCGGTCAGCCTCCAGCAGGTGCTCAAAGTCCGCCCGCTCCTCCTCCTCCACGGCCATGAGCTTGGACTTCAGCTTCTCCACAGCGGACCCAATGTCTGAGCAGCGGGTGGAGAGTTGCCCCTGCCCACTGCCCCTGCCCCTGCCCCTGCCCCTGTCCCTGCCCCTACCCGTGCTCCTGCCCCTGACCGGGTGTGCAGTGGGATTTCTTGTTGTTTTTTTTGGGGGGGGGGCTGGGGTGGAAAGAGGGGCTCTGGGGGGCAGTGGGGCCGAGAGTGGAATGTTCGTCCCCCTGCCCACAGTTGTGGGTTCCTGCCCCCCTCTGGCGCCCACTGCCGTGCCAGCGCTGACAAGCTCCATCGCCACCGGGGGAGAGGCACCTCCCTGGGTCTATGACGCGACTCCCCCAAAAAACCAAAAGTGGCTGAGAACCCCCGAAGGGGGGTGGGGGGTGGCACAAGGCCTCGGTATCGGCCCCGAAGGGGGGGGGACCGGAGGCGAGGGCAGCGCTGGCGGGGGGAGGGGGGCCCAAGAAAGGGGGGGGGGGGTAGTCAAGGACTTGGAAGAGGATGGGGTTGGAGCCTTGGACCCTTGCAATGGGGGGTCCCCACATGAGACATGAGGCATGGGATTGGGTGTTTGTTATCCAGATATGTACGTATACGCGTATATGTACAGCCCTCTTATGATCATGGCATGCGGTGATGCACCTGCCCCTCATGCCGCTGGTCCACCTTCAGGTGTAGCGGTACGCCCTGTGGGGCAGGGCATGGGCCAGGGTAGGAGGACCAGGGGGGTCACCCGTGGGGGAACCGGTGGTCACAACAGATTGTTTCCGCGGTTGTTCCCGGACCTCTTGGCATCCCCGGACACGTGGTCGTAGCCCAGCTTGAGCCCCTGGTGACCGGTCGTGGTGGCCCAGAAAGTTAATAAAGGCTGGAAACTGGGCCATTTATGATGTTTTGACACTTGCTTTTGCCAATAAAAACCAATCCTTGCAATTTGGGAATCAAAAAATTGCTCGTTTTCGATGATGCCCTTGCAGCTGAACTCAAACAACACAATCACAATACTATCCCAGTGAACAGTGGGCCATTTGGGGACCAAAACAGGGCTCAAAAGGGGTCGAAATAGCATTGCTCCAAAGCGCCCCTCAGCCAAGACATGCGGGTCCAGCCCGTCTTGAGGGGGTGGCTGCCCATCTTGGCCCCCCAGACATCCCCAAACAAACGCTTGAAATGGGCCATTTGGGGACTGAAACGGGGTCCCAAGCGGTTCAAAAAGGCATTTTCCAACAAGCGAACATGGCTCACTCGGGAGGCTACTGCTGGTGATTGGTGGCCTGTGTGGGGCCCTCCTCAGCCTTTGGGCCCGTGCGGTGACCCATTCCGGGGGCACCCCCACATAGTGGCGGTCCCCATGGCACACTCTGGGGCTACAGTCACGGCCCCCAAACGGGTCAAAAGCATTCCAAACATGCCGAGCCCCCAAACGCCCTGACTGTGCGCCATGCGCCGTGTGCCCGGAGGATAGCCCGTACGGTGCTTCTATAACAACTCGCTGGCCCCTACCCCCAATCAGGACTGGGTAGTGGGACTGAGCGGGTGGGGGGGCAGATCCGGCACAATGGACACCCTCCACCCTCCGCCGCAGGCCCTGCACACTGCAGCTGGCGCCATGCCCCACGCAGGGGGGCCCCCCACGCGCGCGCCCCGCCCGATGCGCGCCGCTTAGCCCCGTGTGATGGGCCTGCCATGGGCCTGCCATGCAGCATGGGCATGGCGGTGGTGGTGGGGGGCCAGGGGCAGAATGGTCCCTTCGGCGCCTGTGGGGCCATGGTCATGTTAGGCCCAAGCCTGGCCAAGCCCGGTGACCTTGGGTGACTGACTGGGGCCAGAGGCTACAGGGACAGGGGGGGGGGGGGATAGTCGTGTCTCTGGACTCAGGGGGCACCCCCCCTGGGGGCTTCACATTCGGTCCCTCCCGGACGGTGAAGTGTGGAGGGTGCTCACCACCACATCTGATGTGGGAGGTGCCAACACGGGGCCCGGGGGTGCCGGCTCATCGGGTGTCGCAGAGCAGTGGTGCCGGGGTGCGGCTGTGGTATTGTGCTTTGAGTGTGTGTGCGTGGGGGGGGGGGGGGGCGGTTGGCACAAGGCCTTGGGGGTTGGCTCTGTTAGCCTGTGGCGACGCCTATTGGCCTCTCGCCCTTGAACCTTCTGCTATGACAAGCAGGCATCCATACTACTGCGGGCATCCGCACTGCCGCGGGCATCCCGCTGCCTGGGGGGGGGAATCCAGAATGCAACTTCTGCCCATGGCGTCCTCCCCTGACGGCCTGATCAGTGCCCGGTGTGTGTTTGGGGGGGGGGGGGTTTGGCAGGCCCGCGGCCCGTGGCCCCACCGTTTCAGGGGTTGCAGGGCCTAAGGCATGGGGCGCTAAGGAAGCCCCAGCAATACCTCACACCCGTGGCCACTGCACATGGGGGCCGCCTGTGTGGGGCTTTGCCCCGGGATTTGGTACGCCCCGGGACGATCTCTTGAGTGCTCTCTGCCTGTCCTACCGCTGGACCAACCGCAACCGTCTGGGGGGGGGGATGTCGGGCCGTAGCTCCTTTTGGTAGCCCCCCCTCCGCTGTGGGCTGCCCCATTCCAGGCCCCATGGCCCCACAGTCATCACTGGACACTACCCTCGTCTCTGCCCCGGCCACACCTCGTCGCAGGTTTTGGGCTGCCTTCTGCTGCTGGTTCTTGAGGGCCCAGTCTCGCAGGTAATGGCGCGTGGCGGTATGGCCCACACGCTGCCGCTTGAGGTCCCTCCACCAGCGCTGAAGACGGACGGCCGCACCCCCAAACCTCCGCGCCTGCCCAAGCCCCAGATTCGTGATGTGGAGGATCTGGGTCTTAGACATGTCAATGAGCCTGACAGACATGGGCCAACCGGCATGAGAAGGGGGCTGGGGCAGGGGGCTGGGGCAGGGGGCTGGGGCAGGGGGCTGGGGCTGGGGCTGGGGCTGGGGCTGGGGCTGGGGCTGGGGCTGGGGCTGGGGCTGGGGCCGGGGCTGGGGTGGGGGCTGGGGCTGGGGTGGGGGCGGGGCAGGGGGCTGGGACTGGGGCTGGGGCTGGGGCTGGGGCTGGGGCTGGGGCTGGGGCGGGGGCTGGGGTGGGGGCGGGGCAGGGGGCAGGGGCTGGGGCTGGTGATGGGGTTGGGGCGGGAATGGGGTGGGGCGAAGGCGTGAGCTTGGGCTTGGGCTTGGGCTTTCGGTTTGGCTTTGGGTCTCCACTGTGACGGCGTGGGTGGCCATCCCCGCTCCAGATCATGTGTACCACGACGGTGCCCCGCTGCACACTCAGACCCAAACGCACACAAACCCCAGCCGCTGATACTTCTCATCATCACCGTCTCGTCAAAGGCCATTTCGGTCACGTCCTCCAAAGCCCGGCCAAAGCCCAGCCCATTGTGGCACCCTCAACCTTGTGGGCCCCGCACAAAGACATGCACTGGGCCTTGTATCATGTTTTCCAACGGTGGGCCATCTGAGTCTCGATGGGTGTGGACACACATGCTGGCACCGTGAGGCACGCACTCTACCCTCGTTGAGTGCGCGGGTCTGCCTTGGGTGCACAAGGCGCATCCATGGGCACCTGAATGGCAGATTAAGGCATAGGGTGCTGGGCACGCCCCCGCATTCGCTGCCCGTAGCCACCGCCACCCGTAATCGTGGCGATCGTCATAAACTCTTGACCTCCTTTCCTGATAAGCATGACGATCATCGTATGAGCGGTGCAGAGCTCTGTCATCTCGTTGCCGGTCATATTGCAATGGGTGCCCATATTGGCCCTTGTTCTTGCCTTTGCCACTTGCAAGCTTGTAGAGCACACCGCAGATCAGCCCCACTGTGCCATACTTACAAACCTACTGCTGGCCCGTACCGAGACCCCACCATGCCAAAGGTCCTGCGATGGCATGCGGTGATCCACCACGCCTGTCATGTGCACTAGCAGGCTCTGTCCCCTGCAATTGACCCTGAGCGCACCATGTCTCTACAACTGATAGAGAAGGCCTTCCTGTGCCGCATCCCGGTCCCGTACCAACACAAGCAGTGCTCCAAGCTCTCCCGTCGCTTGATGATGGGCCCATGCTACCCTCACCGCTCGGAGGTGGTCTGCCCCGGATGATGGTGCCACACCATGCTACCACCCCAGCCGCCTCGAGCACCAGGTGAGCCAACGCCATGCTCCCTCCGGCATCCTACAGCATGGGGACGCGCCTCGAGCATTGGAAGGGGTCCCACGGCGCGCAGAGCGCTTCCCTGCCGTGGGGAGCAACCAAGAAAAGTGCCCGGGTGGCGGCGCTACAGCCCCATCAGCAAAGCAGGCAGCGAGGGCACAACACCTGGCTGGCCCTTCTTGTGGGGCGGGGGCGGGGGCGGGGACTGGGGCTGGGGCTGGGGCTGGGGCTGGGGCTAGGGCTGGGGCTAGGGCTGGGACTGGGACTGGGGCTGGGGCTGGGGCTGGGGCTGGGGGTGGGGCTGGGGCTGGGGCTGGGGCTTTGGCTTTGGCTTTGGCTTTTGGTCTCCGCTGGGTCGGCGCGGGCGGCCGTCCCTCCCATTAGGCTAGCTCCCTTAGCGTTGCCTTACCTTTTTTACCCTTATTGCTGTTTCTCTTTGCTGTCTTCGTGGCTCTTTGTTTCGTTTGGTTTTCTTAGGGTTTTTTTTTATTATTATCTTTTAATTTTTTTTTCGATACCGTGCTTTCCTCCGTTGACCTCCCCGTGTCCGTTTCGCACCGCGCCGCCGACCTCCTGTCCCAAAACCAAGACAAAGCAAAGCCGCACAGGCACAATTCGCTGGGGTCTCTCACATCATGCTCTGGGTTCACCTCTTGCTCCCGGAACGTGAACCTGAACCCAAGACCCCACGAAGTGGTGCCTGGCTGGTTGGCCTCTAGCCCTTGTACCCCGCAGCGCCGATAAAGCGCTCGAGGTGCGCGTCGGTGTTGTCCTTGGACGGAAATGCGGGCCTTGGCCCGCATATGAGCTGGGCTGCCGTGCCGCTATGCTGGTGGCCCGCTGTGTGAAAGCTGCGGGCTATATATACTCCAAGCTGACTGACTGAGTGGTGGGGAGGGCAAGCCTCGAGGCTAGCTGCCCGGACAGCGCGACTGTCGGCTAGCCGCCCGCGTTACGGGCCACTGTCGCCGTCTCCGGGCTGGGGCTGGGGCTGGGGCTGGGGCTGGGGCTGGGGCTGGGGCTGGGGCCGGGGCGGGGGCTGGGGCTGGGGCTGGGGCGGGGGCCCGGGCTGGGGCTGGGGCGGGGGCCGGGGGCTGGGGCTAGGGCTGGGGCTGGGGCTGGGGCCGGGGCCGGGGCTGGGGCTGGGGCTGGGGCTGGGGCTGGGGCTGGGGCTGGGGCTGGGGCTGGGGCTGGGGCTGGGCTGGGGGCGGGGGCCAGGGACACACATACCTGGGGGGGGGGGGGGGTCTCCTCTCTGCACCACCCCGCTCCCCCCCCGATCGTGACGAAACGTCACGATGAAACCCGTTGAGCCTTTTGGGTGTCGCAACATTTTCAGAACTGCGGATTTCCCACTATGGCCCTTTGTATATATCGTGACATGTCACGATTTACTACCCCCCCCCCAACACACCCCCAGACCCCCACCCCCCGAGTGGCGGGCGAATTACACGTATATTCTGTAGATCCTGTGCAGCACAAGTACAATGCTGCTACTTGTAGACACCGTCGGCATGTTGTGGACGCAAAGAGACAACATTTGGCCCCCTTCCCTAAAAAGCGGTCCGCTAACGGCGTTCACCTGTGCACATGGGCATGTACACGCGTATACGTACAGCCCTCGGGCAGGGGCAGAGCTGGTCTGTCAAGGCACATGGTCACAATCCACTGCTTCAGGTCATGCATGACTGCCGTGACTGCCCAAGCGCCCCCGGCGTCCACACGGCGGACTTCTGTCCATTGAGCCCCCCCCCCCCCCTTGCCCCTCCAGTCGCCGCCCTATCCACTCCTCAGGTCAACCCCCGCCTCCTCTATTGACGTGCGCCGCCCACCCACCCACGCCCCCCTCCACGAGTGCGGGCATGGCAGTCCGCAGCGCTGTGGATTCCGACACGTTCGAGGGCGGCCCCGGGGGCCTCGCCGCGGCTCATCCCTCGACACGCACGCGCCCCTCGCACCGTCCCCGCGGGGCGGCGATGGGGCCCGTGCCCCAACACGCATCGCATCGGCGACCGCGCCGTGCGCAGCGCTATGGAGTCGCACAGGGGGTCGCGCTAGGGGCCACGTTTGTGTTGTCGGCGCGGATTGTGTGGGGCTAACAACGGTGGTGCCGCCGTTGTGGGGCGTGGGGCGTGGGATGTGTGAGCCCAGGGCGGTCCTTAACGGGGAAAAAAAAATGTTCCAGAACCAGTTTTGCCAAAACAGCCCGCGGGCACTCCATGTGCTCAACCATGGTTGGTGGTGGTTGGCGGTTGGCGGTTGGCGGCGGTTGGCGGTTGGCAGTTGGCAACTGGCGGTTGGTGGCGGTTGGTGGTGGTTGGCGCCGGTTGGTGGTTGGTGATTGGTGGTTGGTGGCGGTTGGCAGTGGTTGGCAGTTGGCGGTTGGTCGCCGCTGGCGGTTGGCGGCGGTTGGTGGCTGGCGGTTGGTGGCGGTTGGCGGTTGATGGGAGTTGGCGGTTGGCGGTTGGTGGTCCCTTGGGGCGGTCCTTAAGGGCGGTCCTTAGCAAAAAAAAAAAATGCTGGTCCCTTAAGGACCGCCCTGTGTGAGCCGCAGGCCGCACGCGCACCGGGGCACTACCGGGCCTGCAACCACACGCATGAGGGGGGGGGGGGGGCAGGGAAGTATTTGAAAGGGGAAGGGGGGGAAGGGGGGGGGGGTCTGGGACCCAAAGGTTTGTGCATCAAGAATGGCCCCATCAGATTTTCCCAACGGTACACTTCGTTGGTTTCCCACGACGGTCCCTTTGGTCTGTGGGAGGGAGGGGGGTATCCCCCCCTCCTCCGATGGTGTACGGCCATTCCAATCCGTCCGTCTCGGGGGGGGGGGGGGGGATGGGCAGTCACAGTCCGGCCCCGCCAGCGGCCACACGGCGGGCGCGGCACCGCGCGCAGAGTCCCACGCGGCGGCGTCGACCCCCGGCCGCCGACGCCCGAGGGACGGCCGTTGGCGGTCCGCCCGCGTGCGCGCGGCGGCGGGCCCCCGGCCCCTGACGCCCGGGGGACGGGGCCACGCGCCGGCGGTGCGGTGCCCCGGTCGACGCGGGACGGGGCCGTTCCCCCACTAAACCCCCGGCGCCCGTGGCCTCGCCCCTGGGCCCAGGCCCAAGGCCCCGCAGGCGCACTGCACTGCCCTGAGGGCGGGGGGGGGGGGGGGGGGGCGCCTGCACAAAGCGCAGGGGGGGGCCGCTGCCCCCGAAGGAACTCTGGGCTATGTCACGTGTGCACTGGCGGCAATCAGCACAAAGCTCAGAAAGAAAATGGGCTCGTCAGTGGCCTATAAGACCATCGGTACCTTTCTGTCGCAGAACATGAGACACGAAGATGCCTGTGGGTAGGCCACAGAGATGCAAAGCTGTGGGTCTGCTGCCCCCCCCCCCCCCATCGGCCCAAGGCCGAGGCACGGGGCACGGCAACGCGCATACCAGTCCATCATCTTCGCCGCCAGCGCCCGGCGGAGGGCCGTCTCCTCCTCCTCCACAAAGCGCACGAGGTCCGCCCGCTGCGCCAGCTCCGTGCGGGCCCCCGCCTCCTGAGGCACGTGGGGGGGGGCATGAGGACATGGGGGCGGACGGGCGGTCCCATGCACCACCGGAGGGGCAGGGCCTGACCCGTGTGCGTGTGGGTCCGTGTGTGTGTAGAGGAGGAGGAGGAGGAGGAGGACCTGCGACCCAGCCCTTGCTGGCCGCACGACTAGCACCGCGAGAAACACGCCAATGCTAGCTGGTTCCCGTTAGCTCCGCCTCGCTGAGATGCAGTGGGTCTTTCGCGGTGCATGCAGGAATGTGCCCTAGGACCTTTCGGCTCACATTCCCCCGCTCACCCTATCCGTGGGTACCCCAACCGAAGCCTGACAGGTGGTAGCCAAGTGGGACAATATGCTCAGCACATACGGTCCTAGCATCAGCATGATCACCCCGGAATCCAGTTGGCAGTGTGTCCCACAGATTGCTTTCATTGCTTAACTTGCGTAAGGTGATGCTAGTTACAATGGTCTAGTGGTTTCTCTCTTGGAGTCTGACAATAGCACAGTTCTTGCCAAGGGCACGCGAGCAAACAAAGGCATTCATGACAAATTCACCAAGGCTCTTCAACCCACTTGTCCATACTGGGTTGAAACTTCAGTCTATAATCTTGTGTGCTCATCTTGTGAGGTAATCCTAGTAAAGCGAACAGCTGTTGAAATGCCGCCAATAGGGCACGCAATCGTTTGACGGAATATACTTGTTCTTGTACCACTAAACAAGTGATCATGCGCTGATTCTCTGGATATCCAAACGTCATGCTCCAAAATATGGTACCCTGAAGGTTCGTGCCTATAACAGGCTTTTCAACCGAATCAATAAGCCATACAGTGGGAACATTGTGTTGTAGCTTGCGCATGTCCCGCATATCTGTGACAAACCAGTATGTGACTGGTGTGAGCGAGTGCGCCATCAAGCGCATCTTGGGCAAATACACATGAAAATGCATGCGATTTCCTAAGAGGAACAGCAAAGGCGCATGTGGCCACACTACCCACACTTCAGGGTATGATGCCCATGAGTGCTTTGGTACTCTGTGCTGGTGCGCGAGTACGAAATGTGTCATGGGTGCCCCATTGAGGGCTGCAAAATCTTGGGTTTGTAACATGAGAGGCAAGGACGTTGCCTCTCGTAATAACTGCAGAGTGGTAAGTATAAAACCCAACAAACGTTGCTGTTTGGATTCGTTCACTCCCAGCTTTTCCATAGCATGTGTAGTGTCTGTTGTTGCTCCACCGTCTGGATTGATGCACAAAGAGATGTGATCGACCTGTGCTCCTGGATAATACACACAATGCAACAAAATGGTTGCTGTTCCCCTTTGTACCCAAACTCCCCAAGGGGTAGGAATGCAATGTTTCCAGGATGGGATGACATCGGGTATCATGACTGCCAATTTGGAATAAACCAAATACAGTATTACATCTCTGTATGGGCATTCCTCACACATGTGCCTGGAGGTATTCTGCATTCCACACCAGATGCATTGTGCAGGATTTGGTTGCCAGATGCCCTGTCTGCATGCCACAGTATGTAGATGTGTGTTCCATTGAATGTGCCCATTCATGAGGGCAGTAGCATACAAATCATACACTGGCTGTGGGGCACAGTACTCTACATCATGAGACTTACAATACAGCTCGGTCAGCTTGGTGTGCACATACTTGTCCCAATTATGAAACTGCTGACCTTTACAAGAAAACGTGATCTGTGGTTCTTGCAATTCGGAAATCCATCCTATGCTTGGCACTTGTGACAGCGCCGTTTCTTTGGCACAGCTATCTACACTGTCTAGAATGATATCCAACAGTGTACCCTTTCGATGGGAGTAAATATGCACTGGAACTTGATAGTCTTGAGACAGTTGTTTACATGCCTGAAGTAAATCTCTCAAAATGGGTACAGTTTGCTCTGTATCTGACTGTAGGGCTGTAACATATGACTTAGAATCTGTATATGTATCCGATTTGGTATACCACACTCCATCTTGAGTTCCCAGCTTCTTTCTCACCAGGAGTGTTACCCAGGCCACATACATCTCTATGGCAAAAGAGTGGTCTAGGCTGATAGGACAATGTATCGGGTATACTGTGTATTCCATCGTGTCATAATCACAAATGGCAAGAGCACCTCCTACCCTGCCATCTGATAATCTGGAACCGTCTGTGACAAAGAATGGGCGTTTGGGCAAAAACTTGATGTCTGGCAAAATGGCTGGACACGGAACTGAGGGCAACAGATCCACATTCGGTAAACAGAACATCCAATCCGGGATGGGCCAGCCAGCTTTTCTAGCCGCTGGCAAATTTTTATATCCAGCCGTCATCCATTCATGCATATGCACGGCTTGCCAATCATGTGTGCATTTATACATGTTGATTTGTTCATCGATCTGCTTGACATATGCTGGGACATGAATGCGAATGTTCATGTGATGGGTGTATTTGAGAAATCTGTCATAATCTGTGCTGTGTGAGGGACACATCTTTCCAAAGATATCTGGAACACATGGCATGCCTGGATGAAAATTCTGAGAGGCTCTCCATATACCATGAGTAACTGATTTCCGGACCAAAGGGTTTAGATGTCCTGCCTGCCTCATGATGGTGATGACAAATGTGTGTAACATGGTGGCTGTGGCTGGATATATACCAGTCCATCCAGACTGTAATGATTGCATGAAGGAGGCTGAAGGAATTTGACCCCAATTCGCTACACTCCTAATGGCAGAAGCAGCTGCAAAATCACATAATCTCATGGTGGCATGTGCTGGAGGCCTCACTCCTGCTATCCATCGTTGGGTACCTCCTGCACTTGCTGAGTACATAATCAAAGGGTAATTTGCTGGTAGCCTCTCATATCGAAGAGCAATACTTGCTCTTCTGCATGCTGATAACAACTTGATACAATCTTGTCGGTGGAAGATATGTGGCAAAACATGTCTTCCCAACAACCTGGCATATTCATTACCGTCTAATAACTGCAGAGTGCTCCCTCCTGCTCGAAAATCGTGGCTGTGGTATTGTACCTTTCCACCTATCATAGACGCTACTATACCCGTCAGTTTGATTACTGAAGTGTGTAAGTGTGTGTATAGCCCTGCTGTCATCTGTCTGTCTAACAATTGCTGCATATCTTTTGCGCATTCCAAAACAAAGGTTGTATCATCCATATATGTGACTCTGAGAAATCTCCCTCCTGGACTGATAGGTACTGGAACCTGATGAGTGATAATGGCGATGCGCAATTCCAGGAGTAAACAGAAAATCAAAGCTGAAACAGGGCATCCCTGTGCAATACCTGCCCGAAATGTGGTGATGGCTAATTTCACTCCCTTTTTTCCGCCCATAAAAATTTTTGATTTGGTTGCTGCACCCATAATGATAGTGATCCATCGTTCATGAAACCCTGCGAGTCGTAAGATTTGTTCCAATGTGGGGTGCTGAACAGAACCAAAAGCATGACGAATGTCATCTAACACAAGAAAAACTGTGAGATTTCTGTACCACCTGTCATTAACATGATCATGTATGACCCTCAATACATCATTGGCTGAAGATTTACCCCATAAGGCAAATTGCGTTACTGGTATGACCTGAGACTGACAAAGAAGATGAGTAACGTGTTTTTTTATACTGGCCGAAAAGATTTTCCACAAAGTGTGGAAATTGAGAAGAGGTCTGGCATTTGCGATGGGACCATGAGGTAATTTATTGGGGAGAGCGTAAAAGTCTCCCCAATATATACCGTCCATGTCCCCTCCTGCCAACCATGTGTTGTAAAGCTGTACCAAGTGTAATAACTGCGAATCTGACAAGAAATTCACCATTCGGGCCTCTAACAGGTTTCGAAATGGAGTGGATCGTGGAAACTTTTTGAGCACTTTGCGTAGAAAACTTACCGTAAGTGTGAGAGGGGGAAATTGAGGGGGATCCCACTGGACCCATTGCAGAATATCATTGCGGTTCATATATAAAGGGGGTGAAAGATGTCGTTGACGAAATTGATCCAATGCAACCAAACCAATCATGTCTGCATGTGCATTGTGCTGTGATACATATGTAGGCTCAAGTGATGCATTGTATGGTTGTCGAAATATTTTTCGGTAAAGGGGTTTTCTAGGTGCTTGCGCACCTGCTGACCCCCCCAAATTGTTGAGGGAAACCCGAATCTTGTTCTCCAAATGTATCATATCCCATGCTCGCCATATCTGTGATCTATGCTTCTGTAACTGTTGTGCCTGTGTTATATGTAACCACCACTGTGGGTGCTCTGTGATGTATGCTTGCATTCTTTGCATAGCCTTTTGCACTAACATGGGGGTTGAATATGCATCACATGGCTGCCCAAATACCTGCGTGGCTGCCTGTAAAATTGCATGTGTGAAACTTTGCACCGTGATATCCAATGTGTCTGATGCATGCTGTGTGTATTCTTTATCGAAAACTCTCTGGAAATGAGCCAACTGAGTGGCTGTAATTTCCACAGGTATGACATACCTATTGGTAGCATGGGTGCATTCCGGAGGGGGTAATGGGGTCACATCATATATACTCAGAATTAATGGGAAGTGATCAGAAGGGAACGAACAACGATGAATCACCTGTGTTATAGGAGGTGTGGTGTGTGTGACGGAAACCATGAAGTGATCCAATGCGCCAACATGCCCCTGTGCTGATACCCATGTGGGTCCTTGTGATTGTTTCTTTACTGGATGTATGTTGGTATCTAGAAATGCATCGAGTATGGCTTATGTGCGGGCGGGGCTGGATATGGGACAATCATTATCCCAACCCGGATTCTGATTGAAGTCACCACCTACTACAGTGTACCAGTAGGCAGAAATCAAGAATGGTGCAACCCAGTTCAAGGTTGCTCTTATTTCGTGTGCCTCTGCTTTAGATTTGAGGTACAAATTGACTACCTGAAAGGGTTTGTCATTGTACAAAAAGCGAACCACAATGGCTCGATGATCTGGGGAGAAATGTTGCTCTTGCATCTGTATTCCCAACACTCTGCGTAGCAAAATTGCTACTCCCAATGAATTCCGGTCTGTATGCGTGTGAAATGCCATATATAGAGGATGGAACATGAAATCTGAGGGGATTTTTCCTATCTCCTGCAACATGACAATGTCTGGGAATTCCATCTCTTTAATCCATACATGTAACTGTTTTGTCTTGTCTCGGATACTGATCTGAACATTGAATGATATGCATCGGACCGGCGACGTCTCATGAGGATTTTTTTCTTGGGCAGTGCAGTGAGGGACTGATACAATGTCCATTGTGTGTAACAGGGACTGTCTCAATCTCTGTGGCAATTTTCCGGGTATTTTTAAAATCCTGCGTATGATGCGTGGTTTGAATATTGCCACCATGAGAGTACTGGCTGCACCTGTGAGCATTGTATGTGTGATGGAATACTGTGTGAACCAGTACATAGGCAATATGAGCGAGTGTCCGGTGGGTACACGAATTGCAAATTGTGTACTTGTTTTTGTGCATCCTGAGATCTGCATAGCACCTTTCAGCTGAATGTAATAAAGCACATCAGCCCATTGAGTTAACAATGGAGCTGGCTGGTGTGTGTGCTTGAAATAATGGATGTGTATCAATCCAGCAGGGACTGGCAAAAGAGACAGAAGTTCTGCAGGAACTTCTCGGAAACTTACACACCGGTTGTTCTGAAACTGAAAACCCCACTGACTGTCAATGGCATTCCCAGTCAGAGGAGACACATACAATATTACTTGCTGTATCGGAAATTCTGACGGAAAGGGAACTGAATCTGGGGGGCTTTTAAGGTTGCCAGGGGTTTGGCCATCCTTGCTGTTCAGGTGTAGATGGCCAGGCATGGTTATGTACCGGTGCTTGTTGTGGTGCCCAATGATGCTGTGCATGCTGATGGGGTTGCCAGCCACTTGTGGTGGGAAGGCGAAAATGCTGTGGATTGGTATCTTTTACCCTCCTGTCTGGTGATGGGGACCTGGATCTAGAACGAGAGTAATGTTTCTTTCCGTTTTTCTTTCGTTTTGGAGATCGTGATTTCGATCTGGATCGGCTCCGCTTCTTCTTGTGTGAGTTCTCCTTCTTTTTTGTACTGCTCTCTCTCCGATTTTTGTGGTCATCGGATTGATCCGATTCACTTGAATCATCATTCCCTTTTTTTTGTTTCTTTTTTCCAGATGAATGGCTGGCTTCTGGCGTAAAATATGAGGCTTGATGAAATCCCCTGGGAACCCATGGGGACCAGGGTTGTTTGGTGGCTTTTTTCCAATTGATTCGCCACCCTGAAACGACTGTCATACCTGGTGTATTGGCTTGATCTTTTCCGTCCTCTGAGACTCCTAACATACAGAAAGACCGTGTGCCTTTCACTGAGTCATCTGTGATGGAGCACAGGTTTTTTCCGAATACTGGTCTTAATGCAGTGCCCAAAATCCGGGCAGATATATCATGCTCTGGGGGGTCCATCACTGCATTCCATGCCACAAGGATACATATAGGAAATTTTGCAGGGTCTGATGACCTGGATTGAGATGTCTGTGCTGCTTGTTGATTTCTGTGTTCTGCCTGCTTGACAATGGTATGACCCGTCGAGATCGGGTCTTGGGGGGTTTCCTGCTCTGCCTGTGTGAAGAAATCTTTGATAACATGATCCAATTTGGGATGTGTAGTATGCATGTTGAGAGTGTTCCATTGCTCATGTAGATCCGTAGGTGAGAGGTTACGAATCTCTGGTATGTTCAGGCTGACCGTCATGTGGAGCTTTTTGGCAAAGCCACTGATTTTCTCTGTAGGCTGGTGATTGATCCATTTCAATAGTTTGTGCATAGGCGGTGAACCTGGAATCTGTGTTTTTACAGTAGGAACTGGTGTTTTATCTTGAGCTGACTGAGGTGTGTTGTGTGTGGGTGACTCTCCTACTGGATCAGTATCATTCAAATACTTCAGTAAGTTTACTGTAGTGGGCCTGTGCTCTGGTATGAGTGCTGTGATAATGGGAAGCAAGTCCTGCCTGATACCTGTGACTGCTAAAAAAGTTGAGACAAGAGGAACAGAAGCCATATATTTGGCATGGAGTGGGGGGAGACACGTGAAATTTTCGGGAGAAGACTCTTTCAAGAGGTCCACCAGACTTGGGGACGGTGGGCCTTCCCACTCACTTGCTTTCTGTCTGATTCTGACCAACATGGCGAATGCATTTGCGAAGTTCTCTGTGAGCTGTGGAAGCGTTAGTTCAGCTGTTTCGGATCTGTCTCTCATTTCTTGAAGCTCTGCTTGTAGAATCTTGATAGTGCTCTGCAATTCTTCGATCTGTTTGCTTTGCAATTTTATCGTGTTCTCTGCTTGCCGATGTTGCGTCTTGATATGATCCAGGTCCGCCTTGGTTGTTTCCAATCTTTGAGCATTCATACGCTGTGTGAAATGCTCCGGAATGAGAGGTTCTTCCTCTTTCTGCGAAAAACCATCATCCAATGCCTGCAATAGGTCTGCACTCATTCTGCTTGTTTTCTTCATGTCCAGCAAATTGGGGCTGTTTAGCAAGTCGATATAGTTGTCCTTTGGCTTGAGCAATGCTGCAGTAGGAGCAGTAATCCATGAAGGTTTTTCCCCAGGCCAGGCTTCTTCAAAAACCGCTTCCGTTGCCACTTCCAAGATGGATTGGCGAATGATATCTTGAGCTTTGTTCTGGTTCATCGCTTGTACGATTCCCTTGTTTCTGAGTGCATTTTGCTTGTGCGGAGGAGCCAATTTATCACTTGCCCATGCCAACAGATGATGATAAATTTGCAGATAATCCGATCGTGTGACAGTGGCAGTGCCTGTGAATGGTACAGTGTCTGGTAATCGGAACAGTTGTTCCTGAATACACTGTAGCCCAGACTTTTGTAATTCTCCCCATATTGTCTTGAGATGTACAGGAAGAGACTGTTCCATTGGTGTCAGCACAATGTTCTTGAAGAGTGTAGTATTCACCTTCTTGTATTCTTGTCCCTTAATCTGCAGGAGCTTGCCAAATGTATCCTTGATCTCACTGTTCTCGATCTTTCGATACGTTTGATCCCACATCTTGACAATATTTTTAATTGATGACAGCTGCACTTGTATGTGTGCCAAAAGAGCTGGAGAGCGGGCTAGAGCGATTGGTATGTGTTCCACTTGCTGCTTCTTCTTTTCTTGCATGACTTCAGCTGTCACAGTGAGCAGGTATCCTTGTGGGGCCAATAGTACATTTATGCTGGAGACATAACTGATCTTGCCGACTATGGTAGTCCATCTGAGAGCATCACAGAGAGCTTGTACTTGTATTCCAGGCGCGAATGCAGCTGGTAAAGCACTTTCAGCTTCCTTGTACACATGAGCAGGAGTGAGATCAATGTACTCTGTGAGAAGTCTCTGTAACTCTGGGTCTGATGAGTCTGCAAGCAGCCGCAACAAAGAAGCTTGATAGGGGACATGTTCCATGTCTGTACACGGGACATGTAGGAAGTGATGTACTGAGGGAAATTTGTTCACTGATGAACCTGATTGACACATGACAATATATGTGTATCATATATTGTATAGCTTGTTGAAGAGTAAGGAAAGGGAAGCACTGGCCACATGGGGTATGTTCTGATGAACACAGAGCCACTCTGGCTATTCTATGATAGTGAAATTGACCGCACGGGTTGCACTGTGTGCCTTTCCGCTCTGGTCTGTGATCCTAATAACTAATGATTGTGCATGCCAGGTTTCAGGAAACACAGCAACATTAGTTAAAAATACCCTATTTTTTCCTGTAGCCTGATTGTGTCGTTTATCCCCGGGAGGCCTGGTACATGTCTCACGTGGAGTACTACAACGGGACTCGAACTGGCGTCGCTGGTGGTTAAAGACGACGAATATAACCACTCTACTATTGGACGAGTTCAGTGCTACTAGCTGTCTGACTTCTGATCTGGCTCTAAGTCTGGTATCTCCAATCGTCTACATTATTACTCACTACACTGTCGGTTGCCACGTGCTTCAGCGGGAAAACGCTGGAGCTCCACTCGCGGGATCCTGGTTTCGATTCCCGGCCACCACGAGCAGTTTCCGCCGTTCGTGGTGGCTCACGGACGGGTGGTGTGGCAACCTCCCGCCACCTGTGGGCGGTGGCGGGGCGCACTGCTGCAGGCAGTGGGCAGGCATTTTTTTCTCCTGATCATGACCAAAAAAGGGGGTTTGTCAAAAGAGAAGCTAAAAGAGAAGCTAAAAGAGAAGCAACATCCCAAAGTGGCTCCGGTCACTCATGTCTGTACCAAAACGGGAGACGTCGCGGCCTTCTGTCAGTTGTGGGCGGTGGCTGGGCGCACTGCAGTCAGTGGGAGTCGAACCGACGATCTTTCTGTTGACGAGTCTATGTTGTACCACTAGGCCGCTCCGTCTCCATGCCGTAGTCACGCATACCGGTTGCACTCGGATCTTGCAGAAAAAGAAAACTAAGCTATCAAGTCGCACCCAGGGCTCAGTGCCGCAGAGCATCCACAGGCACCGGCGCCAGCTTTACTTTGGGGGTAGTGTACACTCCCCAGGGATCATGCACACGGGCTTGGCGGTTCCACTGTACACAATATTATCAATATCTCTAAGGGGTCTTGTGTGTTTAGAATCTGCTGGTCCCCCCTTATTGACATTGGTAATAGTGGACCCGTGCTCCCTGCTTCGTACTGCCATCTGTTGAGTGTCTTGTCGCTCCCCTTTTCCGGTCTGTTGGCGCAGTTCTGAGCACTGTCGGGCCCTCACACCACGTCAAGGTCACCGGCCCTAGGGTCTGAGTAGGGCGTGAGGGTGTAGAGGGGGGGGGGGGGGGGGCTGCTGAAGGACCCCATCGGCAGTGCCCCCCCCGCCCGCCGGACCGGCCCCATTCCGGCGCAAACACCCGCTTCTCTGGTTGTTGCAGGCCCGAAAAACCGCATCGGGGGGGGGGGAGTTCAGGACCCTGGGACCCGCGGCTCATCCTGGATATCCACATCTACATCCAATAGCATGCAAACTACTTGAATCCCCCAGTTGACACCGGATTTGCAGAAATTTACAGAAATTTACGTCATTTTCCACGCAATGCACAAAAATTTACGTAAGTTACGGTCAGGCTTCGTTTATAAGAGGGGGGGGGGTATTTTGGACAAGACCCACCCACCCAACTTTGGACCCACCCACCCAACTTTTGACCCACCCAGACCCCCCCCCCTCTTATAATTCTGTGGGGAGCATTTTTTGTGAACCAAATTGAAGCCAAGGCGCTCCCGGGTTAGGCATCCCCAAAGGGTGACACACCAAAAACTTCACAACACCAGGGTTTGAACTAGGGATCTTTGGAATTGCAGTTACGTTCCTTGACAACTGGGCTACCAACCAGCTCTGACAGCTTTGTGCAACAAAGGGTCCACAGGTCTAACATGTTATCAAAAAAAAGTCCGCCATGTGAAAAATTGCCACCTGCACACCTGCCACCTGCACAACGACACAACAGAAAGGGGCACCAGCAAACAGCCAGACAAGGCTCCTGTGACCAAAGAAAGAAGGTGTGGCAGGAGCCCAACCCAGAAAACCCTCAGAATTATAAGAGGGGGGGGGGTCCAGAGCTTTAGACCCACCCACCCGGCTGAAGACCCACCCACCCAGACCCCCCCCCCCCATTGCAAAATAGCTCTTATAAACGAAGCCTGGTTACGGTGTAAACTACGTTTGGCCCCCGGCTCCACTCCCATTATTAATCAGCTTGGGTCACACACCCCCTGCCGCCCCCCCCCCAAGGTCGCACATTTGGAGGGGGCAGTCCACAGCAGCGCAGGGGGGAGGGGGGTGAGACATAATTAAATTGAGAGGACTGGAAAGTAGAAAAACAGACATGCAGTACAGCAACACTGCAGATCGAGGCAATGCCCTCCACCGCACGGCATAAGTGCATCTGTATTCTCGATGCCGAACCTGGTTGAACCTCAACACACTTTCTGTGTCAAAAACAGAGTGACAGATGTATCATGCCCCACTACGTCTAGTCAGACAATCACTGACAGTCAGGCTATCAGATAGACAACAGCGCAGGGGGGGCAGGTCGGAGGCCCAGACCCAAGCCACTAAACCTCGGCCGCCAGGCCCTCCATGAGACCGAGGCGCGCGCGCGGCCGTCCGCCCCGCGGAGAGCCCCGCCACACACACCTCGCGATGCACCTGCCGCTCCCGGCCCTCGCACTCCTCCTGCCACTCCTTCGCCAGGCACCACATGTCCTCGTACTCATCCGTCTCCAGCTGCACACGAACGCACACAGCGGCGCCGGGGGGGGGGGGGGGGGGAAGGGGCTCAAGGCCCGTCACGGCAGCAGCGCGCGCCGCTCCGGTGACCGCCCCCTTTGGAGTGCGCTGTGGTGGCGGTCCCTCCGGATGCGTGTCCGAGAACGTGATGCGCGCGTGCCAGCCCTCCCCGCACAGGCACACCACCTCTCACACCCCCTCGGCAACCCAGTCACCCCCTCAATACCCCACCGACACCCCTCCACAACCCTCCATGCCCCTCTACAACCGTCAACACCGCCCCACACCCCCCACCCCCCCACTGTCTCCACAGCCCCCAGACCTCTGACAGCCCCCTGGACCTCCCCTACACTCCGACAGTCCCCCGGTGGGACAGGAGTGACACGATCGCGGCTGATAACTTTGGAGGACGGCGATGCCATTGCTTTGGTGCCACGGCCGCCTGCGGTGCATTGGACATCGGAATGGAACGCCGTCCTGCGTTGCCTTTGGGTCGGTGCGTGGGGGTGGTGCATGCCGTCAGTCGGTGCCAGCTGCCAACAGGCAGGCCTGAGGGGGCCGGGTGGATGTCACAACACTTACACTCTCTTCGTCTCCCCATCCCACTGTTGTTTGGGAGGGCCCCTCCCTCCCTCCCTCCCTCTGTCCCTCCCTCCCTCCCTCCAATCCCATCCCATCCCTCCCTCCCTCCAATACCATCCCATCCCTCTGTCCAGCCCTCCCTCCCTCCCTCCGTCCGTCCCTCCCTCTAATCCCATCCTATCCTTCCCTCCCTCCAATCCCTCCCATCCCTCTGTCCAGCCCTCCCTCCCTCCCTCCCTCCCTCCCTCCCATCCCATCCCATCCCTCCCTCCCTCCCTCCCTCCCTCCCTCCCTCTGTCCCTCCCTCCCTCCAATCCCATCTCATCCCATCCCTCCCTCCCTCCCTCCCTCCCTCTGTCCCTCCCTCCCTCCAATCCCATCCCATCCCTCCCTCCCTCCAATCCCATCCCATCCCTCTCTCCATCCCTCCCTCCCTCCCTCCCTCCCTCCAATCCCATCCCATCCCATCCCTCCCTCCCTCCCTCCCTACCTCCCTCCAATCCCATCCCATCCCTCCCTCCCTCCAATCCCATCCCATCCCTCCCTCCCTCCAATCCCATCCCATCCCTCCCTCCCTCCAATCCCATCCCCTCCCTCTCTCCATCCCTCCCTCCCTCCCTCCCTCCAATCCCATCCCATCCCATCCCTCCCTCCCTCCCTCCCTACCTCCCTCCAATCCCATCCCATCCCTCCCTCCCTCCAATCCCATCCCATCCCTACCTCCAGCCCTCCCTCCCTCCCTCCCTCCACTGGTGACCTAGCACCAGTATAAAAACCCTCAGGATGGTAGCTGTGGGACGGATTGCCCACACGCACTGCCAACCGTGAAATCAGTCGTGGTACATTGTGGTTCTCTGTGCGCCTTCCCTGTGTCAGGCCGGGCCCACCCCGCCCACCAACCGTCCAGGACGCCTCCCTGGGCCAGAAATGCAGTCCTGTGGGGGACAGACGCACCTACGTGGCCTCCCCCGACCGCCGGGCGCCAACGTGGCGCCGGCTCAGTGGCAGGGTACCACCGTGGAACCGCCGACGAAAGCGTGCCTCATTGTGGCGTGACCTCCAAGGCGGAGCGCCAACGTGGCGCTACCCCGACAGCCCTGCGCTGACGTGGCGCTGTCTCAGTGGCAGGGCACCACCGTGGTGCCGCCGGCGTACCCGTGCGCCGTCGTGGCGCGGCCTTCGGGGCAAAGCACCGCCGTGGCGCCGCCCAAACAATCATGCGCCAACGTGGCGCCAGTTCGGTGGCAGAGCACCATCGTGGTGCAGTCAACGTGCACGTGCGCCGCCGTGGCGCGATCTTCGGGGCAAAGCGCCATCGTGGCGCTGCCCAGACAGCCCTACGCCGACGTGGCGCTAGTTCAGTGGCAGAGCGCCACCGTGGTGCCACCAACGTATACGTGCGCCATCGTGGCGCGATCTTCAAGGCAGAGCGCCACCGTGGCGCTGCCCAGACAGTCCCGCGCCGACGTGGTGCCATTTCAGTTGGTGACAGGGACCCGGAGACAAATCGGACCGTGGCGTTGTCGCACACGAGCGCTAGGACCTGGACGGCCTGCCAAGAGGAGCGTCCTCAGGTGTGCGGCGAGATCCGTCTTGCTCCTGCGGAGGTAAGACGGAGGACTCCCCTGGCGGATCTGCATGGGACCCCCAGGGGACGACGCTCAGGCCCATCGTCCATGGGACCGCGGCATGCGCTCCTCCTCCTCCTCCTCCTCCTCCCCTCCAATCCCATCCCATCCCATCCCTCCCTCCCTCCAATCCCATCCCATCCCATCCCTCCCTCCCTCCAATCCCATCCCACCCCTCCCTCCCTCCAATCCCATCCCATCCCTCCCTCCCTCCAATCCCATCCCATCCCATCCCTCCCTCCAATCCCATCCCATCCCTCTGTCCAGCCCTTCCTCCCTCCCTCCCTCTGTCCCTCCCTCCCTCCCATCCCATCCCATCCCATCCCATCCCCTCCCTCCCTCCCTCCCTGGCACCCTGGACGGGCAGCATGAAGAGCCCAGCACACCTGCTGTCTTTCGGATGTTTCTCTGTCCACAAACCTCTGCTTCTGACGCTGCAATGCCCCGTCCAGCTGGGCCCGGGCCCATAGCTTTGTGCGTCGTTTGCGCACTTGCTGCCGCCCCTGCCCGAGATCACGCAGTACCAAGCCCCAACACACCACAGCCCCACCGGGCCCCACCTCATGACACGACCATTCGTGGGTGCACTCACTGACTCCTCTGAAACAGGACCATCGCAGTACCCTCCACACAACTCTGCGCCAGCAAACGACCAGCCCCCAAGGGACACATCCGAAGGGGCGGGGGGGGCTTCTAAGGGGACCACGCACGGCATCGCCTCGGACCCTACAAGTCACCCCAAGGACGGTCCCGGGCCTCTCACTGCCTTCCCCTCCCCTGAGTAAGGGGGGGCTCCGATCAACTGAGAGTGACAGGCGACGGGCTGTGGCATGGGGCTGCGGCCCCTTCGCATCTGTCGTGCGGGGGGGATAGGACAACACGAGAGGTACGCCCCATGACACAGGCAGGACGGGGGGGGGGGGGGGGCAGGGAAGTATAAGAAGGGGGGGAGGGGGGGGGGATGGGACCCAAAAGTGTGTGTACCAAAAATGACCCAACAAGATTTTCCCAATGGCAAATTTCGTTTTTTCCCACGATGGTCACTTTGGCCTGGGGGCAGGGGGGGGTCCAGGTGGTTCTACGGCCCCGACCCACGCAGCCACACGTGGGGCTTTTCCCCAATCCACTGGGGGATGGTGTCCCAAAGTGGGAGGGGGGGGGGAGGTCATGGGTGGGGGGTATCAGCCCCCCCCCCCTCCCCCTCTCTCTATCCCACAAAACCGATACTGTCAGCAACGCTCCGATGGCATCCCTCCAACTTCAACCCCCGCAGGCACACAATCAAGCGGCGTAGCAGACTGCGTGGGGCTGTCCTCAATGCCCACGGCCCACGAAACCGGATGGACGCCCGCCTCGACAGAGCAGCCGCCCACTCGCTGCTCTCGGGTCACGGCCAACCGGTGGCGGCTGACCGCCAACCCCCGCCGGTTGACCATCCATCGCCGTCAACGCCTGGGCGCGCCCTTCCAACGACGGGGCAGCGACCCCCACCCCCAGCATACCGTGCCTCCCCGCATCACCCGGTGGAGGGTGCGTGCGGCTGCATCGGCCAAAGATTCCGCTGCCGATTTGTGGATGTCGGCGGTTGCCCAGTGCTCATGCGCCGTTAGAGATCGGCGCACACTGGACTCCTCGCGGACCACAACCTGCGCCAAGTGTCGACGAACAACCGGAGCATGCGCACACCCACCCACACTCACGCGCTCAGGGTGGGTTAGGGTTGGGGTTGAAGAGGGACAACACCATGCGTGTGTGCCATTGACCAGCACATGCTGTTCAGGAACATGTTTGTACAAACGCAAGTTGCGAACACACACACACACACACACACACACACACACGCACGCACACACACACAATGCAGCAAAGCAGCAATGTAAGCAAGAGACAAGTCTCAACAGAAAAGCATTCTGTAACCTTCAAAACTTGGCGATGCTGCTTGTGATTGAGTTCAGGAAAATCAGTTGTAATCAATAAATTGCACAGGCAACAGTGGCTACCATTGGTGCAATGTATTGTGATAGCCAAACGGAGGCTCAAAGCAGAGGTGAATACAATTCAGGACGCTGAACTATTAGACAATTTGGGACAATTTGAACTGGCTTACTCGTACACTCCATTAAGCACTTACATCTGGTGTTGTGAATTGCACACAATGCTGGCATCCATGGGTGTGCCGAACTGGTCGGTGGTTTCAGAGAAGGAAGAGCAAAAGCGCTGTGGGCGGGTCTGCAGTCGTGGATTGAGTTGTGTTTGCCTATCGTATGTCCTGCGGTGCATTTAGTATTGTGCGTGTCATGTAGGCGTGTTATGTATGTATGTTAAATAACACACACACACACACACACACACACGATATCCGGGACAAAACAGGCAGCAACAAAGGCCTGAGTGCACAAATCTCGTCAGGTGCAGCGGTCAACAAAGCATGTCAAACCGCCACACTGGGTGCCTTTCTGCACGAGGAAATAGAAGAGGTCAGCAGCTCCAGCGTGCGCCCGCAGGTAACCCCTGGGTGCAGCACCTAACCCTAACCTGGAGCGCAGAACAGCACTGTGCAGCCCGGTCAGGGCTTCCCAAACCCCTTTGTCCTTGTGAGTAAGGACCAGGCGACAGGGCAAACGCAGCTGTCATGGGGTCAGGGGTACCCACACACACTTCGTGACAGTGATCAAGAGAACCAACCCAATGTGGATCGCAGACAGGCAGGATCAAGGCGACCCGTCAGGCCACAATCACAAAAGTGTCATGGAGGCTGGGCGCCTTTTCTGAAAGGTAAAGGGACAGGAGGCGGTCTGTTCTCATCCAATGTTGATATGGAGTCACTGCAGTGTTCCCGTATGGCTCTACCTTTGGCACTGGAGGGGAGGACCCACACACACACACACACACACACTGCGTGAGGTGAGATCACACACACACACACACACACACACACACACACACACACACACACACACACACACGATTGCAAGACAAACGGGCACAACTCAGGATCCCAATGCCAGAATCCTCGTCAGTTGGATGGTCAAACAAGACAGAGCATGTCCTACGCCAACAGGCGCCTTTCTGCAGTACAGGGGACAGGGCAGGCACATCCTGGTCCCAGCTCAGCGTCTCCAGTCAGCCTCTGGCAGTGTAGCCCAGCCAGAGGCCTGCAGAAAAGAAAAAGTGAGCTAAATTTATGTATCCTTCTGCTCAGTGAGCGCCAGCCCTTGTTCCCTGCCCTGCTTGAGTGTCAACGAGGCCTGTGGAACGGCCAGCACTTCAGTGACACACACGCGTGCGCGTGCACGCGCATGTACACCAACGGAGGCACACACCTCCCGTGCAGTCTCTTGTTCCACAGCGGCTTCCCACTCCACTTCCCACTGCACCAGCATGTCTCTCCAAGCGGCGATCGCCTTTTTCTCAAAATCCTCCCGTGCAGCCCACATGAGACTGTGGTGAGGGACAGGCCACGCATTGCGGGGGACACAGCGCTGGGTCTTGCCCAGCTCATCACAGATGGTGCAGGGTCCCTTGTGCATGGTGCCCCCCTCCTCTTTGTGCGAGCACGGGCGACATCAGGAACACAACGGGACTTCCACAAAACCGTTACTGCGCATGACCCGTGGCACAACAAAGAAGGGCCTGAAACATGCAGAGCCTGGTGACTCCCGGACCTCCTTCCCCCTACAGCCCGCACACACCCACGTCCCAACATTCCTGACCGCAGGGACTGCGGTCAGGACAACGGCGGTATGATGGGGTCGCCGGACGGAGACAAGGCCGGTCTTGCGCAAAGAGGGGGGGATCCTGCAGGCCGAGTGTGTCAGCCGTGCAAATGCGAAAGAGGCCGCTGGCAAACTCTAGGCGCCGTCTGCAAGCCCCATTCAGCAGAACACCCGAGATGACGGCGGTGTAAACCAGCCGCTGCTGTCGGCGGGCACTGTGGACCTCAGGAATGGTTGACTGCCAGTCCCAAGTTCAATTTTCTGGACACTTTCAAAAGGCGTAACAGGAACTTTGAAACGATAACGACCTTGTTTTAGCTCGCTAACCTGAAGCCTCTGCACTTTTGAGGCAGTGGTGGATACTTTATCAACAATTCCCGTTTTATTCTCTCTACCAGCATTTGTTTGGCGAGGTTCCGGAATTTAGAATTTGTAGAAACTTTAGATCGTGTGCTGATGGTGTCAAGAATTGCAGGAATTTTTGTTAGACCGACTGTTGTTATATAACTCTTGTAACTTATCTACGATCTTCATTTGTTATGACGCCTCAGGTGCAGGAACGTCTCCACTCATCTCGCCTGACTGCACCAGCCCCAAAGGCAGTTCCATCCAGTTTTCCTTTCCATTCCAGCCAGGGGCATTGAAGCCATCGGAAAGCCCAGCCCCCAAAAGGTCATGGCTTGGCGATGGTGCATGAGGAGGAAGGGAAGAGGTGGCAGAGGGCAACCCTCTGTTGTCCGGACCGCAAGTGCAGGTGCAAGTGCAACCGCAAGTGCAAACTCCGGGGCCCGCACTGCCCATGGGGGACTGGGGAAGGGGAAGGGGGCGGGCTGGTTGTCACACGGTCGTGAGTATCTGCCGCACTGTAGTCGTTTGGATGTGTGGATGGCGCACACGCGACCCCAAGGGCTGCTCGCCAAAGGATGGTCGACAATGAGGCTGGGGCTGGTCGCCGTGCCCCTCCCCACCCCCAGATGTGCATTGCGGAGGCTGCAGATGGTCGCCATACCCCCGCCCCAGCGCCCTCAGGTTTGCAGTACATCCGACGGCAGCGATCCAACCGCCCCTTCGATTACAGATCATTGGGAACCGGGGCTGAACATGTTCGCCGTACCCCCCCACCCCCACCGCCGCGTCAACAACACACCTGCACATCTCCCCGTGCGCCTGCCACAGCAGCTGCCTCTCATAGAACCAGTGCTCCTCCTCCACCAGCACCTTACGGTACTCCTCCTCTTTGCCCGCCAGCCGTACCATCGCTTGGGCGAAATGATCCTTGAGACGGTGCGGGGCATACGCAGGCAGAGAAGAGGAGGGCCGCCCTGGCGGCCGCACGCCGCTGATATTGTGAGGCATGCCACACACGGGCCCCGTGAGGCACGCTGCATAGCAGCGTGGGAGGCAGACCTTCCGCCACAACATGCCCCGCAGGCCCCCCTCCCGGTCCCCACGCGAACCCGTTGGAAGCGAGGCCCCGGCCCAACCCGAACACCGCGAGGCCGGCGGGGGGGTAGAGGGTGCGGATGCCGGGGACCTGCAGTACATGGCCATGGGGTTGGCATGGGAGTTGCGTCGGGCTTGCGTTGAGCACGCGGCTTGCGCTATTTCGGGCGGGAGGGCAGGTCACGGCCGGTGACGGCGGTGGCGGTCGGGGCATCCCCCTCCGCGAGGCTTGGCCGAGGTCCCTCGGAATGGGGGGGGGGCGGGCCTCCCTGGTCTTGTTGGCTTTCCGCTTCTCCGCAATTGAGGAGGGCATGGGTCCGCGTTCGTTCGGCGGTATGGGCGTCCCGAGGTGTGTGAAAGGGGGGGTGTGACCTAATTAAAAAACAGACAAATGCAAACCAGAGGTAATGCACTCCACAGTCAGGCAAAAGTGCATCTTTATTCTCTATGCCAAACCTGGCTAAACCTCAAGACACACACTGTGTCTGAAACAGAAACAGAACATCATGTCTGACTACATTAGTCAGACAATCACAGTCAGTAGCTGTCAGTCAGACATCAGCAATCAGTGTCGGATAAAGACACCATGCATTACCGGCATGGCCGAAAAGAGCAACCCGCCGCTTGCCGGCTGGAGAAGACTCCTGGGGGGTGTGAAGGGGGGGGGGGGTTGGCACCACTGCCCCAACAGCCACGGAAAGATGGCCACCTGTTCCGCATCACGTGCTGCCGCTTGCTCGCGCCCTTTGCGGCGGGGGCGCTTGCTTTCAAAACGACCCCGGGCAGCGCCTTGCTGCGGAGCGCTGGCCTCACAGTGCCCCCAGTGCGGGCTGCTGTGCGTGCCCCACGGGCCCGTGTACACGCCCCTGGGGCTGAACGCCTCACGTGGCATGCCCCCCGGTGTGCACCTCCCCGATCGGGTGGGGTGCCTCCTGCAGTGCGGATGGACCTTGGATCGGGCTGTGGCACGTTGGCACTGCATGCGTCGGACCAACACAACGCAGCCCCCTCCCCCCGCCGCACGTGCGTGCCAAGGGTCCGGGGAGGTTACGTGGGAAGGTCTTAGCACGAGAGTCCCGGCCGACGCTCCCCGCGATCTCCAGCGCCGTCTATCACTTGGAATGGGGACGAGGGGACATGTCGAGCAGCAGCCTCCGAGGGCGAGGGTGGCACGCACGGCGGCACATACGACCACACTATTCATTGTCTTCATGAGCTTTGCGCGAACCCCCGCCGTCTGGGGGTCGCTGAACTGGGCCGGAGGTCGGGGCACAATGGGGGGCCCTCTCACGGGACTCGAAGATGGCCTCAATGGGGGGCTTGAGCCGGGGGCAAGAGTAGGTAGCCCAGCCGGGGGCGGTGACGGGGTGAACAGGGCGGGTGTGCTGGCCGCAGCAGCAGCAGCAGCAGGGGACGACGGGGGCAGCGATGGGGGATGGGGAGTGTACCCTGTGAGACGGAGTGAGGCATGCACTGATGGTCCCAGAGGTGACGGGGCATGGCCCAAGGCAGTGGTACCGGGGATGGCATGAGGGTGGCGCTTTTCCCCCCGAAAGCGCATGCGGAGGGCTTTGCAAGGCCGATGGTTGCGCTGGCACGCAATGCGGCAGGGGGGACAGGTGGTTGGTCTCCAGTTCACTGGCCTCAGTTGCAGCCCCTCCCAGCGGATTCAGGGTCTTCAGGCGCGTCGCATGTGCGCTATTGCGATACTTCAAATTCTAGAAACCAATGTGCACTGCAGGGCACCGAAGGTTTGTGAGCAGGTTCCACTGAGAACAGAGCAGACCCCATGGCCGGCCCTACTGAGTCGCACAGCAGACTTGTGGGCAGAGTTTGAGTGCTCCACCATAAAGACGTATGGAAGTCTAGGCGAATCTGGGGAGGAGCATGCGCACAACGTGTATCTGTGCATGCTTGCAAACATCGCCATGGCGCAACTTACGAGTCCGACAGCATGACGCTCTTCCACTCAATCGGCATCCAAATCAAGGGGATGACACCTTTTTGGGGCCCCTCGGTAGCTTTCTCTGCTGGTATGTGGGAATGGAGGTGAAAAATGCCAACAAATGGTACCCCAGGAGCTCCGTCGCCCGCATATCGGGCCCATGACCATCACGTCCCTCCACCATCCTCCACCCGCATCTCCAACGCCTCAGCTTCCACAGCTGCCATCCCCCTCGCCTCCCGCACCTGCCACTACTTGGCCGTGACGTGCGGCAATGACCTCCCATTTCTTTCCCAACCCTTTCACAGGTTCTAAGTAGGACTTGCCCACGATCTGTTGGGTGACTTGGTTGACCCAACCCACAATTGACTTCCTTTCCCCATGCTCTAGCACTGCCATCCCAACAGAAACTACCACTAGTAGTCCTTGGGCTCTTTCTGCAAGGATTTGTGGGTCGCTACTTGTGGGTCGTTAATTGCCCAATCATCAAGTGTACCACGGCACTTGTTGTGAATGAGTTCCACACTACACCCCTTCAGCGAGCGGGATGTGTGGCCCCAGCCCCCGAGAAATGGTGGCCCCAGCCCCCGAGAAATGGTGGCCCTAGCGCCCGAGTAAAAGGTGGCCCCTCCGCTTTTTGGGGAGCGTGGCTCACGGGGACCAATCCAAAACTGTCCTTCATAATTGAAGGTCCCACGTTGCATCACCCGGCCCCACAAAGCACTCAAACCTTGCGAAACTTCATGGGAACACGGACTTGGAGAGGCCAAACCCAGTTGGACTGTGGGTGCTGCATCATGCCGGGCATCAGCTGGTAGTGGGGGTAGCTTTTGTGGGAGAGCTTGCGGCTTCGGGAGGTGGTGCGATTTCATCACGTGGCCCAATACTCTCGCTCGTGGCCGTCACGGCCAAAAAGCACAAAGGCTCAAGCACTTGTCTGACAAGCACTCACCATTCCATGCGGATCCATGTGCTGCAAATCACAACGCATCCTTTGGTGGCCTCGCATGTTACCTTGATGGAATTCTACTTGCGGTCTAATGTGTGGTTGCAAAAGATTTCGTGTAATTCGATGATGCATTGGGATAGACCCAACTTGGTCATTGATGCACAAAAGGTCATCAGTGCGCACACGTGTGCAAAAAATTTTTCGACTCAAAACAAGTCCCATCCACCCATCGAAATAATCCAAGAACAATTTTTGTGAGCACACAGAGCACATGCATCGGTGTTAACAAAGGCAGCGCCTCACAAAATCCTATGAGGGTGCCTCAGGTCGCGGGCAGGTCGCGGGGCAGGTCGCGGGGCGGACGCGGGGCGCGGTCATTGAAGGGGGCACCAGAATTTGGCCACTTACCAGCCCCTTTGGCCCCAAAATGCACAATTTACCCCCAAAAATCCTCACTCTGTAACACCCTGGTCACACTGTCTATCCGCAGAACTCTGGTGTTATTGTTGCTGTTAATTCCTGGGGGTTGCTGTGAATTCCCAGGGGGTTCCTGTGCATTCCTGGGGGGTTGCTGTGAATTGCTGTGAATCTCGGGGGGGTTGCTGTTAATTTCCCGGGGGTTGCTGTGAATTCCTGGGGGGTTGCTATGAATTCCTGGGGGGTTGCTGTGAATTCCTGGGGGGTTGCTGTGAAATCCTGGGGGGTTGCTGTGAATTCCTGGGGGGTTGCTGTGATTTCCTGGGGGGTTGCTGTGAATTCCTGGGGGGTCGCTGTGAATTCCTGGGGGTTTGCTGTTAGTTTCTGGGGGGTTGCTGTGAACTCCGGGGGGGTTGCTGTGAAATCCTGGGGGGATTCTCGGAGGCTCCTGGAAAACATTACAATGCAATACAATGCACAGCGTCAGCAAACTTGTGGCATCTCACGTGCAGGCGGTGTGCAACGCAACGTGATTCCATAGGCATTGAGCACACGCTCTCTCTCTCTCTGGTGACCCAATCACAATATATGTTGATGAACACAAAAGGAATATCATTCAGGCCGGAAAATCCACTGGATGTGCAGAATAATGCAGCCAGGGCACAATGCAGCAAGAGAAAGCTGCTGCCTAAAATGCAGGGAAGTGAGGAACACATAGAATATCATATGCACAGCATGCACAGCATTGATTTTCTCCGCACTGTACACTGGGCCGCCAAGAAGCATGTTCACAACATGGCGCCCACATTGCATCGCCACTTGCTGTTCGTGGTAGAACGGGCACGTGTTACCTCCACCCAGCAGAGCACCTGTGAGCTGAATGGTGGCTGGAGGGGTAGGCAGGAGGAAAGATGATTCAGTCGTCACTGCCAAACCCGTGTCCACTTCAATATCGTTGATGATCAGGGCTGCCAATGCCTGCAAGCTTGGCGCATCCAACAAATCTTCTGGAACAGGAACTTGGATGTTCACCCAGATGTCGCCGCTAGCACCTGCAGGCCCAAATGGTCCATCTCCAGGAGGTGGTCCACCAAAAATATGTAGTCCCATTGCAGGACCGGAATCACTGGGCAGCACCCATCCGCTTGATGCATTGCTGGTATTGTCAATGGTATTGAAGGAGGAGACAGCACACAATGGGAGGAGTAGGGCAAAGAGGATGGCCTTCATCATATGCTATGGCGCACAAAAAAGACCAAAAAAGCAAAGGTACAGTATAGTACAGTGCAGTACAATACAGCACAGTACAGTACAGTACAGTACACTGCAGAACAACACAACACAACACAACACAACACAACACAACACAGCACAACACACCAATAGAAAAAAACAAAGAGCACAAGTACCATTATGCACCCCATCAAAAAATTGTTCCACATACCAATGTAGTATGCAACAAAAAAGCAATCGATGAGCAACGTAACCACAATCTTAACCCTAGCCTATGGGGAAAAATTGTACATTCAATAAGCCTTCTCTTCATGACTATAGCCGTCCCAAAAAATTGTGCATGCAAAGCGATGTCGACGGAGGACCATGAGGTACAGTTGTTGTTCAATGATGTATACAAACATGCAACAAGAATAAAAGACGTGACATTTTGGAACCAAATTGTGCTTCCGGACAAGTTTTATAACCATACACCAACATGCAAAAAATTTCCGGTCTTTGTCGGGTTCACTTGCACGCATGTATCTTGTGTGGCCACAACGTGGCCATTTCCGGGTACAAGTGGACGCGGGCGGTCGCGGGGCAGGTCGCGGGGCGGACGCGGGGAGGGCACCCTCTATGGAATGGTAGAAAGTGAAATTTCTCAAACTCTTGACACCCGATCGTAGCTTTTCAAAATGATCATGACTCTATGTAGGAGAGCACAAGAGTTGCATCACTTGTCGTGTTGTTGCATTACCTCTCATGCAAATCGTACCGACCCACTTGTGCATGGACGCGCCAAGTACAGCCCAGCCCTAAAATCGGAGAAAGATGAGGTGCGCAAAATCAAAATTCAGTAATTCAGTAATTTAGAACCCTTGTCAACATTTGTCTTTTTGGTGTGTCCCGTGGAAAGGTAGAGAACACCAGTCGACGACCAAACGTAATGCCCACCTTGATCAATGAATGGTCTACTAGATGTTTTGCTCCGCTATTGTACAACATGCGGGGTGAACTCCTGCCTCACGAATTCAACGAATTCCAGTGCCTTGTACTAATTCTAGAAGAAATCTTATTAGGCAATTGTCAATGTAGCATCTTCACCAAGCACAAATGGGAAGACTAATGTCGGGAAGAGCGATGCAATTGCGTGAATAGGTGTGCCGAGCTTATGTCGAGCATTTTCATACTACCTTGTTTAGTACACACGTAACCTCCAAACGCTAGAGGTCCCATCGGTTGTAGTTTCCGACGCATAGTTCTTCACGGCCAATTATGAATTGGTCATGTCAAAGTCACATGCGCAGCGGTTTGGACGTAAAAGCCTGTCCATGGAGACCAAGGTGGAGGGTCAAACCCTAATCCTTCGTCATAAGGTGATACCCGTCACCATTGTCACAAGGGGAACGGAATGGGGGGTTGGAAATTGTGGAAAAGTTTCCCAATCCGAGAAGAGGCTTTTGCCTTCGTCAGGGAGTCACAGGCATTGCCCTTGCCTTGCTCATGGTGGAAGCAAAATGCTCGACGCTTAGTGTCCGGCCTTGCTACGTCGGCAAGAAACCATGCCAAGAGTCCTCCATAGAGTTTGTTCAAGCATGCATTACAATGTCATGGTGTCACCTTAGTAAAACACAGCAGTGTAAAACACTTCCTTCCACGTCGACTGGTGCTTGGTCACTTTGTCAAATGGCAGGCACAAGAGGGCATCCACAAATCCAAAGAAGACACGAACCCTTAGGCCTTTCTGTGCAAAGAAGGTCGTGAACGTGGCGAGCAAAACTGGCTGCAACGGTGGTACACACCATCATTAACCCTATTGGTCACCGGACATCCACACACACACTGGCTTTCATTGCTCCGGAGGAGTGCCTACACTGTCAAACCATTGTAAACCACGGGCTGTGAGGAGGACATGTCATCCACGATGGGGGCCCGCTCATTGGTGCGTGTGTTAACACATGACCACCGCTTCATAACAAGTTACAGGGGGTGGTTAATTTTTTGTACCATGACATACTGTGACCGCCCAACCAAAAAAGAGTTGCACCCATGGAGGAGTTGTTCTGGTGGACGAGTGGTACTCCTCGTAAGTAGCAAGATTGTGGCAAATGACACCCTTCAAATGCTTTGGACTTTGCTTGTCCCACCAAATAGTTTTGAACTCGTGCAAACCTGGCCACAAATGGACCCCGAACTTCGGGTTTTTTTTTTTGCGTTTTGCAATCACATACCAAAGACGGTTTTGTATTCGTCCAAGCGTGGTGGGTTGTCAAACTCTTCACATGAGTCATGCTCCTTTGCCTCCCTGCCTTTGGTCCGGAAGTGGTTCCCACGACCGTGCTTGGGCTAGGTTGAAGGTGGAGCTCGGGCTAGCAAGAGGCACCTTGGAATCGTCCACCTCCACATTAAGAGGTGGCACATCCTCGGGTGCATGTTTCCAAGGACCACAAGGAGCGAATCGTAAATGCAATGCAATGCAATGCAATGCAATGCAATGCATTGCATTGCATTTCCTAGATTGCAAAAGGCACGTAGGCGAAGGACAAAATGGGTTCCCTCTTGCCGTCACTACCGTGATGTACCGTGACTCCACCCACCCCCACACTTCATTACCAGCGCCCATTTGGAGGTGCAAAGTTCACTTTGTCCGGTCTTTCCACGTTTTGGCGCAAGATGTCTTGAAATTGAATTAAGCAACGCTTACATTCGCATCCTAGGTCTTGAACACTTGTGACAATGCTTGTGTCACGCCATGGGGGATAGTGCTTCGTCATTGAGGCATGCTCTCTGGGCTCAAAAGCCACGTGCGTTCAACGAAGGCATGCCATGCAATCATGTTCCAAGGATGTAGAAAGAGGCATATTCGAAGTTCCCGAAGGTAGTGAGAAATTCATGTTATCTTTGTCGTCCTAGTAAGCGTCGCATGGTCCCTTTCGCTTGTCGAGTGTAGCCAAATGCAGTGTGTGCTCTCCGGTGTTGATGTGACCTCAAATCCTCAAAGTGCTCTTCCCATACTGAGACGCCGAGAGGAGCAAATAGGCATGGAGAGAGATGCAATAAAAAGCTCAAGCAAGAGGGAAGGTTTTTCTCGGTTAGCCAGGCTCATAGTTGCAATCACACACGTGATACACTCTCCGGAACACAATCTCAGACAGAACCAATATTAACGTCAAATGGTTTGGTATCATGATATCATCACACCGGCCCATTGCTTTTCATGCAATGTGTTCGATACCTTAAAAATCTCATTTTGGTCACCTTCGGTTTACCTTGGACTTAAGCGAATGCCTCTACATCCGGAAGGCCCCATCTAGGAGCTAGATTTGCTCACCAAATGTCGTGGACATGTGCTTTACTCGAACTGCCTCTCATCTGCACGGTGCGAACTTCCAATACCTCAGAAACGAGGCCATTATGTGCCATTAAGTGGCATTCCCTCCGTGCCAGAGCGTCATCAACCAACCTATTGTGTGCTCGTGATCCGCCACTTCCTCCCCTCGTTACCTACGAGTCAGGCTCTGTGAGTATCATAATCCCGTCATCTCCAAAGCCACCTTGTGCCGAAGCTGATCTTTTCGTTGTGGGTATTGAAGCAATACAATGGAAGAGGCTTTTCCTATTTCTCCAATTTGGAAGACAGCATGGAAAGACAAATTGTGGTTTGAAATCATGAAGAGGACTGTAAATTCATTGCCATAAGTAGGCGTACACCACAGCCTAGTACGGGGCGCTGGATTGGAGAGGGTTTCGGCTTGGTGTAGCACTACGGTAGCTCACTAGCAAACCGCACCCTAAAGATGCAAACACGTTCCCCAAAAAAGTGTTGGGATCCCAGCCACTCTGGGGAACCACCTTAAATTGGTGTCACAGTTCTAAAAGCATAATTTTTTGTACGATATAATGCTCCCAGGCGAATTCGTCGCAAAAAATTTTCGACTTTTTGGAGAACGGTCCTTCGCTGAAATCGCGACATCGGGCTCAACCGCGACCGCACCGCACCGCACCACCGGGCCAAGCCAAAAAAAAGGTGTAGCAGGTGATGTGTTCGGCGATCACGCCGTGTCATGCGCCTTTAACGGCTTTTCAGCTAGGCACCACAAATTGCAGGTGGCGTTCATCAGCGTCCTCCAGGAGGGCGGCGTGCCGCATCGCCTCGAGGCCCAGGGCGCAGGTGCTGCTCGCCCCGCAGACCTACTCATCCCCCATGGGAAAGATGGGCTCCGAGTTGCTGTTGAATTCACAGTTGTCCAACCTTCCCCATCCTCTGCTTTCCCCCTTTCTCTCCCTGTCTGCACCCGCGCTCTTGCGCGTGCTGAAGAGGCTAAGGTGGCGAAACACACACGCAGTTGCAACACCATGGGGTGGGCCTTCAGCCCCCTTGGTTTCAGCACCTGCCTTGCCGAGGCGCAATATTTTCACATACAATTAACTGTGAGCGTGTCCATAGTATGTACCTTGCCCAAGCTGCAAGCCCAATTTCTAGCCATTCTTCTCCTAACAGAATCCGAGAAGGTACAGGCCCCGCATCGCTAAGCTTATCCCGTGCTACGCCACGTGGCGATTCAGTTTTCCCCGACGCCACAGGTAATCCGCCCAGCGAACATGGCAATGTGCACAACGTTACAGGTGCGGAACGGGGACCTGCCCGTCTCATGCTGGCAACAAATAGGCTTGCTCCGTGTTTTGGTGCACATCTTAGAACAGTTCTTGCGGGGGCCCATTCAATTTTTGGTCGGAAACCAAATCATAGAGACGAAATTGGTGCCAGGGAGACACACTGTCTCTCACATTATTTTCCCTCTTAACAGCATTGTTGGTGCATAAAATCAAACTGCGCTTCCCTGAGATGCAAACTTTGTGTACGCCGATGACACACTTATTTTCATATCGGGCCCACTGCTCATTATTTAGCACAGATTGCATGTCCTACGTCTCTTTTTTGAGCATTTTGGAGAGGTCTTATGTCATAAATTGAACATGCGTAAGTATGGTCCTGCAAGGGCATGACTGGCCCTATTTCGTGCCGATCTAAGGGTTTAAAGTGCAGCGCAAAGTCAAGTATTTGGTACTTTGGTTGGGTACTGCAACAGTGATGCAACCGTTTCAGGGGACCATGGTCCCTGGTCTAGGAGGAAAATGGACATAAGACAAGGACTTTCTGCTGTGACACAAAATGGAACCTGAAGCTGGAAGCATGCTCGATAATTCCGCGTCTATGAACACAGTATCATATTCTTCTTAGAGAGTGTGAGTGTGCCCCTGTGGATCATGTGCTGGCAGACGGGCCGCGGCTTCGCGCTGGGCACGCTTGCCGGCTGCCTCGACCTGGGCACAGTAGGCTGCAGCTGCCACTGACCAGTACAGCATGTGGCCTGTTGTGTCCGGGCCCAGAGACACCAGTTGTGTGGGCCCATGGGCCCCTCCCAGCTAGCGCTGGGTTCCCGGGGGCCATTTAACCCTAATTGGAGGCTGCTGGGGATCGCATTCTGTAAGAAAACCATTAGATTTGTAAACCCTAACCCTGTGCCCAGTGAGGGTGAATCCTAGCGACAAATACCCACCTAGCTCCCCCGGTACCGGAATCGACCACGAACCATTCCTACCCCTGTAAAACAAACCCTCCAAAAAGGGGGTTTCACCAAGGTGAGAGCCCGCACTGGGCCGCAGCGCCCATCCCGATTGTACCTGGGCAGATGACAAATTATCACTCATTTAACACACAAACCTACAATGGGACCAATCAAAATGCACAACCAAGGTGACGTGCAAAAGAAAGCCCTTGGACGAAAAAGTACGGAAACACGGCGAAAAAAATTAAAAAAAATGTCAACAAAGAATGCCAAAAAAATAGAGAAATATAACACAGCACAAAGATGAACATTGCACGGAATAGACCTTGTTAGCATGCAGCATGCACTACTCATTAGACAGAACGCCTAATTAAAACAAACGCCTAATTATACACCAACCGCGGAAAAAGACTCAAAGATAAAATATCGTACCACCACAACCTCGAGCCCACCAGACGGTATGTACGATATCTAGATGTATACTCCCCAAACGCCCGAAGTGTCCTCCGTTCCCTTGTTCCAGCTCTTGCACTGAAATGTACATACTACCAGACAGATTGGCAGAGCCTAAAGCAGAACTGTTTGCAAACGATCCAGGAACTACACACTAAAGGGTACCTAGGGCGATGGTGGGAGGGCTCCTTCAAGACAAGCCTCGCCAGGTTTGGGTTTCCGGAACAATGCAAACGACAGCTGCATACATGGGTACAAAAACGCGGCCGGAAGGCACAGGGCTGAAAGCAGGGCGCCCAGACACACGCTGGGGGCCTTGAATGGTGCACATACGACATATGGGAGTGCGATACACAAGTCGGTAACCACATAATGTGTATACTTGTCACATGCACATGCACATGCACATGCACAAGACACATGCAAAATGGAGGCGAAAGCGTTCAATACATTCATGCATTTTCAGCTTAGTTTCTAATGTCACTTTGATAAGTATCCGTGTTGCCTCGCTTTGCCGTGCCAACCATTTGGGCTCTCTATACTTTACCGTGCCAGTAGGGATGGTTTGCGAGTGGTGGCGCGTCCCGTCTTTAAACCCCATCACACCATGGGCCGGGCTCGGCCATTCTACATCCCTGGACCTGTCGACGCATGTGAATTTGTTGTGCAAAGATGCCAGGCTTTGTTGGTTGAGGCATAGCAGAGAGACGCAGCCTTCAGACGTTTGGAGAAACGTTCCAAAGGGTGAAAGATTGAGGTTTGGTGAGTGGAGAGGTCCTAACCTCACGGTAGAGGTCTTAAAGCAGGCCACTCGAAAGTTCAAGTCGCAGTGTCCGGAACTGGATGAGTTACCCACCGTCTTTTCATATCCATATGGGTCCAACCGTAGGAGTTTGAACTTCCTTAACAACTCACGTCCACCTGTACTGTCGTGCCTCTTCGCTCCTTCTCTTGTCTCATTAATTCAACTCAAGGCTTCATCTCTCCGGCTGGTTGTGGACTTGTGGGATCCAAAATGAGGAACATAAAACATAGAGAAACACACGGTTCCGTCTGTGCATGAGAAGACAATCTCGAAGCTCCCACTTGGGGCAACACAAGTGCTTAGGAGGTCGGGCATTTGAATCGTTTTGTTTCACACTTGCCACAATCATATAGAGAGGCCAAAACTTGTTTTTCTTGGTTGGTGCTTATTTAGGTGTTTGTTATAATTAAGCGTTCCGTTTCCACCCTTGCAACCCCACCCCCATACCCATACCATGCGTGAGAAGAGGCGGTACAATGGTGCACTACGTATTTTGGCTGTTTTCCGGGGGCGCGCCAGCCAGCCAGCCAGCCAGCCATGGGGGGGGGGTGTTCCAAAGCCTCCCAGCCTCCCAGCCGCCGCTAGGCGCAGCTCCTTTAATCCACAACACAACACAACACAATACAACCCATTGTGGGAAGCCAGGGATTGGTGAGGGAGAATGTTTAGTGAAAGCAAATACCGAAAAACACCTTGACGTGCCTTGAAGGCTTTCTTGTTTAGGTACGCGATTGTAAATACCTTTACAGTCTGCCGACTCCAAGGTTTGATACCCAAAAAGAAATCCCTTTGGGACTTCCAATGGGATATTTTGGAAAAGTTTGTCTCCCCTGGGCACGCTGTGCACACGCCGGTGCTTGTAGATACCCGAGGCACCTGCAAAGTATGCAAGGGGCGCACTTGGTTCAAGTGTGCTCATTGCGATGTGCATTTGCACTCCTACAGTGGTGGTTTCCAGAAGTGGCATTCAGAACTGAAAGTTTGAACTCAGAAGAAACAGCAGTCCTACGGCGCAGTGATACTTCTTGCAGGGCAGGGAGGGAAGGGACTATGTGTGCATGACGTTGTGCCCAGCCACCATGGGGTAACTAAAACAAAGTGTGATGAAGGGGTTACATGAAAGGTAACACAGGGGGTAACTAATAGAGACAAAGTGGGATTGGAAGGGGGCATGGTTACCCGGGTAACACCCCAAGGGTTACAGCGGTGGTAACAAAAGCAATTAACAACCAGAGCGCTCGGGTAACACGTACATGTTACCGGTAACATAGGAAGTCCCTCGGGTAACACATTGGTAACACCGTCGGTAACATGTGTTACCCAGGTAACAAGCATGTTACCCCGTTCGAAAAATAAAAAAGGTCAAATATCTTCACCTGTTTTCTGGGGCAGAAATGGGTTACCCAGACCACATGGATCCCTGAGTACTAACCCTAGATAAAGGAATATAGGAGAGACGATCTGATTACGAGACGGGTGCTCCGCTGCCGATAACCGTTTCGTCATTACTAATTTTGTGAAGTACAACTACATGGCCACCTACAATCCGAATCCGTACCCAGGCGCCAAGAAATGCCCACGACATGGCTACTGCGGACACGATAAAAATTCTTGCAAAGGACTTGATCGCAAAGACAAACCTAGAGCCCCGATAGTGTGCTTTACCTGCCGTGGAGTTGGCCACATGTCACGTGATTGCCCCGAGAAGAGAAAACCCAAGTGCCACAACTGCGGTGGCCCACACACCCAAGAAGAAGCCGACGCGGCCCTGAGCGCCCGCCTGGCTGGTCTGCGTGACCGTTGATACACCAGTCCATTATCGTTTTTCCTCTGACGGATTTCTGCCGTCCGGGGAACCCCTTTGTTCCAAAATGTCTGCATCATTCGTCCATAGCAACCCATGGTCACCGCTTCGCGCCCGCACCGCACGCAAATACACACCACACGCAACACACCGCAACCCAGATCACAATGCGAGAAAGCCTGTTACCAAGCAGTGCCGCCGCCGGGAAAACCGACACTGCACAGCACCCACGCGCCTTGACGGCCTGGAACAATTCCTCCGGGCCGAGGAGTGGCACGCCCCTGTACACACAGTAACAAACGAGCCTGCACACGCGCCAGCGCAGCTACCCGAGCTGCCAGCACATATTACCGCGGAGTACCTGGCGACAGCGCCCATGGACGAACTATGCCACCTACTGCCATTGTATCAACAACGTGCTACATGGCTTGCACAGCAGGAAGTGTTTTTAGACACTAGACTGCAACAAGTGTCTGCGCGCCTAGAGAACCCATTCCCGGTGACAACACACGCACCCGACAGGGATGTCCTTTACCCTGTGGACCAAGAACCACCTGCCACGGTTCCTCGGGTATGCTACACAATCTACTACCACTGTGTGCGATCCGACAAAATCAACGCCGCGTGGCGATCCTTCACACGTACACACGGTATCCACGATTGGACGCATGCCCAGCCTCATTTTTTCCGTGCATTCCATGAGTATGTCTCCAGCCTGTGCCGCCTTGAACCCCCCATGGACCATTGGCAGCCACAGGTCAACATGACTACCACGCTCCGCGACACCTTCGACCTCGATCACTGTGTCGATGGAGCCGTGTGGCCTATACACTTCCAGCACCTCATGCACCCCTGGAACCCGTCATCACGCGGTTGGTCACCATACCTCAGCGATGATCGGCCTGCAAAATTCCTGTGGTGTATCCAACAGAACCCCCCCCCCTTTGGAACCCCTGCTTGCACGTGCCCGCCGTGGCCTACCCACAACGGCCGTCATCATGTGCCCGGACTCCCACCCCTACCACGACACACTGATGCAATACGAGCAAGTACAGATACATGTAATGGCACACGCACGCAAACTGACTACACACGCCACAAACGTTACACACAGTCAAAAACCCTTCACGCAACCCATTACTATTTTTTGGATTCACGTCGACGCAGCCCCTGTTTTGCAGCACAATGTGCTGTCTAACCTGCGGCCGCTCATGCGTAAGGCGAAAGGGCAGGTGCACCCTATCCCTACAGCCTGGACCCTGCATGAGTCGAGGGATACCATCTACCGGAGGTTCTGGAGTATGTGGAACACAACCACCGCACGTCTACGTAACCGCACCGGATGGACAAACAAGAACTACGCTGACGCATATGACACACGAACCAATGCACTGCGCTGGGCACCGCAGCCCTGGCTACGCAGACTATGGAACCTCAGGAAGTACCGACGTGTTACCAGTAACCGCACCGGCAGGTGGATATACGCCATATACAGTGTGAAATCGTGTAAAGTGTATGTTGGGCAAACGGGCGACAGGGGAACCCTGAAGTCCCTGGTCCAGCGTATGCGGCAACATCTGACCTGTGCCCGCTCCTGGCATACCCTGTATGGCTCTAAAGGATGCACGAACCTGGGATACATCTATCCCGCGATGGCCACCCTGGGGGATGAGCACTGGGGCATCATGACCCTTGAAGAGTGCACCCCTGGCACAGCAAATAAACGTGAACGCTGGTGGATCCGAAAATTATCCCCCACCCTGAATGTGCGCGACGTCCCCACATACAGCCGCACATGGGAATTGCTCTTCAGAGCCAATTTGGTCCCCAAAGTGCCCGCACGAGAACGCCTGCGCGACACAATACATACACTCACGACAACGCTGCGATGTACCGCAAGCCCGTGTGACCAGCTCGCACAGCTACAGCACATCAAAAAGTACGGAACCCAGCAAGAGGCACACGCCACTTTCCAAAAAGTCAAGCACCGCATTGCGCAACACACGTCCATACACATACCATACAGAATGCCCATCCGTGTCCCCAACCTGCGAGCCGCGGATGGACGGCTCCTGCGCGACCACGTGGCACGCCACATACACACGCTACCCATCCCTGAGCACTTGCGATCCTATTACGGCACCACGCTGTCCGCGATCGGTGTGAAAGGAAAAACCGTTTCCGACCTGCTTTGTTCCCCGAAGCTCACATGCACTGTGGATGAGTTACAGAAACAAGGATCCAGACCCTGTAACTGTGCCCAGCTAGCGAGGCGACATGGGCTCCCACTTGTGGATGGTCATGCCGTTATCCGGAAGCCGAAACATGCCAGGGCTGTTTTCGGCAACCAGGCTGCAATTGTCCTCCAGGACATCCGAAACGAAGCGATACCTTCCTGGTATGAAGCACGTGGCACTTTATTACGCAGCATCAGGAATACCCTGCGCACCTTACCTGTACAGACAGACACAGCGAACTCCATGTACTCTGAGTGTCTCTCGCATCTGAAAAGTGCCTGGCACGTTGAACGCAGAACGGCGCCCTGGTTCACACGCCAGGAGGCCATTTCCGAGTTCCATGAAAGGTGGTCAGATTCTTTTGCCTTCACACCATGTGATAAGAACACGGGTAAATGTATGATATTATGCAAATGCCTCTATGCCCAACGTAACCTATCCCTCTATGATGACCCCAAGCAGTTTGAGGTGATCGCTGAATTACCTGATCATACGACAGCCAAGAAGACTGCACTGGACATGCTGCATGAGAATGCCTGCACATCCGGACTCCGACACGCCTGGAAATCAGGGAAAGGACGGGGCCCGCCAGTCACGTTTTGCCTGCCCAAGAACAAAATGCAGGAGGAACACAATGAGTTCAAAGCCCGAATCCTGTTTTCATACTACAGGCACCCCCTCCGCTACTATGGCCGCCTTGTGGGCCGTTGCCTGAGCCTCATGCTGAAAACCTGGAAATCCTTGGTTCCTGGGTTGGAAATGTTGAATACCACGTGTCTGTTGAGGTTCGTCAGGCGATGGAACGCATGGCTACAGGGGGGCGGGGGTACAGAAGCGGAACCGCTGCAGCTCTGGGAGCTGGACGTCAAAGAGATGTTCCCGTCCATGGACAGGGACCGTGTATTCACAGCGCTGAAAAAGTTCCATGAAATTTTGGTAAAAAAACGCGGTAAGCGAGGCAAGGAGTTACTGTTTGCCATCAATCGGTTCGACAGGAAGTTAGACCGTCTGGGTACAGGGTATGGCAAGTATTATACTAACCTGTCCTTCACTGATGTATTGAATTTCTGTTCATACGACATATACCATAACGATTTGTTTGTTTTCTGCAACCGGGTCATGCGCCAGAAGCGAGGGCTGGCGATTGGCGGGACAGGGAGTGCCCAACTGGCCTCCATTACCCCGTCCGTTGCAGAAGAGTTACATTACCCATGCATCACACCCGTCCCCCTTGATGACACCGGACACCATCCCTCCGACCTCCCCGTGCACCCTGCCAGATTTCGTGACAACATCATTGGTCTGAAGAGGATGGCGACACCCCTGTCAGCCATCCAGGCAAACCTGGAGTGTATGTATGCCCTTGATCTACAGATAGAAGGTGAAGGTGACTCACTGAAAACCTTGGAAGGCCTCCTGTCCCTGGAAGAGCATAATCTGCGACCATACATCAGGATATCCAGACCCCCCCGTGCCGACACCACAACCCCGATTGAACGGGCCAAGCTGCGCTACCCCCCTGTGCACGCTGCTGCTGCGAGAAAAATTGTACGAAGCCTGGTACCAGCAGAGGTGAAAAAGGACCTGTTTTATCGGGAAAACCCCCATGATGCCATGATGAACACCCTGGACACTGTGGCGTCCATCCAATCCAAGGGATACCCAAACTGTTGGTGGGAACCCCTACTCTGGGACCGAGTCGCTAAGTATGGCGGCCCCCTGGAGGCGTTACGGGCAGCACTGTCCACAGTGACAGCCACTGAATGTAACGAAAACCCAAGCATGCCAGATACCGTTCTGAACTGACCCGACCCCAACACCAGGACCCAGCAAAAACGGGGCCAACGGCCCCGCCATTGTGGGAAGCCAGGGATTGGTGAGGGAGAATGTTTAGTGAAAGCAAATACCGAAAAACACCTCAGCGTCATATAACTGTTTGTGTTGCTCAGAGTTTTCTTCCACTGGAGCTTTGTTGCACTGCTTTTGTACTGCCTGCACCGTGGACCAAGCTGAAAAGGTTTTGCTGAGGGTCTGCATATAGGAGAGACGAACACAAGACAACACAACACAACACAACACATCACATCACAACACAACACAACACAACACATCACAACGCAACACCACACTACACAACACAACATAACACAACACCCCCGTCTTCTGGTTTTGGCAGGCGTACTCCCTCCCCCCCGACTGTAGACCCGGGTCTTATAATTTTTTTCCCCTGAGCCATGTCGGCCGGGTCTTATATGCTGGTCTTTTTGAAGTGGGTCTTATACTTCTTTGATACGGAGCACACTGTGACCACATAATGAATCGAAACATTGATGTATGAAGAATTTTGAGGTTCAACAATCTTGGAACACTTCCAGAAAAATTTTATTCATTTTATTTTTCTCGGTGTCATTAGTATGAGTGAATCCGATGCACACATTCAAGATCCACATGATGAAGAAGGTTTGGAAGAAGAGGATCCATTTATTCATCCCTTGTGTTTGATATGCCCCCACGGCATGTGGTGTATTAATGTGTGATACCCTCGTCTCACAAGCATTTGAGGCCAACTTGGCAAGTCACATGACACCATCCCAGGGAGCCTGAGGCAAGCAGAGTTTGTTGAGATTTGTATTGTTTCGTGCATGCACTAGGGTTAAACACATGACACCATCCCATCACTCAAAGCATCCAATGAATGTTTTTTGTCATTTTTTTGGGTTGGGGGTGAGGTTGAGGACAATTTTGCTTCATTTCCTTGTGCTCCGCAAAATTTTCCCGGGTGGGTCTTATATAGAGGTCTTTTTGAAGTGGGTCTTATAGCTGTCTTTGCTGAGGAGGGGCCCAAAAAAGGGGTGGGTCTTATAAATGGGGGTTTCCTGGTGGGTCTACAGTCGGGGGGGAGGGTAGGCAGGGGGGGGTGGGGGGGTATTTTTCACCTCCGTGTTGGCCGGTTTTTCTCCACGCGCTTGGTGCATGTGTGTGTGTGTGTGTGTGTGTGTGTGTGAGAGAGAATCGACACAATGGTGAAGATTTCGCAAGTTTCTTCGGATCCGCGTCGCTGTATCTATGGTTGATAGGATCTGTCACTATGCGAAGTTGGATGCCACCTTTGTTTTGGACGTTGGTATTTACATTGATGCACAATGCACTCTCGGATTGTGAACTTGCCGATTTGTTACCCCAATTTGAAGCAGGTTTCTTGCTTTGCTCACGTCTTCTGCTCTTCGCACTTAGTGGCTTATTGAAAACGTCCAAGTGTCATCAACCTCCCCCCGCATGCGCAACCTACGCAACACTCTCCTCCAGAGCCTTCTTGCGGACCTCCTAGCCACCCGCATTTGGACTTTTCCTCGTGCGCAAGTTTTCTCTTTGGAGACCATTGTGCAACGACCTGTGCGCGTGGATACACCGGTTACGGAACCGCATTTTGTGATCACAATGGTGAATGGCATTATGGAGGAAATTGCACAGGTGTGTGGCCCCCCAAAATGAGTCACAACACGACGTTTATTTGACTCTAATCCCGACACTTGGAGTTAGGTTTGCCATGCTTCTTGACGTGCGTATTTCATAGAGAAAGGAGGCTTGGGCAAGGTCAAGCGTCCTCTTGACCTGTGTGAGATGCAATCCGCACAGGGAATGTTGGGTAGATAGTGGCGTCAAGGAGCGTGTACCATTACTAAAATGAGGGGTACGTCATTTTGTGTGTGCCCAATGCGTATGAAGTTGCTATGGTTGCCAAATTGACGTATAGAATTGTGCACTGACTCATTCGCAGCGCTACCAAATTGTGGCGATCCGCTCGGTAATCCCCCGCTACATGTGGATTTCTCTGGCTGCACGGAGCACTTTTATGGGGGCCATTGCCCAGCAAGCTGCACAAGAGGCTTCACCGGCTATGCCACGGCAATTTGCAATGCTAACGGCTTGTGGTCGTTTGGAGGAATCTGTGTAGGTTTGTCTTGCGCGAGATGTGCACACAGTTTCGGGACACCATCTTGAGCAATAGCTGAGAAGCGAAATATCGAAATGCGGACACGTTACGATCACTCCGGTTCACCAAGTGTGAGTGCCGACACTGCATGTGCAGGGGTTTTCCAAGTGGCTTGGCGGCTCTAGCTAGGTGCCAAGCCCAAGCCAACTGTGTCACCTGTGACAGCTGTGCCACCATGACGTGGAGGGGTTGGGGGGAGGGTGGGGGGGGTCATCGGAAAGTGCGCCGCAACACGTGTCGTAAGATGGGTAAGCTCCTTTGGACACTTTTGGGTTCATATTTGCATGACTTTTTGCGCCATTACATATTTTGGCACATTGCGCTCAAGGTGCGGCCTGCGCAAACAAGATATGCTTTTGTGTCCCGCTTTCTGCTTGATACTCTGCTACAATCATGTGCACTGGGGTCGAAAAGGTACACTTTTTGGTACACGATGTGTATCAGTTACCATGGACCAGTTTTGAGCTACTCAAGGACACAAAGGGCAGCACACGGGTGGGTACATGAGCCATCTCGCCTTATCGAGTTAGCCGCAGCTACGTAAGGGGGATTCGGGGTTGGGGAGGGGGGGCTCAACGGCATCCCGCCATGGCTAGGAACACCCCATCGTTATTTTCATTCAATACCATCTTGATGATGGACAGATCGGATCATATGTTGCCTGCCCCCTGTTTGCGCCATTTTAGTACACCTTTTGGACAATCTCATTGTTGACCCCCGTTACTAGTTGCCATTGCTTGTGCCCCTCATGATATTCACAGAGGTACCGGGTTGTGGCAACCCCTCAGTGGGAGGCTCAACTTCTGTGGATTTTGCATCGTGCACGGATTATTCGTATGGGGCCTCTTGCTCTTTGAGTTGTCGGAAGGGGTATGCTGGTGGTGCCACTGCCGTGTGCAATGACAATGGCAAATGGTCATATGGAGGAGTTTGTGAAGGTGTGAACAAAGTGCCATTATGTTGTAGTGTGAAAGGAGTCAAGAGATGTGCTTGAATGTACTTGGATGAAGCCGGCATGTGCTGCCATGTGCAACCAACAAAGAAGAGCGAGAGAGAGAGAGAGAGAGAGAGAGAGAGAGAGAGAGAGAGAGAGAGAGAGAGAGAGAGAGAGAGAGAGAGAGAGAGAGAGAGAGCACGCGAGATTGAGTGAATGAGTGAGTGCTTGCGTGTGCACGTGGGCTTTGAAAACAAGAGCCACCTCTCCGACCTCAACTCCCCGCATCCCGTCATTGCACACTGTAACGTATACCGTCACCCTACACCATCGCCCATTGGGTAGTATTGGTCCCATGCATGCGGGATTCGAATCACTACTATTTGGGTCCACCCAAGTGTGTGGAGGGGGGGGGAGGGGTTGGCACAAGGCCTTGGTGGTTGGCTGGCAGCGCCTATTGGCCTCTCGCCCTTGAACCTTCTGCTGTGACAAGCAGGCATTCGTACTACTGCGGGCATCCGCACTGTTGCGGGCATCCACCTGCCTGGGTGGGAATTCAGAATGCAACTTCTGCCCATTGTGTCCTCCCCTGACGGCCTGATCAGTGCCCGGTACGCGGTCATCACGAAGACCCCAGGCTGGCAGGTGCTCACCACAACCAGCAACACGAATGTCACACAAGGCCATGGGTGCTAGCTCACCAATGCATGACTTGCCGGTAGTGCGTTGCAGTAATATCTCCTGCGCTCTGCGTCATTTATGGCGAGCGCGTTGCAGTAATATCTTCGCCCAGAGTATTCGCACTCTGTCCACGGCGGAGTATCTTCCTTGCTGGCGGTGGTGAGCAGCCCCACCCACTAAGTTTGTGGGGGGGGGGGGGGGGATGGTATAACTCCAACATCAAGGCAACACATTTTGGAAATTGGGGAACCACAAACTTGCCAAACAGCACAAGACAACACAACACAAACACAACATAATACAAAACAACACAACACAACACAACACAACACAACACAACACAACACAACACAACACAACACAACACAACACAACACAACACAACACAACACAACACAACACAACACAACACAACACAACACAACACAACACAACACAACACAACACAACACAACACAACACAACACAACACAACACAACACAACACAACACAACACAACACAACACAACACAACACAACACAACACAACACAACACAACACAACACAACACAACACAACACAACACAACAGCCTGAGGCTTCCCTTCCATGGTCAGGGTTGGATGTCTCCAGTTGCAAGCGTGTGATGGAAAGTTTGAAGGAATGGCGTCGAGATTTACGGTTGCCACAGTACATGAATGAGCTGCTGTGGCTAAAGCTGCGGCCTTCTTGCCTTTAGAGATTTTTGAAAAAGGCTTGGAACCCCCAAACTTCGTTTTGGCACCTGTAAAAACTCGGCACCCCAAGCAGACGCCCCCCCCCCCCAGAAAAGGAACGCTGGTGACATCCCCAGCAAGAGTGCAATGTAACATTCACATGGCACTACATTCGTGGTCCCTGTCCATGTTAATTCTACTACAGGGTAATGCGCATTTGATCAGTGTTTCATTTGCTGTTGTCTGTAGTATCGTTGAGATGAGACACCAAATGAGAGGAATGAGATCTTGACCTGTACATGAAATTGCGGGGAAAACGAGGCACTGCAACCCGCCGTCTTGAATGAGAGTGAGGGGAAATTCTGCCCGAAGATTTGAACAAATTTCGATTTGTACAGTGAGGTTTGGCTCAAGAATCAACAATGGTGACCCTGATTGCTGATTCGATGAGGATGATGCGTATGATCCCAAAATCGGAGATATTGAATTCCCAAAACCACTGATGCATCTCTGTGTGTAACAGTGTCGAGCGGACCTGTTTTGATGTTGGGATGGCGTGAAAGTGAGTTTTGGCCCAACAATCTAAAATTGTGACCCTGATTGGCGATTGGATGCATACAGTTGTGTCTGCAACAGTCTAGAGTGGGCCTACTTTGAGGTTGGTATGGTATGAAAGTGATTTTTGGCTCCAGAAATTAAAAGGGGGGAGAGGAGGAGGAGGAGGTGCACTTTATCACAATGCATGTCCCAACAACAACAACAGCAAACCCATCACAAAAATCCCTCTTCGAGGTGCATTGCCCAAGGCAATAGACTGTTCACTTTCTTTTCCCATGGGTGCAGATTGTGGTGTTGCGGGATGATCCGAGAGCGCTGTTGTGCAGTTCGAGTGCCGACTCGTGCATCGGGTCCAGCCCCCCTCCCCCCTCAACGTGCACCAATCAACAACTCTTCCTGAGATTGTCACGGTGCATTTTCACAGCTGTGCCAAGCTGTGGACCTCCTGCATCGGGGGGCCCTCCGGGCGTTGATTGGTCTTCATGCACGGATCATGAATACGGTGGTACTTGCTTGCCGAAGTGTGCGGCTGGTTATACGGGTTCTCCCAGCACCGTCTGCGATCGGTATGGGCGATGGTCTTATGGAGGCTCTTGTGTAGGTGTGTGGTGCCTCAGTAGGCGCAGGGCATGAGTGTTGCAGCAGGGTTTTATGCATTCAACAATGATTGATAAAACGAAGTAGATTGCCAATGCACTGTGCCCTGCATTGGTACCACATACGTCAGTTGTGCACAAAGCTGTTTGCTGCTCTGCTGCCCTATCCTCAGCGGCTAGGGTTTGGGGTGGGGGGGCTTGGCCTTGCCCTTGGCTTTCGGCCTGGCCTTGGCCTTGGGCTTGGGCGGGGGGGCTGTGGGGTGGGGGGCGTCCTCCTCGCTACTCTCGAAATCGCGGGGCTTCTTGGGTTTCTTGGGGGCCTTGGGGGGGGTTTGGGGGTTTAGGCGGGTGGTGTCCTCTCCCCGCTGCTGGTGCTGCTGCGGCCGCTGCTCCGCCTGCTGCAGGTGGTCTCCCCTCCCTCCTCCCCCACTCCAACCCAACCCTTGCGCCGCAGGTCTATGCCCCCCCCGCTCCTGCCCGCCTCCCGCCTACCCAACCCGTACAGCACTGAGAGGGCCAAGTTGGGGTCATTCCCCAACATCCGGCCCAACTCCGTGAGCCCAACGAGGTGCGTCCGGCCTCCCCCATCGCGCCACTCCACCCGCACCCCGCGGGGGTCGGCTCCACACGTCTGCAGGCTCACAACCTAAGAAGAGAAACAAGAGGCCGGTGTGTCCTAGAGGCGTTCTAGGCAACTTTTCTAGTGACGTTCTAGCAACGTTCTAGCGGCGGCGGTGGCGGTTTGGCTAGATCAACGCTAGAACGCTTCCCTAGATCCACGCTAGAACGCACTCCACATTCCGTGCCTTGCCGGTCAAGGGCGGGGGAGATGGCCCCAAGGGCCTTGGCGAAGGCGTCCCGGGGGTTGGGGGGATGCAACTGCAGGGCTCCCTCAGTTGCGGGGGTGGCGGGGACCTTGGGCTTGGGCTTGGGGTGGGAGGCGATGCCGTGGACCAATCCGGCATACGCCCCCCGGTTGGCTGCCGACGGGTCGAACCCCTCGATCTCCATGATCGCCGACTATGTCGGCGTCCAGGTCCAGGTCCTCCCCACACACTCCATACCCCCCAGTCCCATCGCTTGCCAGCACATGGCGTTGAACCGGCAGTGGCTCGCCCCCCCTTTCTCACCTTGGGGGTGAAGACGTTTAGTTGGGACAACTCAAACATCTTCACTCCCTTTTCGGAGGGGGGGGGGGGCGCCTCCCCCCACTTCCACCCGGGCAACTCCGGTTGGCACCACGAGGCCCCTGGGACCCCCCCCACCCGCAGGGGTTTGTCCCGGTGGACCCCCCCCTCGTCCGCCCATGCCCACCTCCCCTTCCCCAAAATTTTGTGATGCACACGGTGCATCAAAAAACGCAGACCCCAAATCGGACTCTCCGGTGGGACGAGGAGGGGGTGGTTGAGGTTTGGGGGGTGGGGGCTGGCCAAGGATGGCGGGGTCCCATGGCAGGTCCTGGATGGACCCCGCCTCCCTGGCCCCCCACAAAACCCTCACTGCCCTGCCCCTAATGCCTTCTCCTCCACCAACTTCTCCTCCACCTCCTCCTTCACCGTCTCCTCCACCGTCTCCTCCACCTCCACCTCCACCACCTCAACCACCACCTCCTCCTTCAACTTTGCCTCCTTCGCCACGATGTCCTCCATCCTCCTGACGCTCCTCTCCAGGCGGGAGATGTTGTCGTCTTTCTCCTTCACCTTCTCCCTCGCCTTCTCGAGGTTGGCGACGGCCCAACCCTCCCGCTTTCCCCCCTCCGCGGCGCGTAGCGCGTCCACTTTGGCCTCCCAGGCCACCACCTTGGCCTCCGCCCTGGCCTTTGCCCCCTTCTGCGCCGCCAGGGAAGTGGAGAAACTTTGCAGCTCCCCACGCAACGACTCTAGCTCGTCCTCCTCTTCCTCCTCGACCACCGCCTTCGGCTCCTTGACCGCCTTGGCCGATTTCTTGGCGGCCAAGGGGTGAGGGGGTGGCAACGGAGGAGGAGGATATTGGGCTTGGGGTTGGGGCTTGGGCTTGGGCTTGGGCTTGGGCTTGGGCTTGGCCAGGGGCGGTGCCTTGGGCTTGGCCTCGGCTGCGCCCGCCTGCTGGCGCATCACCTCGGCGAGCAACTCCGCGGTCTGGCGTTGCTGAAACAAAACCCGCAGCAGCGTTCTAGCGACGTTCTACGCAACTGTTCTAGTGGCATTCCAGCAACGTTCTAGGGACCGATCGTGCTGCCTAGATCAACACTAGAACGCTTCCCTAGCTCATCGCTAGAACGCACAATAGAATACCTGTTCCAAGATCTGCTTGATCAAATCTTGCTGGGCGGACAGGTTGCTGATGCTGAAGAGTCTGTCCGAGGGAAGCCTGCATGTGGCCCTGGCCCCTCCTCACCTCCATGGCATCCCTGCCCGAGCATGGAACTTGCGACCGGGCCCCCCGTGCACAACCCAAGACACGTCGAAGTATGCAAACACCCATGTCATGCATTGTGCTTGCACACCGGCCTCCCTGTGGATGGCCGACCATTTACGCCCTAACGCCTCGTCCACCCCCTCCACCTGACAGCCCCCACCCCCCGATTGCTGTGCTCGTTATGACCATATTTCAGTAAGCGGTTGATGCTTTCTGAATTGTCACCGGAGAACATGGCCAACCCAAATGGCCAAATGTTCTGCAACATGGCATCTACATCATGCTCCAGGCTTAGTAGATACCATGATGCTGTATCAACAGTACAGTGCCGGCGGAACTCCTTTGCCACGGCGGCAAAGTTCAATGGGTTAGGGCCCTGATATGTGCAATAGAGGGCCTGCAGCAGGTCCCAGAGGTTCGCGATGGCCTTGTACTTGGCCATGCTTGGCCTAATGCCGAGGCACCTAGCAATATCCGGCCATGCCTAAAAAAAATGGGCTGTTTCATCCCTTTCCGGGGAAGGTGACCCATAAGCGTTCCAACCTTCACGCCTCTCCGACAGGAGAACTTGCAGGTCTTGACGGAGCGAGGGGGTGACCGCCCTAGCCTCCCGGCCAACCAGCGGCCCATGGCCATTGTCAAGTGCAAAATGCACAAGATGACCCAGGCACGTGGCAATTGCAAAATCCGCAAAATCCCCTCATTGAACATAGAGCCCACTTGGGGGCATGTGGACACCCCGATTTCGTGTCCACGGTTGATCCCCCCCGAGGATCACCTTTGCCTCCTTCTTGGAGGCCCCCCATTGGACGAGCCCCGTGTCGATGATGTCTTGAATCACCAAAGCACGAGACATTGGGGGTGGTTCATTGCGTTCTAGTCTAGTCTAGCCTAGCTTCTCGCGAACGGTGTCCGGGGCTAACTAGAACAAAACTAGAACGAGTGAAAGGCACTAGGTGAGAGGAGTACCTCCCAATTGCTCTTCCACAACGTCCCAAGGGTGTCCATGGCCTTGTCATCGCAATTGGCCATGCTCAACACCCAAAGGCCCGCGGGGGAGCGGGCCAAGCAGTCGAAGTTGGCCAAGGAGATGGTGAGTTGGGTCCAATTGCCCCCGGCCACGGGGTAGGCATCCCCCCGGACGATGAACGTCAATGGGAAGTTGCGGTTGATTGACCGCACCAAGCCCGGCCGGGAGAGGATGTATTTGACCCATGAGGCGAAGGGCCATGAGATCCCGGTGGCCTTGGGCAACACCGTGGCAACGGGGGGATCCAATTCCACGGGGGCGACCCACTCCTTCCAACGGGCTTGGAAGTCCCGCTCCGGTGCAAATTGGACTGGAGTAGGGGCCACCGGGGACGGTGCGGTGGTACTCCAACTTACGGAGCGTGTAGAGCTCCGAGAGGGTCCTCCACGAGGACTTGGGGGTGGCGGTGGGGGGGAGTAGGGAGGCAGGGTATGCTTCAACGGCGGCCTTACATGCCTCACCCGTGGTTTGGGTAGAAGTGGCCGTGTTCACATATTGGACAGCGTTGTTGAATTGCCGCCGTGCTAGGGGGCATTGTAGCGCCCACGTGGCCAAGTAATGCCCCCCCCGCTCATCCTTGAGGGCAGAAGCCCCACTTAAGTCCCGTAGTGCCTCAGACAAGAGGGAAGTATCCTTCCCGGTTGAGGAGGGAGCAAGGGGGGAAGTGGCGGGGCGTTTCATTGCTAAGAAATGTGTAATATCTAAGCGTGAGAGAAGGGACCATGGCACAATGCACTGTCGCCAATAGCAAGCATGCACGGCGGAACAATGAAGGAAATGGCACTTCTTTGTAGACATTGTATCGTTCTAGTATTGATCTATTCCAGGCTAGAACATCTAGTCTAGAAGTTCTAGGCTAGAACGAGATTGGGTCTTCTAGCGTGTACCAAGGGTGGTCGGCTTCCGAGCCGCGTGCTTCCTGCTGTGGTCACATGGTTACGCCGTGAAGTGGCGCAACACCCTATGGCCATGGTCTACGACCGCGCAGGCCGCGCCATGCATTGGAGGTTGGCGCTCGACGAGGACGTGATCGTGCAGTCGGAGAGTGCCACATGGGACGTGGCGATCACATGGTCAAGGCGGTTATGGGCTAGGACCCCACAGCCCTGGCCTGCCCGCGAGACGGCGGCCCTCATGGCGGCATACTTGCAGGCGGTGGCCGACTGGGCGGCGCCTCCGCCGCCAGCCCGGTGGTCACGCCTCATGCGTGCCGGCAGGAGCGGGTGGCCCGTGGGCTTGTCCCGCCCGCCCACGGACACGGGCACCCTGCTGCACTATGCTATGGGCGAGTCTGCATGCACGGTTGCCGGGCCGCACCCTGAGCTGGTGGGCCGCGCGGTTCCCGTAGCGGTGCTGGACCTGGCGGAGCGAGGGGCGTGCGAAGCGGTCCTCAGTGTCGGCGCCCCAGCATCCCTGCAGAGGACGGCTCCGGAGGTGGTCCTCAGCCCGCCTTCCACGTCCCGAGCGCAGTTCCTTGGCTACACCATCCAGCCGCTCGGGGGCGGGCCTCGACCGGTGTTCCCGGCTCGCGCTGCGCCGCCAGGCTTGCTCGCCGCCAGGCTTGCTCGCCGCCCTAGATGCCTTCTTCCCCGTGGAGGGGGCGCCCCTGGGGGACCGTCCCGACAAAGGCGATGGCAACGGGCCCCTGGCGGAGGACCGGCACTTGGGCCTGGAGCTCGACGTCGACGAGGACGACGAGTACCTTTAGCTAGTCACCCCCCTCCCCCTCCCCTGCCTCCCCCGCTACACTTCCTAGTGTCGGGGGGGAAGGGGGGGGCTCTCGTCGACTCAGCCCGCACGTGGCCTTGGGGCAACCTAACCGCCGGTGCCTAGAGTGCTAGTTGCCCCGGCGGGCCATGACCTTGCCCCCCCCCCCCCCCTTGGGCCGCGGCGTACCGCCGTGCGACACACCTCCGCGCCCCCAGTCCATAATCGGAACGCCGCGAGTCGCCACAGCCCTAGGCCGTGCGCCCACGCCCCGGGCTAGGGTCTCAGGTATCGCAAGATGGGGCCGGTCGGGCGTCAAAAATGGCCATAACTCGGGCTAGCCGCGTCAAACTGCGCAGTACTTCGGCTCATCGTTTCCGGAATTTCATGCTCTTCGATTTAGTCCGCGGACAAATTTTGCCAAGAATGCACGTAGCCCCAGGAAATCGCGATTTATTGCCCCCCGGTGCGATCCCGCGGCATCGGCGGGCCTCGGCGGGCCATGACCACGCCCCCCCCGGGCCAACAGGACACCCGCCGTATAACGGGCGCACGATGAGAGGCCTCGACGATGAACGCGGCTGGCCCAGTCTGAGCGGGCACGCGCGCCTGCCGTTGGCGCCAACGAGGGCCGACGGCCGCACCTAGACGCCGGCGAGCACTTAGTGGTTAAAGGCAGCGGCCTGGCCGAAGCAAAATCGAGACGCGTCCGCCAGTGCGTCCATGGGCTGTGGCCCGAGCGGCAGCGAGCGAGAGGCGACCCTACGGCCCGGCTGACCCCCAAAGGTGAGTGGCGGCTAGTCAAGGGAGAGGGGACGGTGAGCGGCCAAGGTCCGGGAGCAGGGCCGGGGTATGGTAGGCAGCTGGTGTGGTCGAGGGAGGCGAGGCGGCGGCCGGCCCCCGACCCCCTACTGACGGGACACCACCACCCCGGTTTTTGGCGAGCGCCGCCACGGGCCCAGCCAGCAATATCTAGCCACCAGGCCCAGGGTTACAGCCACCCCGGAAAGATGTTCGGGCGAGGCGCGACCCCGATCGTGGACCCCGTCATGCCTGAACGCCCCCCCTCCCCGAGAGGGAGGCGAGAGGGCACCCGGCGGGCGCCGCGCCTTAGGCACAGCTTTATACCATGCCAACCCTAGTGGCCTAGATTAAATCCAATCTTTATTTTGTCCAATGAACGCATCCCCCAACGAGTGTTTTGTCCGGACCCCCCTAGACCCCCCCCCCCCACTTGAAACCCACTTTTTTGAGGTTTTGAGGGAGGAGAGGGGGGTGGGGATGGGGTCAAAAATGTCAAAAAATTGAACCCCCCCTTTTTTGGGTCGAAAATGATTTACATTTTGGTTTTTTTTCGATTTTGAGCTGACAAAGTGTTTCCGGGTCCCGACTCCCTGGGGTTTATATGGGCCGGAGTGGGACGAGCGCTCGTGCAGTTTATGCACTTTTCAGCCGTTTTTGCTATGTCGGCGGTTTTGGCGACCTAGGTGACCCCGTGGTACCCATCCTGAGGGGTGCAAGTGGGGATGTTGTGATAGCATATGCCTACTAGGACCGGACAGGACATTGTTTGCAGTCTCTAGCCTTGCTGAGGGCCGGTCAAAACCTGTGCCAAAGACGTCAAATGACGGTTTCCACCAATAATGGCTTACATGAGTACACAACCTGCGTATGCAGTTTTCACCCTGGGCAGCTCAAAAATAGAAGTTTCCGGAACTGTTTTTTTTTTTGATATCGTGACCACACAAAATGACCATCCAACCTTTGTAAAGCATGTTTTAGGCTGTGTTTATGTGTTTTTCACCCTATTTGGGTATGGGGTGCGAGGGGGGGGGGTCTCCCAAGGGATTGATACACAACATGCTCATGCAGTTTTTCACCCTGGGCAGCTCCAAAATCGAAGTTTCTGAACTTTATTTTTTTGATATCGTGACTACACAAAATGACCATGCAACCTACGTAAAGCATGTTTCAGGCCGTATTTCCCTACCCCTCCCTCTCGCCCCTCCCCCCAACAATCGTCCCCATGACACCTCACAGTTGACTGCGGGCAACCGCATCATCCGACGATGACTTTTGAGTCGTGCGAATCATATCTCTACGGTGGCCAATGCGTGGCCAGTTGTGCCGCCAATTACACCGGCCATCCGCTTGCGGTGTGCGAGCTGACGGGGTCGTGGGCATACGTGGGCTGCGAAGGTGTGTGCTCGAGTGAGGTCGAGGTTGCGGTGGAGGGTTCGTGTGCCACACGGCCATGCCACACCTCTATGCGGGCTCTGTGCCGCTCTAATGCGACGCGCCCTTGTGCCACGCACGTATCCCACTCCTCTGTGTCACACCCCCTGTCCCATGCCGCTATACGCCGCTCACTGCCACTTTGCTGCACGCTTCCTGCACCCTTTTGTGCCGCGCTGCCGAGCTCTTGTGCCACACCCGATGCCACAGCCCTGCCCCATGACGGGCTTGAATACCATGTCAGAGCAATGACGTTTGGGAAGGTTGAGTTATTGCAGGCTTCAGTAAAAGAACCAAGAACCATGAAATTGCAAAACCGTTTTTTTTGTCTGAATCCTGAATCCGAGGAGCCAAGAAGTGAACAAAACTGCTGTTCTCTTGGCGCTGGACTTTTGGGCAGTTGACGCTGGATTTGCGCTGGATTTCCTTCTCTTATCCCAGTGCCGAAGCTGGATTTGAAATTTTGACGCTGGATTTGCGCTGGATAATCCCGGCGCAAAGGAAACAGCTGGAACAAAACAAAGAAGCCGCCACGCCGTCTGCAGCAGCCACGAATCGGTTCAAAGGAAAAGAAACAAAACAAAGCAAAGCAGGCAGCTTCAAAAATCGTGATGATTTCCCATGTGTCAATTATGACGAGTGCGCATTCGGACCCGTGTCCACGCAATTGCAAGTAGCATCAAGAGCAGCAAGATGACGAGAGTACTGCAGGTGTGCGACAAGGCAGCGACCATCGGAATTAGTAGCCTCACATGGCACAATCATGTCGCGCCAGGAGATGGAAAAGGCCGCACTGCGGGTGCTTGTCGCGCCCAGAAGGCTCCATCAGCGTGACGCTCGTGCTGTTCTGAAAAATCAAAAAGTTTCAGAAAGGAGGCACGCAATTTTGTTCTGTGGTGTATTCTTACTGAGAAATCCTGTGGACAGTGGATTCAAGAGGCTTTTGCAAAGTTTTTGCCCTACCCGGGGGGTGGGGTGGGCTGGGTTTTATGGAAAAAAGGCTGAATTGGCAGGGACCATTTTTCCCGGCGTAGGAAGAAAGTTTTGCAGCCGTGATGCATGCATGTCCATCACGCAAGGTGTATCGCAAACACCCCTACCACTACCCTGACATAAATGTCCTCGATCAACATGCAGGTCAGTCACCCAAAGGACATGAACTTGACACCGGTTGTTGCCCCTCTCCCTGGGACTCCCACCCCACACCAAGAAAATTCTGCGTTGGATGTTAGGGATTGCCGGACCCCCCCCCCCCCCTTCGAAAGCCCACCCTGGCCCAAGCACACACCCCTCCTCCCCCATCTCACGCCTCAGGGGCTAGGATCCAAAATTACGCCTCAGCCACCTCCGCCCCCATACGTGTTGATACGCGTTGATACGTGTTGAGGTGTGTTGATAGGTGTTGATAGGTGTTGATCGGTGGTGATAGGCGTTGATACGTGTTGAGCTGTGTGGATATGTGTTGATAGGTGTTGATAGGTGGTGATGTGTGTTCATAGGTGTTGATAGCGCTTTCCCTCCCTGCTTCCAACGGTACCATTATCTAGTCTGTATGGTACACCCTTTCCCATCGGAGAAACAGTATGTTTTTTGGGGGGGGGGCAGGCGTTTGCATAACAGGCTGCGCAGTATCCCTCACCCTCGATCGCCATCTCATTTGCACAGCGATTCCGTACTGTGGGCCTCCACACAATGCAGCGATGGACCTGTCGTCGTGCACTGATTTCTTCTATGGAGACCATTGCTTCCCCAAATGTGCAAAAGGCTACGTGGGGCATGCCACTGCATTTTGCAACCTCAACGGACATTGGGAATATGGAGGAAGCTGTGTAGGTGTGCCGGGCAATGGCAAAGGGTTCCACGTGTTGCGCACACTGTTTACAGCATGTGCCGTCAGTATGGGGGGATGATTTGCTTGTTGCCACTTGCGCTATCGATCGGATGATGATACGCGAGAGTGCTAACAAACGATTCCTTCCGTACGCAACTGAACCAGAACCCGTCCCTCCAGCCGCAGAACCCACATCCATGCTCTGATCACCCATCCTGCCAAGGCCACTCCAGCCCTGACAGCACCTCCCTTCGTTGTCTCCGACGTGTATCCCCCCCAGCCCTCCCCAGCCCCAACACCACACGTCTTGCCGCGGACGGCGTGCCAACATATTGCTGTCTTTGGGGTCACCGATAGTTGTTGCACGGGCGGACGGGAAGAGCTGAGCATGGGACGTATTGAGTCACACAGATCAATGGGAAGACAAGAGGATGAAGGACGGAAATGAGTGCACAGGTTGCGCTGGTGGTGGGGGTTGCATTGGGATTGGGGTTGGGGTTGGGATTGGTTGGTTGGTTGGCATACGGTTTGGTGACCTGCGCTGTGATACACCGCCCTGGGGCACCTCGTCATAGGCTGCGCAGATCTGTACCGCACGGAAGGGCCCTCCCCCCCGGCCACCGGGAGTGCTTCCCTTCCCTTCCTCGGTTCGTGAGGCAACACCGGGCCTCGGACCGGCGGCATTCCGACCCTCAGTCGTGCATGCACCCGCCAGGGCAGTACCCTGGTGTACGAGTGTTGTATTGGGGATGATGGGATTGTTGTTTTGGGGTTCGGGGGGGGGGGCGGGTCTGGGAAGCCAGGTGCGGGGGTGGGGGGTATCGTCGTGGAGCTTCCGTGTGTCGTACGCGTGGAAGGCATATTGCATTGGGAGCGATGAACAGTGGAATGGGGGTAGAGGTGCAGTGAATTGGGCAACTGTGCTGCTCACGCGAAGTATCGGGCGGCAATGCCATTATGGGACGCTTGTGGACCCCGGCGGCAGACGGTCATTGGCTGCTTGTGGCCGGAGATGGCGGTGTTGGCCGTTGCAGCATGTACCTTCGGACGTGCATTTACACAGGGGAACTGAATCTTGGGATGGCATGCGATGAATAGGCGGTGGGTGGGGTCATCTGGCTGCTCAGTTTCCAACCCCAAGTGAGCCAAGTGAGTGGCAAGACCTTGGGCACGGGTGCTTTCCTTGGCATTGTGCGTGTGCTGCATTTCAGCCATGGCCATCAGAAAGCAAGTGAAATGGTGTGATCGGCCCGAGTCACTTGACAGAGATGACAATCGGGATGAGGGGTCTTATGAATGAAACACTCTCAACATTTTGGGACACCCGATCAAAGGACAGCAGGAAGACAAGCGGTACTCGCTAGGTCCTCCGCACCTCCCATAGGCCCTCCCTTCTTCGTTGCTCCTTTTTGTTGTGCCTCTCACTGATGTGCTTCCCCTCTCCATACTCCCATCTCTCCTCTCTGCCCTCCCGGGCTACCCGCTTGTGCTTCATTGTTTCCCTTCGTGTAGCTAGATACATTCAGTGCACCGGACGTTTTAATGTATGAAGAGATGTGCAAAAACAAACCAAGAACCTGTCAAGCGATTGTATTGGTGAGAACAATGCGGAACTGCTGGTGCCCCGCACCGTACAATGCACCTTTGCGGATTCACAGCATCGCCGCATTGTGGAGATCCGCGTTTGGCAAATCCACCACCGCACGTGGACTTCTCCCTCTGCACGGAATTCTTCTACGGAGGCCATTGCGTGCCAAGCTGCGCCAGTGGATATACTGGCTACGCCAATGCGATGTGTGGCATCAACGGTGCATGGTCCTTTGGAGGACCAGGATGTGTTGGTGTGCATTGCCTCGTTACAAATGTCGAAGGCACGTATAGGTCATTTGAACACCTCTGAACCCAGGTTAGGATTAGGCCGAGGTTAGGATTAGGGTAAGAGTTTGGGCATTGGTTAGGGTTAGGGTTCGGGTTGGGTGCAGGGAAGGGGAAATTGAGGTCCGCAATTCTTCGCAATTTCCTGCAATTTCCCGCATTTTCCCGCAATTTTTCCGCAATTCTTTTTGCCTGTCCACTTTGTGTGCTTGTTAGCGCCCTTTGTGTTTGCGCACAACTGTTGCAGAACAATGAGCTTTTTGGGGCGGTTCTCAGACATATGGTGAAGTTCGGGGGCACCAGAAGGCTCTTTGATGCGAGGAAGCCAAGGCGGACGTGGAGTGTATCTAGCGTTCCCCATCGTTCGGACGTTTTGAACGGGTTCTGGGGCCACCTGTGCAGAAGTTTTGCTCGTTGAGGCTTCGGGAGGTTTGGCTCCAGCACTGCAATTTTTCCGCCATTTTCCCGCAATTTTTCGCAAGTGGATTTGACCCTCCCTGACCGCAATCCCCCCCCCCCCCCTGTTGGGTGTGAGTTAGGGTTAGGGTTATGTCAAGGGTTAGGTTTAGGGCTAGGGGACCTCTCTCCAGGTCCGGCGTAATGGAACTCTTTTTTTTTGTTAAGGACCGCCCTGCTCTGAACAACTATAAACTACACTTTTCACTAGTTTTAAGATTTACCTGCTTGCCGCATTTTTTTCCTGGCGCGCTCTTCTTGGTCGCATTGTGGCCCACGGCTCTGGCGAGAGGGACGTCACTCTTTTCATTTTCGGCCATTCCCGCCACGCCATGGAATTCTCGCCTTCGCTTCGCTTGTTGGTACCATTGGTCGCTGCTGCAGCTGCATGCACTGCCTACTGGTTGTTGCAGTCACTCTGCCTGTTCTCCTACTGAAGGTGGTCGTGTAGAGATGCCTTGCTGAGGTTGCGGTCTTGATCGGACTGAGTTCCAATGAAGTCTGATCAAGCTCTGTTTTTGTGTTGCCGTAGAGGCTAACGGGGGTGAGAGGGTAGACCGCCAAGCAGAGGGGAGACGGTGGCAAGGCGGGGCACTGGGAGAGTGTTGATGTCAGGAGCGACGCCCGGCAACCGTTGTATCCCGTTTGGTGCAGCAATCCCCAACTGTGGGGACCCCGCCATCGGTGGTCCAGAGGGTGTGGACTTCTCATTGTGCGTGGACCAGTCGTACGGAGCCCGGTGCGCCACGGACTGTGCGGCCGGTTACGCTGGAGCTGTCATCGCCCGGTGTGCTCTTGATGGCAAATGGGCATATGGAGGACGATGCGAAGGTGTGTGGAAGGGAGTGGTGCCAGAGTCTGCGGCAGTCCTGTACAGATGTTGCGTTCTTACCCCCGTTCAAGGGCCAATGTACGGGCTCTGTCAATTTTGTGCGGTTTTGGCAATTTTACAGTGCCCGATACGCGTGCGTGACCGCCAGGCATTGAGCGCCCACTGCCGGCGGGGGGGGGGGGGGTAGCTCAGGACATCCTTCAGGCTGGACGCTGGTACGCTGATGAGGTACGAGAAGATGCTCCACGGGCTGATTGGCGGACAGGGAAGGGGGAGGGGGGCGAGGGAAAAGAGAATACCTCAAGACTTCACAAACATTAACGGTCGCTACGGATCTCCCCCCGGTATTCTCTTTTTCGTCGTTGTTCGTGAACTCTTGGAAACCTTGCTTTGCGTCGCGGTGTGTAGATGGTTGTGAGGGACAAAAGAGTGCGAGGGCCACACCTGTGCTGAATCATCAGCCGCTGTGATCATCATCTTCCCACAAGATCCTCTTACATTTGGGGTGGCGTAAGTGCGGTGGATTTGGCGCCACAAATTCGACGTCCACGGGTCACCCTTCCCGTGACACCAATAGCGGTTTTGGTGCGACCAACCCCGAATCAAGCTCTAACTTCTCAAGTTTTGGTTCCCATACGGCCGGCCTATTGTTCGGTTCAAACGCCTCCGGGTCAAACGGATGGAGCAAGCCTGCTACATCCGTTGGTGTTGCATTCGGAAACGAGTCCTTTGAGTTTGCATGGACGACCACCTGCTCCTGTGTAGTATGGTGTCCAGTAGCGAGCTCGTTGAGCAGTGTTGATTCCTGCGGCGTGCTGGAGCTCGGGGCCATAGCCGCTGCTGGTGACGGGGACCTCATGTTTGCCCGGCCTCTTACACATGCGGATCCCATGGGATTTACGGGACGTTTTCGTGGGATTAACTGGGCATGGAAACCAATGTTGTGGGCCGCACAACCCCCTTGATCATGGTTCGGCCGCTCAAACTGCCCAGATTAACACCGAAGGGTGACAATGAGTTTGTATTGGGGGCCTGGTGTGACACGTGCCTCGACGCATGGTGCGCGGTTGGCAAACTACCACTGACTGCCGAGGTATGTTGGGCCCATCCCACACCCTGAAGGGCAATCCACGCCGGCCCTTCTACCGCTTGGGGACCAACAGCAACGTGTCAAGCGTAAGTCGCTTTTTTTATTTGGCATAAGTCGCTTATTTTTTTTTCGGCGTAAGTCGAGTGTGGAAAAAAAACCTCGAAAATGTATGGTAGGCGACTTACGCTTTTTTTGTGACGTGACCTACACCTAAAAAAAAAAGTTACGCGACTTATACTTTTTTTTTAAAAAAAAAAGTGAGCTACGCTTTTTTTGATACGCGACCTACGTTTTTTTTGATACACGACCTACGGCAAATGAAAATAAATAAGTGAGTTACGCTTTTTTTTAAAAAAAAAAGTGAGGTACTCTTTTTTCCTTACGCGACCTGCGCTTTTTTTGATACACGACCTACAGAAAAAAAATAGATAAGCGAGTTACGCTCCCCCCCCCCCAAAAAAAGTGAGGTACGCCTTTTTGGTTACGCGACCTACGCTCATTTCGATTCGTAACCTACTGCCGAAAAAAAGTAAAAAAAAGAGAAGGCTTTTCCTGCGGCGCGCAGTTTGGGAAACGTGCCTAATTTGTGGAGCTTTTTAGATTCCACCTTGTTGTGCTCCCCGGGGGCAATGGGTATAGTATGGCCCTTTTATGTAGCCATATTGATCTCTCCCTACCATGGGGACCTCGAGAAGGCATGGGTTATGTTACGGAGTGTCAACCCGGGGGCAGGGGTTAGGTAGCCACTATGCCCACATGTGGGCCATTTCTGATTTTGTCCCTGTGCTGAGCATTGGGAGCCATTGCTTTCTCCCCTGTAGCGGGGGACACTTGTTAAATGCAATCGTCAGCCCGCGGACAAGGGGCCCCTGGCGCGGGACACCGCCACCCACATTGAGCATTGTGTCCGATCCATCTACTCTCCAGGCGGAGCCGGTAGCCTTGCTACCCCACTCAGCTCACTCACTCACTTGGTGCCCCACTCAGCAATGAGTGTGGGCGAAGCGTGGAGCCGCGTGACCACCAGCGTTTGGTGGCCGTGTGGCAACCCGGGAGTGGAATTGCGGTACACAATGTGAAATGTGGGGTGTTCCACTTGTTTGTTTGTTCGTTTCACAACCCCATATTGGCCAGTATTGTTGCGCAAAGGGGCCCGAAACAACGAGGTCCGCGATCTAGTACGGATGGTGCAACATCAGATGTGTCCGAGGATGCTGTGGATGAGGTGGATGAGGTGGACTCGTACGAGGCGTTCCTGTCCTTGCCACTCCCTCCAACATAGCCAAGCCGTTGATTGCCGGCATTCCGAGGAGGAGGATACTGCTAATCCTGTGGCTCCAGCACGGATGGCGACCCGCCGGATGCCGGTCGCTGAAACCAAGCGTCTTGTTGTGGGAGATTGGTTAAGCGACAAGGACATTGTTGCGTGGCTGAACGACAAGTTGTACCACAATGAAATCGAGGAGCCACGGGCATGGACTATGGCGGTGACATACATTGCGTCCTGCTTGAAGAGGATGAGGAAGTATGAAGACAGTAAGGGCAACAACCATAAAACTGTTCGTTTGGCTTGGGGGCAGCTCCACATATTTATTGTTAATAGTGACGATCGCGAAGGGCTTCATTGGTTTCTTTGTGCCATCGATGCAAAGTCCCAGTATGGGCCTTCAAAGTCCACATTTGGGAGCCACTTTGTGGTAATTCTTTGGTCCGGCCAATGTTGAGACGCCTGCAGTCAAAGGCTGTTGCTGCACATGCTTGGGCTTTGGGTTTTCAAGAGGATGGTTGGTCATGTGGCTATCAATCGCTGCATTTTTGTCATGAGGTGGCCAACCAAAGGGGAAGCCTGTACGATGTTGTTGTTACACCTTTTCCGAAAGGATTCATCAAGGAAGCACTGCGCATCATCAATGCAGACCGCCCCGTCCGAGTCCCCGGCACCATCCCGGAGAATGGGTGGGAGAAGGAGGTGACTTGCTGGAAGCCTGGAGAATCTCCTCCTGCCCCAGCCTCCAACTCTGAGTCCCCGCCCCCATCTATTTTCCCCCTCCTTTTTGATGAAGAGGATCCTCTTTCGGAACCCGAGGGCAACATTGCTGCCTCCTCCTCGGAGCCAACGGTGGGAGAATTCCCATGCCTTCCCGGCCTCCAACTCCGAGGACGTGCCCCAAGATGGGAAGTTAGTGAAGGGCAATGTTAAGGCCCCTCCAGAAACCCCGCAGTCCACTTCCTCTTCTAACCTCCCCACAAGTGATGATGCCCGTCCATACGTGTTCATCCGTGGGAAGCTTTTCGAGGTGCTCGAGGCGTACCCAAAGGGCGCAGAGGGTCGGTTGGTGAACGACAAACGATTTATTCGAGAGCTGGAAGAGTTGCTTGTGAAGGACATCCGTAACGCTTGTGCGTGGAACACAAATCTGCGTGCAAAGCCGAAGGCATCGGACACAAAGTCTCATTTGATCTACAAGCGAGTGTTTGCTGACTTCTTGTAGTTGGCCCCACGCTATTATGGTTGCATGCGAAGATTGTAGTTAGTATTGTAGATAGTAGGCCCGAGGTGACCGGACTCAGGTGGTATCGCTGGCTTGAGCTTCGTAGCCGGTGGCGCCGGCAGCAATATAGTCATTTTGATACCGCTTGCCAAAGGCCGAATGGCAAATTGCATTTTTTGTTTGCGGTCATGATGAGTGTGCTCCACGTTGTTTCCGCCATCTGCAGGCGATGAGTATGAAATTCACCCTTCACGCCATGGCTCCATTGCTTTACCCGTTCCGGAGGTACCCAAAATGTCCGTGGGGGCTATATACTTCACCTCCTCCGGTAGCAATGGCGGTTGTTGGGTTGTTCTTGTGTTTCCCCGCCTTTTTTTTGTGGAGAATGGGTTTTTTTTCCCCATACGCGATTTATGCCAAAAAAAAAAAAGGTTACACGACTTACACCAAAAAAAATTTCCATCAAAAAAATCGCGATTTACGCCAAAAAAAAAGTTACCCGACTTACGCCAAAAAAAAATAAAAAAGTGACTTACGCTTATTTCCACAATCGAGCTACGCTTTCCTCAAAAGCAACAGTCAAAAAGGGGTCGCAAATTATGCTTTTCCAAAAACAACCCCTGACCACTTTGTGGGCTTGATTCAGTGGTTTAGCTAATTGGAGCCCCAGTCGGGCCCCAAATAGGAAATAGGCTCTTGTGACATTCCCACCAAAAGAAAATCTGGCCAACACACTGGGCTAGGGGACTTTTGTGCGCTGTACTTCCCTTCGTTTCTGCGGGGAAATGTTGTGTCTGCCATGGGCCCTCACCGCAGGCCGAGCAGAGCACACACAACGCGGAATTGTGGACAGGCGCCGTTGCGGAGACACAAAAGGATGATAGGAAAACCACATTGTGCTCTTGAGACACTCTGAAACACCCGGTCCGATGCCATTGGTGTGTTCAGGTGCAAGAGGTTGAATGCGGAATACACTGGACCGCACTACACCCGACCCAAGCCGCATCAGATTTATGCTATGACTGGGCCGCTTGCACGTGGCGTGCTATGACGCGTTGCTTCCATGACTTTGACTTTTGCATGTGCCAAGTGTGCGTCAGAAGCACGGTAGTTTGGTTTGACCTTCCACCCCTCGAAACGAGACTCTTTATGGGGGGATCGAAAAAGGGTTCCAAGGGCCGCAAGCTTACTTTCTGGCTATGAGTGCCAGAGCAGGCCTCCAAGGGTCAATCTTATTTTCCAGCCAGGCCCCATATTGCTTCCGTTCACACCTCCCCCCGCGCCCCCTCTTCCACTCCGGCCCACTTTTCGTTAGTGGGACCGGGGGGAGGGCACGGGGGGGGGGGGGGGCAAATTAGGGCTCCAAAGCAGCAGGCCCTTGTAGCCCCTCAGTGGGAAACGCACGCGCGGTGCGCGCGGTGCACCACGCGGTGCGCGCGCGGTGCGTTCGTTTTCCACGTGCGCGTACACCCTTTTCTTTCCCCTTGTGCTGTTTGCTGCACCTCACCACTATTTGCCCCTCCCTTGTGGTGAGCCCGTGTGCCGTGGCTGCGGGATAGGGCGCCAAGCCAGGTTGGGACCTCCTCTCCACAGGATGAAGCCTGGTGAAGCCCATCTATTGGATGGCGGATTTGGTGGCCGAAAGGGCTCAATCACCCCATATCCCAAGCCCAAAAAACTGGACATGCCTCCCTGGAAAGCAAAGGCAAATGACGGCCACAGTTTCTTGCGTGCACGGTCGGAGCACGTGCTGACCGAACTCCACAGTTGGGGTGTCTGCAGGAACATGTACACGAAGCATGGGTGTACCCTTCCAGATCGCTTGCAGAAATTGCATTTGATGGTGCGAGCCGTTGTGCACATTCAGCAATTTCTCAACGTGCGCAATGTGCGCTATGAGCCCTACGGCCCTTGGGACCACTTCCCAAGTGGCATTTTCGGGCAGCCAAAGGCCACGAGACGTCGTGGTTCAGATTCCGATTCCGATTCGGACTCGGATTCGGATTCATCATCCTCAGGCTCGTCACTTACGCCTGCTGATGAGGAGGAAGAGGAGGCTTCCTCGTAGGTGACACCGTGATCATCAAAACGCGAAACGCGAAACGTTCAAAACGGCCCCACAAGCTTGGGCACCCTGTGGGGCACTAGGCTCTTCGGTCGAGCGGCCGTACCGGAGAGTTCTACATCCTCTTCTTCCTCTTCCTACGGCCCTCCCCTGGCAGGGGGTGTGGGCGGCCACAACCGCCATTGGTGAGGAGGATGGAGTGGAGGCCTCCGTTGTTGTGTGCTTACCCCTTAGGCCACCGCGTCCTTGCCATCCTGAAAAAATGTGAAAAATGCAGGAAAGGGTTGGTAGAAACGCACGCGCGGTGCGCGCGCGGTGCACAACGCGGTGCGCGCGGTGCGTATGTTTCCCTCTCAGCCTGGGCGGGGGGGGGGTGTTGAAAAAAGGACTCCAACCCCCCCCCCCCCCACCCCACCCCACACACACAGTGTCAAGTTTCCCGACTGTTCTTCCTGCCCTGGCAACCGGGCAATAGGTGGTAACAGGGCGAGTGGGTGATAATGATGTCCATGCTCTGACTGCATGCCCTACACTTGCCATTCATACAGTGATGCCTGGCTGCGGGGACCCGACTGTGACTGCCCCGCTCAGCATGAATTTGTCGTCTTGCCTGGACCATTCTATCGGTAACGTCTGCTCTGCAAATTGCATTCCTGGATACATTGGAGCTGGCAGTGCTACATGCGGCTCTGATGGGGAATGGGTGTTTGATGGCACCTGTACACCAGGTGTGAGCATTAATGTCTGCCATACGTTGGAGGCGTTGTGTGTGCCCACTGGCTCTGTTTCCTCGCGAGCCGCCCTCTGGTCGCACCACCTTGCACATGTACCACCTTGCGTGCCTCCCGCAGAGTTCCAGTCAACAACTCAGCCCCTGGCAGGAGCGGGTGGGGATGCGATTGTCTACAATGGTTGACAAGGCCCAGGGCTTTCCCAAAGGTTTCCAAAGACGACATACACGATGCCAGATGATGGACACCATTTCTTTTGTCGATACCCTGCTTCTGGGGTGGGTTTCAACGTACTGATGCCCACATCATTCGCCTTGATGAGTGACAGCTTCTCTGATGTATCACAACTGGTCCACTAATGCTGCTTGGCTGCCTGACTGCTGTCCACGAGAAAATGAACCATTGTACGCCCACCAACTTGGAGGACCCACAGCTTTTGGACAAATGGAACTCAAATCCCCGTTTTCCCCACTCCCCCTTACCACTACGGCCTTCATAAAACCCGACTCACCACCATTTACATTGGAAAATACAGGTGGGGCGCGTGCCAGAGCCCCCCCCCCCCCGGCCCCCCCCTCCCCGCTTACTGGGCAAAATTCCCTCTACACCTTCAGCGCAAATTTTCCTTGTGTTTGCCTGCATATGCCACTGTCCTTTGGCGCTCTGACTATGGGAGATACTATTGCATGCCATGACAAAGGTTAAGCCTTTGGGCAACATGGTATGGTAGCTATTGATTGTTGGGTGAATGCATTTGTGAACTTGACAAAAAGTTTTGCCCCTGAAATTGTAGATCAGTAGGGGCGGTGGCATGAGCTACCTACCCTGGACCCGCTCCTGAAATACAACTCTGGCCAACCGTGGGAATTTATTGTGGATTTTTGGAAGTATCATCAGGGAACACATCCCATGCCTATTGTTTGGGGATGGGTACCTATCGTTTGGGGAATTGGTACCTATGGTTTGGGCATAGGTACCTATCGTTTGGGGATTGGTACCTGTCGTTTGGGCATAGGTATCTATCGTTGGGGGAATGGGTACCTATCATTTGGGGATCGGTACCTATCGTTTGGGGATCGGTACCTATCGTTGGGGCATAGCTACCTATCGTTCAGGTATGGGCATAGGTACCTATCGTTGGGGGAATGGATACCTGCTGTTTGGGCATAGTTACCTATCGTTCGGGCATACCTACCCATGGTCGGGGGAATGGGCACCTATCGTTTGGGCATAGGTACCTGCTGTTTGGGCATAGGTACTTACCATTTGGGGATAGGTACCTATCGTTCGGGCATGTACCTATTGTTGGGGGAATGGGTACCTATCGTTTGGGCAAGGTGCCTATTGTTTGGGCGTGGGTACCTATTGTTTGGGGATACGTACCTATCCTTCAGCTACAGGTGCCTATCGTTGGGGGAATGGGTACCTATCCTTTTGGGATAGGTACCTATTGTTTGGGCATGGGTACCCATCGTTTGGTCCTAGGTACCTATTGTTGGGGGCATAGGTCCCTATCGTTGGGGGCATAGGTCCCTATCGTTGGGGGAATGGGCCCCTATTGTTTGGGCATAGGTACCGACGGTTTGGGCATGGGTACCTATCGTTTTGGCATAGGTACCTATCGTTGGGTGCATGGGCACCTATCGTTCGGGCACACGTACCTCTTGTTGGGGGAATGGGTACATATCCTTTTGGGCATGGGTGCCTATCGTTTGGGCATCGGTACCTGAGGTTGAGGGAATGGATACCTATCGTTGGGGCAATTGGTACCTATTGTTTGGGCATAGGTTACCCCCCCCCCTGTGTCCAACGAACACTTCCGTTCAGACCGTATTAATTTGGGACCTAATTAATTAGGTGCTTGATTAGGTACCGGTCTTCAGAACTGCGGTTTGAGGCGAAAGGTTTGGGGAAATGAGGGACTATTGTGATGTATCTTGTAATAATGGTGGGCAAGTTTGTAAAGCAAGTTGTGAGGGAATGGTGTCCCTCAACTACAGGACCTCTATTGCCCACCATGACTGAATGGGCTGGGTATCTTGTGCGATGTGTTACCGCTGTTTCACACTATTGTCGCGCGCACCAAACGGTGTGTCCAATGAACACTCCCGTTTGGACCGAATTAATTTGGGACCAAATTGTTTGTTGGACACGGCTTTGGGCTTTGGGCTATCCTTCCCGCACCGAAGAGGGCCTTACGGGCCCACGGGTTGCCCCTACGGGGAAGACGGGCGCAAGTGCACCCCACCCCCCCCCCCCCCCAGCCACACGGCTGGCGGGTGGGGCACACGCCTCCTAGTGCGGTCGTGCATGTGTTGTTGGACGTAAAGGCCACGTGGCCCGCCACGTGGCTGTCGGTGCTGGGAAGGAGGAGTGCTGCACAAGGGGGGGGGGGTGAAGACTCAATTGGAGGGAGTTGAGTAGGTCTAGGTGGAACCCTTGGTAGCTGTACGTGGTGTAGAACAGCCACTTACCAAGTCCATAGAAAGGCACATAACTTCAAAGGTGTTGGGATGGTAGAACGTTGCCAGTTGGTGTGTAGGCGGGGGGGGGGGGGTATGGCCGGGGCATGCGAGCGCTTCCGTGTGGCTGCCTACAGTGCTGCACAGGGGGGGGGGGGGTGAGGGAAGGGAAGACCACCTACCACGAACATACGGGGTCCTGGATCCCCATGCCGCCGCCGTCAAGTCCTCCCCCATCGCCCGGGGGAGGACACTGCTGCAGCCCATGGAAAGAAAGAGAGAGGGATGCATTGGAAGGGGGGAGGAAAGGAGAGCTAGGGAGGAGGAGGGGCACAGCACAGTCGGAGCACCGGCTGTCATACTGGGGGAAGGAGGATTTGAACCCACGACTTGCCACTCGGCTGCGCACTGGGTTGCCGCTCGGCCACACGGCCGGCAAATGGAAGGGAGGGCCAAGGGTATAGGGTTGTGTGTAGCTGTGGGGTTGCCCAAAGTGCCACACTGGGGCAAGGGTGAGGGGGGCAGGGACCGATGGAACACCGGCCGGGAACCTATGGGGTCCCGGATCCCCATGTCGCTGCCATCGAGTCTTCCCCCATCGCCCCAGGGAGGACAATGCTACGGCCTGTGGCAAGAAAGAGAGAGGGGGAAAGGATGCAAGGGAGGAGGGGAGGAGCGCTGGGAAGGAGGAGGGGCAGCACCGCCGGGTCGCCGACTGTCGCGCTGGGAGGGAGGGGAGGGAGGGACAACACCGCTAGATTGCCGACTATCATGCCGGGAGGGAGGTGAGGAAGGGTCAGCACCGCCGGATCGCCGACGGAAGTGCTGGGGAGGAGGAGGGAAGGGGGGCACGGGCGGTGTGGGATGATGGGCTGGGATAGGGTGGTGGGGACGGGCACTTGGTGTGCAGTGACGTGCTTGCCCCTCACTGCTTGCATCTTTAACGACCGGGTATGCCAGTGGAAGAGTGGGAGGGGCAGCCGTGGGACCGCCCACTGGCATCGCGAGACCATGGGGGGGCATGTGCTGCGGGGGACGGGGGGGTAGATACACACCTTAGTGCTGGCCCACGGGGTCAAATAAAATCACTTAAATTCCCTGTTTCTGACCATTATGGGAAATTCACACTCGTGGGAGAGGTCAGCACAGAACCTGGGGACCCACACGGCAATCCATGGGTCTAACCACTCGGCCACTCGGCCGGCAGCACTACGGAGGTAGCGGCTGGGGTATGGGGAGGGGGCAGGAGGTCAGGGGCATGGTTGGGGGGCAGTAGGGAGTGGGTGTAGGCCTGGCGGGGACGCCAATCCCCCATTTGTGCTTACCGCTTGCCTGCAGCCACAGTGGTTGCTCGTGCCGTGTCAGATCTGTTGAGCAAAGGGGTGAGCAAGGGAGAGAGAGCCGGGGCAGAGTTGTGTGGGGCAAGACATGGGGGGGGGGCATGAGGAGGAGACGCAAGGTGCCCATACCATCAGATCACTGACTAGCGTGCCCAGGGAGAGGTGGTGGTATGTAGGCACCGCTGGATCGCCAGCTTGCGTGCGCTGAGGGAGGGGGCAGGCCACCACGGCCCGTGCTTGCGTTTGTACACCCCTTCCCCTTAGGAGGCCTAAGGTTGACTCGCCATCTCAGAGGCAACAGGGCAGTGCCTAGCGGAGCAAGAGTCAGCTGATAGTTGTTGGACATAGGGGGGAGGGGGGTAACCTATCATTTGGGGATAGGTACCTATAGTTTGGCGCATAGGTACCTAATGGATGGGTTTGGGTGATCATTTGGGAGCAACATGGGTTCTCTAGAACCTATGGGGACTGGAGTAGTGGGTGTGGCGGCCACATACCCCGGGCTATGGGCTTCCCAAAAGCCCCCGAATTGCTGGTTTTGGGCTGTTTTGTGGCACCGCAAAATTTATGAAATTTCACTTTTTCTGGAACCCTTCTGTCGCCTCTGGGATCGGTTTGGGTGATCATTTGGTGACTATATGGGTGACTATACAGGGGGGGGGAAAAATTTAAGAGGTTTTTTTTTCGGATGACCAAAATTAAGGGGGTAAAAAATTGGTATTGCTCCTTAGAAATGAAGGAAAAATTTGGAATGCGGCCCCTTGCTGCTACTTCCTAGTGGATGTTCATTGTGGATTCCGGGTGGGCTCTGGATGGTTGCTGTTATTTCCTGGTGGGCTCTGGATGGCCACTGATATTTCCTGGTAGGCTCTGGATGGTTGCTGTTATTTCCTGGTGGGCTCTGGATGGTTACTGATATTTCCTGGTGGGCTCTGGATGGTTGCTGTTGTTTCCTGCTGGGCTCTGGATGGTTACTGATTGCAGATCACTTGCCAATTGCTCAGCCTGCTAGATGTACACCAACGTCAACGGTAGTGCGGACCTACAGAGAACACAGTGTCAATCGACACCGCGTCTCATCTCTATGTTACCTTCCCTCCCAGGTGCAGGTGCAGGCACAGTGCAGGCAGGGGGGCATAAATACGACGTTCAGGTGACGTTCAGATGACATGCAGATGTGCAGACATAAAAAAGGCCAAAAAAAGCGAAGCAAAAAATATACCCTAAGCTGGGTTTGAACCCAGGACCTTTAGACCCAAAACCTAGCGCAACTACCAACTAAGCTACATCAGGATCTGGTAGAACTGTAACATCAGAGTGTGCACGTCATAGTGAAAAAAAAAAAGGTGTCGTTATGGCACTCCCTAACACAATATGGCACAAAGAATCCTTAAAATTGAAGGAAATATTTGGTACGAGGGAGGGCTTCGAAATTTGTCCAAACAAATTTTCCCAGCGCCAAATTATTTCCCCCCCCTGTATTTGAGCGCCCATTGGGACCCAGGTAATGACCGCGAGGCCCATGTAGATTGGGCCATGGGCGTCCAGTCACTGTTCTGTATAGTTTGGGGCGAATTATGGCGGTTGTGTCTGCCCTGCTCCTCTCTTGGAGGCGCCGTGGCGGAGGCAATAGAATTTCATGTGTTTCACTGGAAACATGACTCTTCATTGGGGCAATTGACCATTGTACCGCATCATACTCCTGAAGGGTGCACCTCAACACAAATACCAAACAAATTCCTCACACAGAGAAAAAGCCTCTCGTGTGTGTGTGTGTGTGTGTGTATGTGTTGGTGGACAAGGGACCACTGGGTACAAGGTTGTGGACTGTGGGTCGTAGTAGAGCTTGGCAGTCGATGCATACAACCGCATTTCAGTTGACTGCGGAGAACCACATCATCCGAAGATGACTTTTGGATCGTGTCCAGAATATTCCTTTGCCGGCGAATGCTCCCCGAGCTGTGCGGTGGGCTTCAGTGGTTACGCCACAGCCGTGTGTCAGGCAACTGGGGAATGGGCATATGGAGGAGATTGTACAGGTTTGTGATGGCAACCCTGCCCCTGCCCCTGCCCTTGCGCAGGATGTGCATTCATGCACATTTGCGCCACTTGCCGTGCATGTGTGCGTATGTGAGAGGGCATGGGGGCGTTTCAATTGTCTCCCTTGTCCTGGAGGTCTGACCTGAAGGTGATCATTCTTGTTGGATGTGGGGTTGGCAGCTTCCCCGCATCTCGAATGAACATAGATTTTGGAGCGTGCGGGTCCCTGGGGACGGGGGGCTGGTCAAGGGAAGAATGACTCATGCTTCTCGCACCTCGTGTACGGCGAGAGCATTGGGATGGACACGGTACTGGCATCGCGGTCGCAGCCAGGGATGTGCTGAGCCACCGGGGCGGGAAGTGAGACCCATTTTTGAAAAACCCAGGGCCCAGAAATGTCCCACCCTCACGCCGGGGGGGGGGGGGGGTGTTGGACCCCACCCACCCACCCACCCAAAAGCAAAAAAAAGGCAAAGTTTTCGTGTATGTTGTAATTTGTGTAAATTTTTTCCTGCGGTAAATGCGTGCAAAAAAAAATCGACACGCCGTGTAATTTTTTTTTGCGGTAAGTCGTGTAAACCCGTTACACGCACTACCGCAAAAAACATTACATGATGTGACAATTTTTTGCACATGTGTTCACCGCAAAAAAAAAAAAACTACACGACGATGACAATTTTTTGTACACGCGTTTACCGTAAAAAAAATTACAAGACGTGACTTTTTTTTTTCACCGGTTTACAGCCAAAAAAAAATTACACGACCATACCGCAAAGAAAAAAATTACCAATTTTACTGAAATGCATGCATGTAGGCGATGCGCCCCACCTGTGGGCCACTTCTAATTCTGTCCCTCGGTCTAGTGCCAATGACACCATGTGAAACTATGTGATATTGGCCCCATACCAATGCCTTGGTGGCCTATAATGGTGGCACTAGCGTTGGCCATAGCTCTATCAAGACTCTTTTTCTTGAGCGTGATTTTGTTCGCAGTGCTGGCACACTAGATGTTGGCCATGGCCCTGTCAAGACTCTTTTCTTGGGCCTGATTTTGTGTTTAGTGCCAATGACACCATGTGAAACTTTGTGAATATTGGCCGAGTCCCCCACACAGGGTACTAGGTGCGCTGTGGACTCGGTGTCCCATCATTAAGGTCGCTATGGGGTACGGAACCGGCAGCTGTGCATATTGCTCATGTAGTGCAAAAGTTGCAGTTCTTTCAATTTACAATTTACATGATTTACCGCAAAAAAAATTACACGCGTTGACCGCAAAAACAAAATAATTTTTTTGAATAATTTACACGATTTACCGCAAAAAAGAAATTACATGCGATTACCGCAAAAACAAATTACAAGACCCGATGATTTTTTTTTGTACACGAGTTACATTTTTCACAACTTTTTCCTCCGGGCCCTTTGGCGCCGACCCATGCACCCCCAAAACGTCCCAACCCCACGTCCAGCAGCACCGGACTCGAACTTGGCTCCTCCTGGGCCTCTGTCGAATTCTCTGCTCCCGCACAAAATGTAGAGGCAACAGCGGCCCGACTACAACAGTATGTGTCCATATAAGGAACCACACACAGCCCCAAACCACAGTGCCAAGCCACCCTGCCCTTCCTGGAAAGGCAAAAGCACACCACAAAAGTGTAACACTTGGTGATCCGGGACTCCCTGGCCCTATGTCCAATTCTCACATCAGTGGTGAAGAGCACCCTCCAAATCGCATTGGGAATGACAGAAACTGACGGCTGCCGATGCCAGCAGTGAGTGGAAGCAGCACTTGTGGGCAGAGGGACAATTGTGCCACCCTCAACTCTCAAAATACTTTCACCCAACTTCTGGGGATGGACAACAATGTATTTCATCTCCTCTCTGAAACTTGAATAACTGTGCAAATCCGGAAAAGCCAACAGGCATACTAACTTCGGCTTTATGGCAACCCCACCCACTTTTGAGGGCCACTCTCCCAGGCAAACCATGTCTGCGTGTCTGCAAGAAGTTGAGCACATTGGATCAAGCTCCAAACTTCTTGAGGAGACAGCTACTTCAAAACATCGGAGCATTGCGTGATGCGACTCACTGCACAATGCAACAGCAATGCAATGCTGAAGTCGGCACGGCAAACAGAACATGGGGGGCAGAGAGTGAACCAAGTCTTGTGCAGCAGCACTGTGGAATTCCATTGAGCATCAACAAGGAACCAGGAGCGCATCCTGAACCATGCAATCCCTCGGGCGCGAAGGGGGCGGGGGGCGGGGGAGGGGGGCGTCAAAATGTCGCCCCCCTCGACGTGACGATGCTTTGGTGACGTTGACGGTCACATCGCTCAAGCCAAAGGAAATGTGGGGCCGAGGAACAAATTTTATCGATCACATTGAGTCTAAAAAAGCCTCTTTGCTGCCGTCCACCCACACATCCGCTGGACAACATGCGCGCCACGCTTCATTTAGCGTGCAGCCCCACACTGCTCCGGGAAATTACCCTCCAGCCTCGAGCTTAGCGTGCGTCGCCTGCGCCTCCACCTGTGGACTGCCCAACATTGTCTGATGACTGTTGTTTTGCAAAAGCCCTTCGCTCCTCCCACAGAGCGGGCCAGCTGCGGACCCCCAAGTCAATCCAACCGCGATTTCTCATTCTGCAATCAGTTCTATGATGGGGACGGTTGTGTGGGACGTTGTGCGAACGGGTACATTGGCTATGCAACCGCCTATTGTGACAACGGCACGTGGCAGTACAAGGGGTTCTGCATCGGTGTGGATGCCTAAGGCCAGGGGCATTTGTGCGTGTGTTTGCATCTGTGCAGTCCATATCTCCGTGTCGCCGCAGCCCTGTGAAACTGAAAGGATTGGCGTAAACTGCAAATGCGTAGAAAGTACAGGGCCGCGGGGATGCCTGCTGAGAAACATTTCGTGCCACCAAAAAGCGTCCCCAAAAGCCTCTGCGCTAGAGCTGAACTAAAGCGGAGGGGGTCCAGGCGAAGAGGGGGGGGGTGCGTGTAGCCCTCCATCTGCAGGAAATCATGTGCTTTATCCCTGATAAATGGGTGGCAAAACTCCCGCAGCATTGCCGCTCCTTCATTGGCGACGCGAATATATGGATTTTTGCTTCTGCAACCGTTTGTACCATGAGCGGAGGGAGCCATCTAAGACCAGTTGTCAGGCAGCACAGACCCGTGTTTGTAGCGGTGGGTATATGCGGTGTGCGTGCAAACTGTGTTGGCTTGTGAAGTTCTGCCCCCTCTCTTTACGCCTGTACAGGGAAGGGGGGGGGCATGGGGTTTTCATTCCAGGGACAACAGTGCGCAATGGCTTTGCCGTTTCTTGGCGCCATTCCTCCCGCTACTCAATGCTATTCAATTCCTACTACCTGCTATTCAATGCTGTTCAATGCTATTCAATGGTATTCAATCGCTACCCGATGCTATTCAATGCTATTCAATTGCTACTCAATGCTAATCATCGCTATTCAATTGCTACTCAATGCTATTCAATTCCTATTCAATGCTACCCAATGCTATTCAATGCTATTCAATTGCTACTCAATGCGAATCAATGGTATTCAATCGCTACCCAATGCTATTCAATGCTATTCAATGCTATTCAGTTGCTACTCAATGCTATTCAATGCTATTGAACTGCTACTCAATGGTATCCAATGCTATTTAATTGCTACTGAATGCTACTCGATATTATCCAATGCTATGCAATGCAATGCAATGCTCATTTGCTACTCAATGCTATGTGATGCTATTCAATTCGTACGAACGGCTGTTCCCATGCTATTCAATTGCCACTCAGTGCTATTCAATGCTATTCAATTGCTACTCAATGCTACTCAATGCTATTCAATGCTATTGAATTGCTACTCAATGGCATTCAATGCTATTCAATTGCTACTGAATACTATTCAATGCTATTCAAGTGCTATTCAATGCTATTGAATGCTTTTCAATGCTAATCAATTGTTACTCAATGCTATTGGATGCAATTCCATTGCTACTCAATGATATTCAGTGCTATTCAATGCTGCTCCATTCCCCGCACAAACTGGCACAGAGTTGCCATGGATGCGCTGAAAGCCACAACCGCTGTGAAGACTCCTGCACCTAAGGCAGCATCCCACGTCACAACCACGCCCAAGAAGGCCAAACATGTTCAAGAAAAAGGCTTATCCACGCCAAAAACACCGGAGATGCTGTGCTCGTGCCGAGAGGAAGTTCTTTGCCAAACGATTTTGCTGGTTGCTTGACGTCGGAAATTCCGACGGAGGGCAAGGCTACCTCAAAGAAAATCCTTGAAGGGGGGCGTTCAATAGTGTCCGTAGTTGAATAGTATCTGGCTGCTACTTATCAGTTGCACGCAGCCTCTGCCCAGGCGGTGGTACTATCTGCCGCAGCGCAGTGCCCGACAATGACTGAGAGTGGTCTTCTGTTACATCCATGCCTGATAGCGAGCAAGAGGTCGAGTATGCTAAGAGTGCCCAGGCGCCCCAGGCGAAGTGCGAATCCACAATCCACTTCATGCAGGAACAATGAACAACCCACAAACCAGAGAGAGCGCCCACTGGTTTTGGTCAGGTTGTGCTGCCTTCGCACTGAGGCGTGTGTTCTCACTGGGTGCCACTCTTCACTTGCGCCGATGCTCTGCAAATGCACCGTTATTGCACCGCCCATGCACTGCTACTGCACTGCCCATGCGTGCTGCCCTGGTCACCGGATGTACTACACGGTATCCGACTTCCCCGGCGCCCCGTGTGACCCTGACCACACGAGTATAGGGACAGGCGCAGATTCAAGAGGCATTGTGGACGGTACTTCGAGTCTGATCTGTGTTGTCTGGCGCTGATTGACACCATTTGTGTGGGCAGAGGCGTCATGGGAGCCGGACGCTGTCGGTCCCCTCTGTCAAGCGCCGGCCCTGTTTGCCCCTGAGGACTGTCCGCTCTCACGAACCCCCGTTGTTTACAGCGGTGCCCTACTGCGCAAATCCGGCGGTCACCAGTCCGCCCAATTTGGACTTCGCGAAATGTACGAATCACTTTTTTGGAGGAACCTGCTCTGTTGCTTGTGCGCTGGGGTACGATGGCTATGCCTCTGCGCTCTGCGATTCCCGCGGAGTTTGGGAATTCGAAGGGTCCTGCACAAAGTGCCGCGGATCGTCGGGTGGTATGCCCCGTTGCCGCCCCGTTGCCTGTGCCGGACGGCCCGGCCCTGCATTCTGCATGGCGGGCAGGAGGGCCCCGACCCTCTGGAGTATGGGAACGGCTGCCAGCCGTAGGATCCCTTCCCCTACCCCTCCAACCCCCCCCACCACCACCGTGTCTGCCCTAAACGGACAGGCGCATGCCGGGCCGGTATGGGACCAGCCCAACGAGCATCCAAAACAGCACGAAAGTGTGATTCCCGGCAAAGTCCGCTTTTTGCACGCTGAGAGTTCTGTTGGTACACTCCAGAGTCGGGCAGGGCGACTGCGTGGCCACTGGCTCTGTGAACATTTTTCTGCACTGTGCGCTGCCCTGGGTAAATGACCGTGATCAAGAAGCAGGCACAGGAGCGATGGGGAGCGCTTGTGTTGCGCTGGTGCCGCAGGCCGAGAAAGCCCCGAAGCATTGAATTGTATTTCTTCGGAAATTGCATGGCCTTGCATGGCCTTCTGAGCATCTGGACACATTCATATGTTGAGTACCATTGAAGGATAGACCCGGCCCTGGTGCAATGTGCAGTTGCGGACTCCCACGCAGGACATTGGTATTCGAGGTCTGTGACACGGCATGTGGACAACAAGTCGCACCAGAGGGACAAGGAAACGGCCGTTTGTGCCGAGGTTTTGCCCCACTTCATTTGTGTGTTCCTCATTTGTGCTTTGTATGTCACTTTCTGGGTGACACAGATGTCATAGCCCACAGGTGCGCACAAGCACACAAAAGATGGGAGCCCCCCTAGCACCATGGTGACCGACCAGGTCGAGGGGGGCGGCCTGTTCGAATCCAGAACCCACCTCCCCCGTGACCGACCAGGTCGAGGGGGGCGGCCTGTTCGAATCCAGAACCCACCTCCCCCTCCTCTCCCCCCCTCCAGACCCTCCAAAGTTTTCGAATCCGTCTTTCCCCAATTTGAGATTTTGTGGAAAAGTGCTGGCGCCGAACAAAAAATTGTCCTCCTAAGGGTTTTTTGTTTTACCCGATGTGTCTATACTAAAAATACTCAGAATTTTGCAGAGAATTCAAAAAGGGGTAATGGAAGATGGAAAAGCAAAAACGGAAAAACACAAAAAAAATTGACCACCGACCTGACCTCCGGGTCGGACCATTGTAGTTGTGTATGTTCAAAATGATCAGCGTGTCATGGGGATCATGGGGAGGTGTGTATGTTGGGCTACCCCGCCCCCCCCACGTTTTGTTTGTGGTGAGCACCTCCCAGTCTGGGGTCTTCGTGATGACCGCATACCGGGCACTGATCAGGCCGTCAGGGGAGGACGCCATGGGCAGAAGTTGCATTCTGGATTCCCACCCAGGCAGGTGGATGCCCGCGGCAGTGCAGATGCCCGCAGTAGTACGGATGCCTGCTTGTCATAGCAGAAGGCTTGAGGGCGAGAGGCCAATAGGCGCCGCCACAGGCTAACAGAGCCAACCACCAAGGCCTTGTGCCACCCCCCCCCCCCCAGGGATCCCGGCGGCTGACTGGCCGATCCCCCCACGCCCCCCCCCCCTCTAGACCCCCAAAAAGTTTCGCACCCGGTTGGGGTCCTGGATTTGAATAGCCCCCCCCCCCCCTTGGGCCAGCTTTAAGGACCCCCCGGTTGGCCTTTTCCCTCCAAGGCGTTGCAAGACTTGATTTGGAGTATGTTTGCCAGATCTTCTCTGCCCTTCGTGTGGTGCGCCCTCCTCACTCCAGTGGCTTTTGACGAGGCAGCGCCTCTCCAGTGGCCCACAGCAGCTCTGGAACAGGCAGCACCCCCTGTCTGAAGCCGGTTCATGCACCGCCCCCCCCAACTTCGGTGATTGCTGGCATTTGCTGACATTCGTCAGAATTGTGCGCTGAGCCCCGGTCCCCAGTAACGCGACCAGCAGGTGATGGGCATGCTTTGTAGGTTCCAGTCCAAGCTCAAGCCCAAGCCCAAGTCCAAGCCCAAGTCCAAGCCCCTGCGCGAGTCCAAGCCCCGGGAATCGTATGCTGTTGCCGCTGCTGCTTCGCGGACTGTGCGCACGGGCTGTGGTGCGTAGACCCTGTGGACTGTCACACATTTTGCACAAACCAAATACACCCGGCGGCGCATCATGTGCACAGCTCAGGACAGGAGGGCGTGTGTACAGTTCGGGTAATTGATCCCCAGAGCCAGGTTCTGGGCATCCGCCAGTGCCATTGACGGACAGCGGACCCCACACCGCTTGGCGTGAGTATCTTGGTACATGTTCAAACATGACCACATCGCTGCAATGATCAGTTGGCATCGGGGGATGTTGGATTCGTCCGGGACTTGTGACGTCAGGATAGGGTCCGCGTTTAGTTGGTGTAGTGGAATGCGACAGCGCCACGTGCGTCTTCCCCGTCCCATCGGAGCTCTCCGAGTTGGAAATGTTACACAAGGCATCAAATCGATCTTTTAAAGTACTCGCACAGCTGTTTCTTGATCTGCTTTTGTTCCAGCTGGTGCTTTGTGGCATCGATCCGCAGCAACTCCTGTTGACGTTTTAGGTCCTGCTGGATATCAGTGGGATCAAGTCTGTGGTTACATACTGGATCCTGTCCATGTGGCGGCACCAGTAAAACATATAGTTTTCACGCTGTAGTAGATGGGCAACGGCGAGAACTCAATATTCAGTCTCGAATCTGCATTCGTGGTGAAACAACTGCTTGTGCCACCAAGGAGGGGAGCCTATCTGTACGTTCAGCCATCTCGGAAAACCAATAGCAAGGGTATATTTTGCGACCCCCTAGGTTTTGTGTTCTGCAAAGGGCGGATATCAGGCCCTTCGTCCCGCCTACCCCACCGTGTGGGTTCCCCCACGCCTTCACCAGAGTGTGGGACACCGGCAACTCCGCTAGCAGCCAGAATGGGAGATGCACAGATTGTTGTGAAAGCCCCTCGGACACTTCCGAAGGCCCACCGAGCTCCCATGGCTTTTGAGTTTTTGGGGCAGGTCTGGGAGGGGCCTAGCGGGATTGTGGGCGTGTGATGCGTTGTGGAAGCGGCGTGAATGTGCTTGTGGACGATCTCCGCCACGGCACGGACGGTTCGTGCAATGTAGGCAGGCGTTCTATGACGCTTGGTCGACTTTTGGGTGCGGTGGTGCACATCGTGGGGGGAATGGGGTGCTATGCAGTGGATTGGTTGTACACTGTGTCCGTGGATGACCGCAGGCTGACGGCCACCTGCTAATTGCAGAATCTCTGTTCAACATGGTACTGGCATTGGAGCACGACCGAATTATGCGAAGCGAAGATCTTGCTCTCGGAGCAAAACCCCGGCCCAAGTGCAGCGCCAAATTCACGCAACACGGCGACCCTTAAGACTTTCTTCCCGGCAAAGACGAGAAAGCGCAATTATCACATACATACCTCCATACCCCCAAACCCCCAGACACACATCCCCCCTGGAGGTATGCATGTGGTAGTAGTGGGTCGCGCGCAGGCCCCCCCACCTTGGGAACCCCCCCCCCCCGGCCAAGCCGCCAAAACCCCAGACACCCTCTCGCTGGCCCCCTCCAACCCCCCCCCCCCCCGAGCTCCCACGCCCCTTCAGACCCTGAGGCCGGTAACCTTGACGTGGTGTGGGGGCCGTACAGTCCCTTAGACTGCGCGAACTGACCGGAAAACCGTCTTCTGCACTGCCCAGACATCCGACATTGTTTTTCACAATTTGAACTCCTTGTACAATCCACGACGTTGTGGCATCCGTGGCGATGGATTTCCTCACACATGCTCCATTGAGTATTGGGGCTCGTGTTAGTGGATATTGCATCCGGCTAATATAGTGCAGATGTGATTTCTTTTCTAGCATTGGGTTCCTGGATGCAGCGTAGTGCAGCAACGCAGGTGTATCATCAAAGTGATAGAGCAGGAAAAATATTCGCGAACCATTCTGCCCCAAAGCAAATCTTCCGCACACCACACCTGTAAGACATGCATAATTCTTAAGAGGTCGTTTTCTGATTAGTCTTGCACACAATGCCACCACTGCCGCCGCAAGTTTCGCAGTGGGCAGTGCTGCCAGCACGACTGCCGCCCTTGTTGGTGCTGCTGATGGCTGCTGTCGGTCGTGGGGTAGGTACACCCGCTCAGCGTCCAAAACGCAGCCCCGGATAATCATCCAAACGCATGTCATCTCTCATGCAGATACCGAGGACGTACACATGGAGGATTGCGACCTAAGTGAAGGCTACCCGATAACATTGCACTGCGAGTACCTGAACATTGTCATGGAACACTGCTACACATGTTTCGATCCACCAGATACAGAAGTAATCATCTGCGATGGCTGGGACGAGAGCGATATCAGGAGCCAATGCGACAGTCCCACGTACCTTGCGTCATGGTCACCGCCCGGCAATGAGCTTTGACCCCTTCTATTTCGACCCTCGTCAACGTGGGACCCCTGACATGGCTCCCGACATATTTCAGCAGCATCGATTTTCAAGCCAACTGCGGGCACCCCACCAGCCAGTTGCTGCCAGTTTTGTTTATGCCTGCCTGGGTGTACAGCAAATATCTGCCGTCAACCACCTTTTGCCAGTGCTCATTTTTGCCGCTGCGTCACCAATCGCCACTTGCTCTTACCCCACCTCCATTTGGGCGATTCTGACTCTCTTTGATCCCCCATTTTGTCGTCATGTACATGATATGCACAGCCGTTTATTGTCGAAGACCGACGTGTAACGATCCGAGCGCCTGAGAACCAGGATGCTAGCAGTGTGAGTGATGAATTTAATGCGCGAATGCCTGATTTCCACCCCATTTTATGTGATGCCCACATTTCATGCACAGACACACATACACTCATTCGTCCACTCAATTTTGCACTACGATTCAGGGCTGTCAGTGCTGCAGTGTTACAAGACATCAAGATGTTGGTGGGTTTTCGAAAATTCCCATCTCCAGCAACAATTTGGAGAACATTTAAAAGCTGGTGCCCTGCTGGTGCATTTAACACTGATTATCCAGCATTTGTCTTGCAGTATTATCTTGCTCCATCTTTCGGCTTGATCTCACCTGTCCCTCCGTTCCTCATTGTCAGGGATTCCGTCCCTCCTCGCGATTTGAGCTTGTAGTCTTCGGTGGTTGCAGCCCAATCAATTGAGCCCTGCCTCGTTTTGCTATTGTGACATGCAATTTAAAGGGCACGTGGGCGCGAATATCAGGGAGGAAAGCAGATTCGGAGCATGGCCTGAGGTGGAAGAAGAAGAACACGCCGTTGTCCTGCGGATCTGGCAACAATGCCGATTTGGCACACGCTGTTGTGGCGCAATGTTTCTGATGTGTGCTCTTTTGGGGCCCAGTCTCACAATTGCTACGGAAAACGCTGTCTTGCCTTCTCTTGCAGTATATTTTCCCCTCTAGCAGTACCTGCGGACATGCCACATCTGTACCTGCCGGTGCCTGGCTGGGTGTTGTATTAAGTGAAGCGCAAGCTGAGGCCAAACGCCAGTTGTGGACTGTGTCTTAAGGAAGAACCTCCCAGACACCCCGCCAAAAGTTTGTACGCACGTTTGCCCTGCACTGGTCGAGTGCAGGTGACTTGCAGAAATAGGTGTACCTTCGTTCCTCGGAGGAGGAGGAGGAGGAGGAGGAGGAGGAGGAGGAGGAGGAGGAGGAGGAGGAGGAGGAGGAGGAGGAGGAGGAGGAGGAGGAGGAGGAGGAGGAGGAGGAGGAACCAAACACAATGTCATGCAGCGCACGCGTGATCCACCAAGTGGCATGGCCCTCCAACAAGCCCCTCCACGAAAACCATCTCTCAAGCCTCCAGATCCAGATCCAGTCCATCAAATGCCCACAGATGCCATGCATTTCCCCCCAGCTTCTCACCACGAATACCTCGATGCCAACTTTCATTATGACTGTGTTTGGAAGTGACGATTTCCGCCACGGAAATCGTACTTATGAGGTACCGTAGAGCCAGCAACCATATGTATGCCGACGATAATCATCAGATGTTTTGCTGGGTGACGTGCACTTCCCACAGTGCCATTGTATGCGCGGTTCCAGCAACCATGTTAGGAAATGTTACACTGTCATCAAAAGCCTTCTGTCTAGTCATGTGCATTCCACACAGTGCCATTGTCTGCACAGTTACCGTCCACCACATGCAGCCTGACGACTTGGGGAAAAAAAGCACCGGCTCCATGTGGGGGATTGAGCGGTGGTTTGTGGTTTGTGGCGGGGAGTTGAAGAAGGCACATGACAAGACGGCCCAGGAGCTTATCTTGGCACAGGTTTCCCATCCCTCAGGTCGAGGCTTGATCTACCCGAATGAGGGCGCTCACGAAGCTGGCCTCAAACGGGCCCAAAACTTCTTGTAACGTTGTGTGCACGTTTGTAACCCACTGAGGCGCATTTTGCTTATTCAAACCCGCACATGTGCCTCATACATTATCTCATGAATGTATTCCAACAGCGCAGGCCGCAGCATTTTGTCATGATGGCCCCCAAATTGGGGCTTCAGGTAACAGAGGATAGACGCCTGGGCTGGAACCCTCGCCCCTCTTTCAGGCAGCCGGTGCACTTACCAGCTCTGGCTCTTTCCGACATTCCGCAATGAAGGCAACCCCCTTTTCTTTGGAGAGCGTGGCGTGAGCAGCGTGCACGCCTTTCAACCACAAGGCCTCGGGGCCAAAGCATAAGCCTTGTGTAGGTGCCCACTGGACCATTTTGAGGGGGATTGCAAGCAGGCGTTCATTGGAGGTGAAAGGGGAGGAACAGGTGGGCGGATGCAGCTATATGCTGGAGAATGGGGTGCACCATGCAGGTGGGAGCTCAACTTGGTGCAGGAGGACTGGATCACCGTGTAAGGGAGTCAGTGCCACACTGCCCTGCTGGCCCTGGGCACTCCTTGTGGCGAAGGCACTACGCGAAGCCTTCGACCTCAAGATTGACAGCAACATGGATGCATGTTTCGAGGCCCCTGGGTACAGGCACACAGGCTGTCGCATTGGAGGAACGCAGAGCAGCGGAATGCAAAGGGGAACATGCTCTGCTGGGGTGCGCATGTTTCTTTCAGGGAGCGGCACGCACGATGCATCTTTTTTCTTTAGATAATTTACCTGACACCATTGTTTTGCTTTGTTGTTCCCCCGTGAGGTGCTGTGTTGCTGAGCTGGTACCCCATTTCAGCCTAAATGCCCCGAGGACTGCATCGTGCAGTTTCCCTTGGTCCATAGCTCAGCAACACAATGTTATTGTCTTGGGTTTGAACTGGTACCCCTGTCTTCTACAACCGCAGCACTGCCAATGAGCGGGTTCCTGCTACCGTTCTGCCCTCTCGGAGCTCCCTGGTGATTACCTACGGATACAGTATGAGCTATATGAGCTGAATGGAAAGGCATTGATTCATGCTGCTGCTGCACTCCACTGCCCACGTTCCACGTTCGGCGCCCATCCCCTTCACCCTCAACGTTTTCCGAACCTGAATCTGATGGTCCAGATGCCCCCCCCAGAAGTTGATGGAAAGGATGCTTCCATGGATAGTGAGGACGTCCCCCCTGAACTTGGTGGACAGCATGCAATAACTGTAACCATTCAGGACCTATCAGGAAATGACAGCAACCATCCAGCACCCCTACAGCAACAATTCTGAGCCCATCAGGAAATGCTGTTGGGTATCTATCTGTGAGGGGTGAAAGCTGTGCGTGTTTGTTGGATAGTCATAAGCATCGCTCTTGTGCCACTTGGCCCCCTCCACTGTCTCACAGATTGAAGTGGATATTTGTCAATGAATACATGATTTCGGCTTTCTCTCAACTCGGGCAAACTGGAACTTAGTATTTCTCTAGTAACCCCGCCCCACTACCTTTTTTCAGGATGTGCCTATCTGAGTGTGATTGTACGTGTTGCTGCAACCCTTGGTGAAGCAGTGTACTACAAACCTCAGATTTCACCTGAAGCACTGGAATACACCCTGGAATACTGTCCTGGGTTCAGGGAATAGCAGTGGGGCTGCGTAGGGGCCATGTTTGCCTTGTAGGAAGGAGTGAGCGTTTCCAGTACTTTCAACCTTGTGCTGAATTGGTGGTTGAAATGGGTCGGTCTGTAGTCACCGCGCTGCCCCTTCACGCCTCAAGTGGCCTTTTCAGAAAAATTCGGTTCTGTTAGGTATGCGCTTGGGAAGTAAAATGATGAAGCCTTTTGAAACCAAATATTTTCCCGAAGCCTGTCGCTGCCGTACCCTCTTCTATGAACGGGAATGGCATTGCTTGTGATGGGCTCCTATGGTTCTTTACGAGTCACCTTCATGACCAAAAAGTGTGCCAAAATTGCATGCTGTGGTCGATCGATGCGACGTAACATGTTTTCTAACATTTCTGTACAGCAGTTGCTCTTGGGAGCTTGCCAGGCTTTTAGCCTGGAGGCCACCGGTAGGCCTCCATCGGCGAATACCTCTTCCAATGCTGATGTGTGTAGATTGAATAACGCCTGGCAGATGGCATGGCACTGTGTTCGCGATGTGAACCGGGCTTAGACCTGGTATATGCAGTGTATCATGCAGATTGATCAATTCACATTTGTCAGGGGCCTCGTGGGGCACACACAGCATGCGGGGTCCTTGACAGAATGAACTCAATATGAGCGAGTGTCAAAGCATTTGGGCCTAGTTTGTGTGAAAACGTTCAAATGTTTCAACACCGTGACACAAGGTTCACGGTTCACAGTTCATAAGTCCACGGTTTGCCGGTCTGGCGATCTGAAATAACATCAATGGTATTGCATCCGTGGTGCACAGGGATCGCAAGGCAGCGCAAATCTGTGTGTGTGTGATCAGCAAGCCAGGCAATTATATTCTAGAATATCTCACATGAAAAACACCCACAAACCCCCCACCCCTTCCTGCGACACCCTTGAGCAAACCGGTTGTAGCCACCTCCGCCTCACCACCCCCTTCCCCTTAGTGGTGGGCATGTCATACCTGCTCTGTGGGAAAGGGCATTCGTACACCTAGTATGGGGCTGGGGCAGGCCCAGATTCATATCAGCAGCGTAAGAAGGGTACGTGGGGTAGGCGGGTGGGGAGGCATGTTTGTTCATTTGTTGGGCTTGGCAAGGAGGTCAACACTGCGTCTTGTTAGGCCAGTCATTCGACCATCGTCATCAAACTCTCCAGCCAGTGCCTTGCTTGGCGATGTCACAGCATGGGTGTGTTGTGATCGGGCTCGTTGAGGGGGAGGTGCTGCCGGAGTCAGGCGGTTCAAGATTTAATGCCATCAGCCGAAAGGCAGTGTTGCGTAGGTAGGCCAAACAGTTCAAACACACACCCAGAGGTTGGGAGGTATCAACCAAACAATCACCGCAAGTGAAAACGAAGGTGCCAGGGAGGTTGGCTGCGTACGAAAATGTGGCTGCGGCTATGTGTTGGTATTTTACAAGACAATGTGCCCACATTGGGGAAGACTTGGTGATATTTGACGGGGCCGAATTCGGCTGCCATGTGGAGTGCTCGTGCCAAGCAATAGCAAGGGGAAGCTAGGAATGGGGTTTTGCATGGGGGCGCACTTTTTGTCACAACAAGACTGAAATGACCTGACATTTGTTCACTTTGTCCAACGCAAGGGACACACAGACCAAACCAGAAATAGGCGTTTCATCTTTTACCAAGGCAAGAAGGTCAAGCTTGTTGAGACACACCAAAAGTTCGAAATGTTTGGTAAGTTGTCAGCGCAACATGATTGCATGGTGGATTTGCCATGACTGCATTTTGCTTCCTACCCACACTGGGCTGTGAGTGATGATGAGGTGGAGCATGTGTCGCGGCGTGTGCGCGGCATGGGTACTTGGCCGTCTGGCCTGACCAAGTACCCATACTTACCTACAGTTACAAGCTCAAGCAGGGGTGATGTAGCCTCATTAATTTATCCGCTCATGGGGACCCCAACAAGGCAGTGGTTACGTAGCCATATTGATTTGTCTCCACTATGGGGACCCCGAAAGTTGGGGCTCATGTAGCCACTCCCATTTCTCCCCTGTTTGGGAACCCAAAGAAGCTGTGAACGGTTTGCCCCCCTGGACAGGGACCCCATGGCTCAGGGGGCCCAGGCCACCTACACGGAAGATTTTGCTCTGATGCATCCACTCTTCAGGCGATGCCGCACTTAGTACTGAGTGTTGGCTAAGCGTGGAGCTCTATGAGGTACCGTTGTCGATCGCTAACTGAGGGCAACCCCTTTGTCACCTATATCATTGTTATGTTTCAACACCCTGACAGGTGTGGATGAATTGCTGGCACAAGCGGCAAAAGTAGTTGATTGTCTTGTGCCCTTGATTGTCCATGGTTGTGGGAAGAAGTGGTGTTGCACAACTCCTGTATCTAATGGGCTTGCTCTCTCCTTAGGGGCCATTTTTTTCGGGGATATTGGTAAAAATCAAGGCATTCTGGGGGTATTCGCTGCAAACGTTGCGTACAGGGCGCACAGCGCAAGTGCACCCCCTGAGAGTGTGTGGCACAATGCTGGAATATGGGAGACCCCATTGTGCCTGAATGGGGTCTCCCATTGACCCCATTGAGGCACAAGGCAAGGGCTTATTCTTATATACGGCCTTCAATGAGGGACATTCATTGTAAATACAAACAGAACATGGCCCTACATGAGTAGATTTATTGTTTTCAGCCATTTTGGCCGTTTCCGGAGGGCAGTATATTTATTGTTCTAGGACTTTTTGGCGGTATTCGGAGGGCGGTTAATTCATTATTTTCGGCCAATTTGGCCTTTTTCGGAAGGCGGTTTTCAAAGGGCGGTAGATTTATCATTTGCGGCCTTTTGGTACCTTTTTGGAAGGCGTTAGAAATCTTATTTTCGGCCATTTTGGCTGTTTTTGGAGAGCGGTAGATTTATTATTTTCGGCGCATTTCACCGCTTTCCAGGAAGGGACATTTTTTGTTATCGGCCATTTGGGCCGTTTTCGGAAGGTGGTAGGTATATTATTTCCCGGGTTTTTGGCCGTTTTTTGGCTGGGGGTAGATTTACTATTTTTGGCCATTTTTGACCTTTTTGGGGAGGGCCGTAGATAGTTTTTTTTTCGCCATTTTGGCTACTTTCGGGGGGGGAGGGGGGCGGTAGATTCATTATTTCGGCTCATGTGATCTTTTCCAGGGGGGGGGGGGGGGTGATTTTTATTTTGCGCCATTTTGGCGTTTTGCGGAGGCGGGATATTTTTATTTTCGGCCGTTCTGGCCGTTTTCGGAGGGCGGTAGATTTATGATTTTCAGCCATTTTGGCGATTTTTGAAGGGCGGTGCACGTGGGAGGTTAAAGATAGAGGTCAGGGAAGCACCAAAACACCATGGCCTTCGGCCAGGGGACTGTTGTCACAGGGGGCTACTAGTCCTGCCCTGCAATGCAACGCGGGACAACTGTGACAACAGGCCTTACAATCAACAAAGGGAATGCCGACCTGCTGAACCACCGCACGACTTCTCTACTGCCCTTGAGTCACACTAGGTCCAAGAAAAAATATATAAAGTGGCCCGCCTCCCAGGAGTTCAGCCCGGTAGAGCGATCATGCTCTCCACAGCTCTATATCAGCTCGTCCTGTCCCTTTCGCGCCTGGCAGGAGCCGTCTTTGCAATGGCGCTCTTTTCTAGGATTCTGCGAGGCGGACAGTTACTACGACTACATACCAACCCTCCACGATGCAAAGCCCGACGTGGTCACCAAAGACATGGCCACAAAAGGACTGGGCGAGGCGGGGGGGGGGGGGGGTTACTGTCGCGCGCTCCATCTGGCGTAAAGTGATACCAAAAGGTCTCAAATTAGCTTACCACCGGGCCACAAAACAATACACCCCCCACTTCCGCACAAACGCAGCCCGGGACGACACGCTGGGGACCATGCTCGAGTCAGTACGGGTGACGACACAGGGCCTCAGACACACCAAGGCCAGGCAGTCGGCAGGTGCATTCCTAAAATACAAAAACCGTGACAAGTGCTGGCTCCTTCTCAACGCGGTACGATTAATTGCCTCAGATCAACGCCGACCACGCAAGATCCATCTTCCCACCCTCCACGGCATAGCTCAGTACATGTCCAGTTCACGGCGTGGAAAATGGATGGTCAAGATTGACCTGACAAACTGCCATTAGAGCATCAAGCTTCCAAAAAGTTGGCAAATTTTTTTGTGATCGTAGGGGGGGGGGGGGGGCAGGCGCTACAAATACACCCGATTGCCCTTTGGCCGGTGTTACAGCCCAGACCTATGTCAATAGCTCGTCAAATCTGTGGTTCGCTCCGCCATCCAGCGCTGCAGTGGCAAAGTCGGTTTTCAGGTATATCTTGATGATATATTGCTCTACGCCCGGTCAGGAAAAGCACTGAAGGCGGCCGCAGCAGCGGTCATCCGCAAACTACGCTAGGCAGGCTTCCTAATCAGTCCCAAAAGCGACCTCAAACCAGCCACGGAAATGACCTTCGTTGGTAAAGCCATCAATACCGCTTTCGCATGTACATACGTATGGTCGGCTCCGGTTTGCTGCGAGGTGATGACATGCTCCGCCTCCTGGGTAGGCTGCAGTGGCTGGCTCGACCAGCATCCCTCTCCCACTTCCTGGCAGGGGCCTATCAGGCGGCGGATTTCGCAGAGGGCAAAATGACCAGGGGACTTTCCAGAAGCATTGCCTATGTTGCCATGTTCTCTCTCCTCCCCCAACGGTTCCCGGTTCCAATGCGGGCCACCAGGGACCTCCTATTTCTCGATGCCGCACCTGCACCCACGGCCAAAAACCTGCCCCGCTTCCGTATTGGCGTTGTGGGATAGGTGGGGTACTACAGGTCCTATATCTGTCCACGCTGGGTCCACACCCTCCAACAGGCAGAACTTTTTGGCATGTACACAGGCATCAAAATAGCAGCCTATCAAAAGCTGCGCATGATCACGCTAGGCAGAGACAGTGACGTAGCACGATCCCAGTTAATTTCCTAGAAAGCACCAGTGGCTTGCTCCGTTCAACACAAGCTACTGCGTCGCGTCTTCTGGACAAGGTACTAGAGCGGCATCTAGCTGGGTCTCTTCAGAGAACAGTCCAGCCTCAACCCGGCCGACCCCCTGAGTAGAGGGTAAGACTTCCCCACAGCATTTGAGGCTCACAACGAAGCTGAGCTGCGCCGCGCCCTGTGGGGGGACAGTCCCCAGCCTTTCCTGCATCTGTACATACAGCCTCCTCTGCGATGGAGGCCAGCAAGTTGACCAGCGGGCACTGGGCTCGCATTCGCTCGCTCCATTGTGTTCGATGATGCTGACGGTCTTGGGAGGGCACGGCTGAAGGGAGTGTGCGGAACTGCAGTTCTCGTGAAAGGGAGTTCCGCCTTCTAACCCCCTGATAGCCCTTCTCTACCCCTCTTAGGAAATTCTGTTTTATATTTTACCGCCCACATGAGCGATCCCACCCACCCGCCCGCTGTCTTGTTGGTCTCTGTTCCGCCCTAGTGCGGAGATGCTTCCACGAGCAATGTACATAGCAGCCCGGTGATGGGCAGTCCAGAACATTGTGAGACCGTGAAGATAAGAAAGAAAACGGCGGTAGTAGCCTGCCCGCTGGTGCAGCCGCGGTAGGGCCCGGAACTGCATGTCCTGCGCGTCACTGTCACGAGCTGTTACGAGCGCGGACGACGCGAGTGCGCTCCGAGCCGCGCCCGTAGGGGGGGGGGTCCCACCAGGATCCCGCCCCCCTCCCCCGGCCAAGACACCCCAGGTACCCATCCCCCCACTACCTCCACCTGCACTGGCGACGGGTGGCCCCACCACCGGGGATGGGTGACGCAAGGGCTCCGCTGCCTAATCTTTTTTTCAAGCATTTCGCGGGCGCTCACCGCCCGACGCTCGCGGGCGGATCCACGCCCCCCATGGGTACGCAGGTGCCCCCCGGGGAGGAGATGAGTCCTTCTTCCTCATCATCCTCACTACCCTGGTCATCATCGTCAACCACACCAATTGCACTGCGGCAGTCCAGCCGACCCGTGTTCCTCAACGCGGGGAGGCAGGCCGGCTTCTTGGCCCTGGGCTTTACGCGGTCCTCCAACTCGGGGGGGGTCCGCACGTGATGGGTGGTGGCCAACATGGCGCCACGGGAGGGTGCGACAGGAAGAGTCCCGACCTGCTCGTCCGTCTCGGCCGCCGTACTCCATAGGTGGGGGGCCTTCAGGGGGGGAGGGGGCGCCAAAACTCTCATTGGCCCCCTTCTCTCGCCCCTCAACCTCTGTGCATAGGCCGTAACCAAGAGTCATGCCCAAACTGGCTATTTTTTAGGTTGTTTAGTGACCCCTGAAAAATTGTTTATAACTTTCCCTTACGGAAAACCCTTTGTCACCCCTAGATTGGGTCGGGTGTCAATTGGTGAGGATATAGGTACTACCGCAAGGTGAGTGCCGCTCTTTCTGCATGACCCTAGTGCCCATGGGATGGTACCGCTACATGCAAATCGAAGTGTGCGTGCTTCGCTTGCACGTGGGCCATGCTGCAGCACATGTCGGCTTTGGAGACCTATTGCGAGGCCTCAGGGGCACGGAGCTTGTCCAAGCTTGGCCACAACTAGCACAATGAATTCAAGTTGGACTTTCCCACCCTAAGTCCCTGGGGACCACCACTACTGCCTCTACAAGGAGGTGGTGTGGAGGCTCTAATTGGCACCGCTGGTGGGGCCGGATGACGTGAGCACTTGCGGGTTGGGCTGCCACCCAGTATGGGCATGGGGCGCGGCTTCATGTGCACGCTATGCAAGCCACACCACTCGCCCATGTGCATGGCCTATAAGGGCACACAGCGGGGAGTGCCCCACTGCTCTGCCCAGGGAAGTACTTGCCACCGCGTGGTGTTGCAAGAACAGCAGGTGGCAGCCTAAACCATGCAAATTTGGCTGCAGATGGGTCCAGGACCGTCGCGAGAGAGTGTATGGGGGAACGTTAGCGCGCCGGGCGTGCGCCGGGCATCTTTTTGGACCCGTGCCCCACCGGTGACCTTTTAGGGGGTGCGCTAAGGGGGCGCACTTAGGACAATCTTTGAATCCATGCTTCGTTGCGTGCTGCATCATGGTGACCCCCGGCGTAGGTTTTGACTTCCGATTTTGTTCCCTTTGTTGGGGACCCCCGAGAATGCAGGGGTGATGTAGCATTTCCGCCCTCTTTTGGGCCCCAACCGTCCGGTGCTATTGACGAAACCGGGACAATCTTTGAATCCACGCTTTGTTGCGTGGTGCATCATGGTGACCCCCGGCGTAGGTTTTGAGTTTCGATTTTGTTCCCTTTGTTGGGGACCCCCGAGAATGCAGGGGTGATGTAGCATTTCCGCCCTCTTTTGGGCCCCAACCGTCCGGTGCTATTGAGGAAACCGGGACAATCTTTGAATCCACGCTTTGTTGCGTGGTGCATCATGGTGACCCCCGGCGTAGGTTTTGAGTTTTGATTTTACGGACCATGGGAGCATGTCCCGCCTCAGGTTTGGACTGACCAAAGCAACTCGGCCGCCACGCAAGATGAGGCAGAGGATGAGGCGGAAGTGTGTGTTTTGTGTTGCCAAAGGCGCTCCACCGTCGCAGTTTGTGATGAGTGTAAGGAGCACTATTGTAATGAATGTATTGACACCCACACTTGTGGGACCAATGTTGTTTGTTAAGTGCAACACAAATGACAGTTGGAGGGTAAATGGGAGGGTAAATCTGGGGCTGAAGTCGGGATAGTTAATACAAAAGTAGCGCGCCGGGCGCGCGCCGGGCAAACATTCCCCCTATGAGCAGCACAAGAGCAAAGCAGATGCCAGCTAAGAGACTAGCACTGGCGGCAATGTGTGAGGTGGATGCCAAAGTGGTGCTAGGGGCCAAGCGGATTGGATCGCCCGTTCAGAAGCAACCGCGGCGATGGCCATGGCACTTGGGCCTCTACAAGAGCCCACCGCTGCGGTCCAAGGGTTGGAGGGGAGGGGAGGCAGCACAACGACGTGGCATAGGGGAGGGGGGGGGAGACGGATAGGCTGGTAACCGGTCTGATGACCAACCCAGCTGTGCAGCCAGCCCAATTGGCTTGGCTTAATGGCAGTGGTGCCCAATCTCATGGCCTTTAGGCAAGCCCCCCCCCCTCCACCTCCGAGGAGTCCAAGGCAAGTGCGAAAAATGGTGCAGATATGGGTGGGTGGGATTGAGGGGGCCATTAGGGCACTCAGATATGTGGTTGCACAGTGTCTCAATACAATGGGTACCGTCTCACAAGGGGGTGGCAGGAAATGAGTAGGCTGATGTGCAAGCAGCCAAAGGGGCAAAATTTAAACACCAACAAGTCGTGTAGCACAAAGCAGTGACAAACATCTGGCAAGATTTGGGACTGCAAGAGATACCAGATAGCTATGGATCACGTGTGTAAGAGGAATCCGAGGGGGTTCGCTAATTTCTGATTTATTCTCGCCCAAACACCCGAGGTTGTTGTGAGGTTTTGTCTAACCAGCGCTGAGGGTGAGGTTGGGCTGACCAACATTCGATAACTGCTGTGCAGCAGTGAACTCAAGGCAACATTTGGTACTGGTTTGGAGCGATGATCTTAGGCCCGTGAGCCAGAGGTATCCGTTTGCTAAGTATCCAGAGCTTCCCCTCCGAGGAGTCCAAAGCCAAGGGGGGCACGCAAGCGGCACCCTATGCTCCAAGTATGCGGAGCACGGTGCCCCCGGCATACCCAGGGTGTGCCAAGCACAGGGGTCGGGATCATGCACTGCTGCTCGCGCCATCACTTGGGCTATGCGTTGCACTTTGTGCACATGGTGTCAAGGTCGGCCGCACAGTCATCCCAGCGGGGATGGGGGGCTGCAAGGTGTGGGCTTTATGGTGTGGCTACAGCAGGTGGAGCATTCATCGTCACATGGGGGTGGGTGGCGAAGAGACGGGGGCTTCAGGCCTGAAGGCAGGGCATGGACGAGCCTCAGATGACCCAACGTAGCTATGTGGACCGGGTCCCTCCGAGGCGTCGCGATAAAGAGGGGGGCAGGCTAGAGCAGACACCAGGCCAGTCCTAACCCAACCACCTCCCTCCCACCTGTTCGCAAGATGACCCAGAGCCAAAGGCCATTTTCCTTATCAGTGCAATACTCCCCTAGAGTAGCACATCTGTAGGTGTCGTTTGCATGCATGCCATCAAGCCCTGTGCCCGGTGCATTGCTTTTTGCCATAGTGCGTTTTGCCACGTCTGGTGCCCCATCACATGTTTGTGCATCGCACGGGGAAGGCCCCCAGCAGCCCTGACGTCACAGTGCAGCCCTGGGTCTATGGGGCCAATGAACTGCGCGTCAGCCTTGCTCTGGTGGTGGCGGGGTTCTTCTACCTCTTCCACAACGTGTGGCAGATGACGCGGAAATTCACAGATCCTTCGCAACTGCAGGGACTGCAGCCTGGCACCCTCTTCGACCGCCCAGTGGATATGTATGACAGACAATGGCGCATGTTTCTAGAAAACCTTCCGCTAGCTGTGTGCCTAGCTTGCATGCATGTGGCATTGGGGCGTGCAGCGCGCCATGTGTTGCGACACAGCTACCGGCTGTACACCCTCGTGGAATTGTGCTTCGGGCTGATCTGGGTGGTGTATCTGCATGGGGCCGACACAATTTATCTGGTAGCCATTTGTTGGGGCAGCTTCGGCATCTCCCGCATATCCCTTGTTCAAAGAGGAGGCAGGCACGTGTCTCTGCTGCAAAAGGCGGTCCCGCTATTGACCTGGGCGTACGGTCTGGGAGCTCTCTTGAGTCTCTCCATGTTCTCCTGGTTCCGCTTCGGGTGTGTGCATGTCTATCTGTGGGGCATATATTGGGTTCGCACAGGTTTCCTTCCTTCTTTGGGAGCAAAGTTGAGCACGCCCAGTTTGGCGGGTCGCCGTGGGACAAAGACAATTGACGGTTGCGCCGGTGGTTGGAGTCAACCGACAACTTGGGGCTGGCGACGGCTGTTAGCAGTTACCTAAGGGTGGTGAAATGACAGTCTTGATGTACCCTCTGTTTTGCACTGGAGTTTGCCTCTGCGGGTATTCATTTGTTGTTGTTGGTATGGGCATAAAGGAAGAGGTCCGCTCAAGTCCTCCTGATCCTCTGCCTCCCTGCTGTCGCGCTGGAAGTACTCATTATTGGCCCGTCTGGATACAGTCCATTGCCCTGGGCTGGGCCCAAACGGAGGACGCCAGGGGGGCAGAATGCTGTGTGTGTCAACTGTGGTACCACCATTGCACTTCTCGAAACCCCATGAGTTCCGAGAGGCCTGGCACACCTGCAAAGCGGGCACATGTCATGACATGAAGCCGAGGAGCTCCATGGTCCACCCCCTATCCCCTCGCGCAAGCACAGCCTCGTCCGAGCACAGCCTCTACGTAGTACTGAGTTTCTTTAGACCGCGGGTTTGGCGGCCCGACGGTGTCGCTGTACATGTCTGCAAGCACCTGTTTGTCTTTGCTCCGCCTGGATGTTGTTGGACTGAGAGAGAGCCATAGTTGTGCCCCCAGTTGTTTGGAAATGGCATTGGGGTCGTTGATGCAGCACACTGCACCTGGCGCTCTCGCAAATGTAGGGCGAAGCAAACCAATCCCGTTCCCAACCAGAAGCTCATGCCAAACCACAGCAAATGCGTTCTCTACACCAGCTAACAAATGTGACATCAAAATCCAGGATCACAAAACTTGAGGAAACAATGTCTAGTATTATCTGGATTAATGGGTGTTGTTTCTGCAACCTTCTGGGGCCGCAGCCATTATTTGCACAAGAGTAGAGAGCCAAAGTTGGGCAGCCCTCCAACATTTATAATGTGTGTGCTTTATTGCGTACACGTTTTTTACACCATTGTCCTCCTGTCAGGGGGTCAAACCTAGCACTACTACCTGCTACCCCCCTGAATACCGGAGGGACCCTGATTGTAGCGACCAACCAGCCTTGAAAGACGCACCCTAGGACTATACAAGGCTTGCATGTAGGGACCAGCCCCCCCGGCGCCCGTGCATTTCGATTGCCTGGGCCTTGGCCTTCCGTAAAGCTGCTTCGAATTTGAAAGTGGCTGTAGCTGAAGGGGTGGGGTCACACTCCACCAGCAACAGCAGGGCACACTGCCTCAAAATGCAGCGCCCTGTTGATATGGAGATGTGCGCACAGCGCATGACGCACCCACTGGAGGACACAAAAGACAACCAACTGGTGTACTTTTAACGGAACATGATCGGCTGTTACAATCTTTGTCAAGGTAGCATGCAATCTGCCATAAACCTCTAACCCCTGTGGAAACCCAGATAGCCACAACATCCAACCCAGACAGCTGCAACTGGTCATGAATCACTTTGACAACACAGTACCTGTGCATGTGCAGCCAAGCCAATCGGGCGTGTATGTGTGTGTGCGTGTGGTTCTTGCTTTGTTCTTGTTATGCGGTTCACAACATGTTTGTGTGTGTGTGTGTGTGTGTGTGTGTGTGTCTTTGTGTGTCCGTAGGTTGGTATCCGTAGGTTGGTATGACCGCCACCATCCGATCCACCTCCATACCTCCCCCGCAGCCCTTTTCAAATTCTGATACGACACACATCCTCCGCCTACACGTCTTGCTTCAACACGAGGGTGCAAGCCAGCTCCACCCCCTCCAACGCCCCAGGCAGCCCATATTATTAGGGCCTGAACAATCCAGGTGTCCGCTGCCCTGGACAATAAGAACCTCGGGATTTGGGCCTCATTGATGCAAGAGCGAACTTCATACCTACCCTTCCACTCCCACCCAGCTTTATGCATGGCCAGACGGCTGAGTCGCGTCCACACGCGGTACCTGTCGGTCACCCCCCCCCCCCCCCCAACTCCATCATATACCTCATTTTTCACATTCATCTGCATCTCGTCTATGTAGGAGTTACCACCTCCGCCCTTGTTCAACGAGTGCGCAAACACATGACTGATGCAACCAGCTTCCAAGATTGTTCCACATTGCACAGGCTAATCCTTCAAGCAGACATGGGGGGTCGGGGTATCCTCCCCCTTCAATACGTCAGTGACCAGTGGCTGGCCAGTGTCCGCGAGATACACTGCTGGTTTATTTTTAAAAAGTGGGCCTGCAATGATGTGCCACCTGGCATCAGCGCAGACGGCGAGCCGGCAAAATCCCGTGGTTGGCTAAATCAGAGAGTCCTAGCCATCCTCCACGGTATGAAGGAGGCAAAATCCATCCGTGACTAGCCCCGCCTGAAATGGTTGCAACAGGATTTGCGCAATCTTGTGTCCAAATTGGCAGTCCCCCTGTATGTCAACGGAAGCATAGTGGTCCCGAATCCCCAACCCCAGCAAAAAAGTGCTATACACCATGTGTGTCGCAAAATGGTAGCGTCTGTCGCGGGGCCGTCATGGGAAAAGCAAGCCCTCAACAAAGCCGTCCGCATGGTCCGCAGCAACCCCAAGACCGTCCACCGCATATTTGAGACCACGGGGCGCCAGTTTGACAAACTGCCCTCCCAGCCCCGTGTACCTGCCACTGCGGCCGTGATATACCAGGGACACACATTATGATTGAGGGGCACTTGGCAATAGTACCTGGCGCTATCCCTTTTCCCGATGGCACACTTGCACGCCCCAATGACCCGCTACCCCTGCCTGGTGACAAGGTTCGAAAGAAACTGATGAAGGACCGGGGCACTGTTGCCCAACAAATCTCTGCCACCCTCGCTCACCTCCGCTGTTTCCTCCCCTCTTCCCTGTGGCCTGAAACAGGTACCCGGGTCAAATATATAACAGACTATGCCGCCGGCATCACGCAACATTTTTATGTCCGCATCGTCGACAAGGGGGTTGGGGTCATGTGGGCTTTTTGTCACCATTGCAGTTGGCACGTTTTGCAAGGCTTTCTCCAAGCTGAGGGCTACGTCCCAGCACCCCTCACCCCCTCTGCCGCCGTCAAGTCTATTCGTTCCGACATCATGCGTCGGGGTTAGGAATGGAGTGAGGCGGCCAGGTTGCCATCCTATACCCCATAGGGAAGGCAAAAAGCTTGTCCAAAGGGACCTGGTTATGGAGTAGTATCACAGCTCTACTGCAGCTGTTTTTGCCCAAGCGCACACTAAAAATTGCAGCCAGAGCCAACACAACCTTCCTACGATTACTGGGTGCTGAAATCCCAGGAAACCTGGTGTCACACAGCATCAACAAAGTCGCTGCATGGTATCACTGGCTCGATAGCATAGGGTGTCGGTTTATCAGTGAGGTCGACTGCAAGTACCAACTCAATAACATCAAACCATCGGATATCACAAACCACTTCACCAATGCATGGTTGGCAAAACGAAAGCGGTGGCGAATGGCTGAAACCACTTGGTCCATCCACCGCGAGACGAAACGCTTGGATTGGGTTGGGCTGGGGAACTTGGGAAAATTTTGGTTTATTGACCACGAAACCCTTGCGGCTACAGTGGACTGGGAAATGAACAGCAACAATTGCGTGGTAAGTGCAGGAAAACTATGGACTCGCCACGTTTGTATCCCTATGGGCAGATCCTTTTCCGCACAGGCAGCAGATTTGTATAGCAGCCTGTGGTCCCTCTACCAAGCACGCCACTTGTTCCATCTCCTAGGCACACTACAAATTTCTGAGCAAGGCATTGGGCCGCACAGCCGGTGACATGTGTTATGCAAATGGGTCAGGGCCTGTCCCTCCGAGACTACTTTTCCTACACACCTAGGCTGCCGAGAAACCCACGTGTCGGACACTCCCTTGTCTTCAGCCGCGCTTGGACTCTGTGAACATGGCGCTGCACAATCTCGAGCACAATCCATTGCGCTACATTCTCATGATCGGATCGCGCCAGGCATGCCTGAAAGTTTGTGGCGGCACACCTTACCACCCCCCCCCCCCCCGGCACCACCAGTGCCGGAAGGTGAAATCTCTCCCAGGCCCAGGCCCAGCACTGCAGTGTCGTGCTTTCTCCGCAGATCGCTGAGCTCCTCCATCGCATGGCTCGACGCATCGCATGGAGCAACGCGCTGGACGGTGACGTTCAACCTGGTGTTGCTCCGCATAATCTCCTTCAACATGGACTGCCATTGGGCCGTGCAGCAGACGCTTCCTTCCCATGACTCGGCCGAGGCCAAAAAAGCTCCAAGGGACCCTTATCGTGCCCTCCAGGACACCCCCCGCCCGCTGGACCGCTATGATGCGTTGTCCTACTTTGCATACCTCTTTTACATACCATTATACATCGCAGGCCCCACCACAACCTTCAATGCGTGGCAGGCACAGATGGAGAGCCCCCAGGTCACGTACACCAAACGGGACATGGGCCTCCATGGTTTGCGCTGGGCTGCAGAACTGTTACTGATGATTTTCGTGCTGCACTTCAACTACTCCAACGCCATTGGGGCCAACGCCCGTAACAATGCGAATGTCCTGCGTGATATTACACTGATCCAGGTCCTTCCCCCTGTCTTCTCCCTTTTTATCATTTCTACGAAAACACGTTACAATGCACGTGGCGAGAAGCGGGGCAGCTGCCGGCATATGTCTGCCGATCCTGCGCACCAACGTCATGCACGTCGCTGGTGTGCCTGTCGCCATGAATTGTTGCTCTTGATCTTGATTTTCGTCAACCCTTTTTCTTTTTTATAACATGAAGGTAATGACATAAGCGCTGCTGGTTTTTAGAATTGTGCGAAGCCGGGTTGGAGACGTTGCAAAGCAATGACATGGTGGGGGTTGGATTTCTTGCTCTTGAGTGGTAATGCAAAACATAAACGCGCATGGGATCTCGTCCCCGCAAGCAACATACCCTGACACAGGGCGCTCCTTTCTGACCTACTTTTGCCCCCCTGTCCAGGAGCCCCTGGAAACACTGCTGGTGGACAGCCAGTAACTATCAACAGTTGGCGGTCGCTTAACTGCGGTCAGTGCCAGCGCTTGGAATTTCGCTGGTAACTATCAGATCCTGGTGGTTGAAGAAAAGTGGTTGACTGGTAACTGCCATCAGTTACCGACATTGGTTGGCCAGCAACCACACTCAGTTGGCCGGTAACCAGCAGCTTACAGTCCAGCGCTTTCATTTATTTGCCGCCTAGGGCGGCCATTTTGGGAATGCCATGCATGCAGTGCACACGCAGTGCAAAGTTTTATATGTCGGCAAATACTCGAACCCTAGTTTTGGCCCCTTGGGGGAGCACCTAACGCTGCACGCGCGCGGCGCGTGTGCGGTGCGGAGATTCGGCCTTCTGGCCCACCCATGCACCCACAATTCCTACCTCGGGGGCCCATCGTCTAGGGATTTTAGGCCTGATCCGTGATACTCTTGAGTAAGAAGCGTTGTTTGTTGATGTCCATTGAACACCCGTGCTAGATTGGGCAAGACGAGGTGCGTAAGAAATATCGTTTGTTGCTCTTTGAAGATCCCGCCCTCAAAGCTCAGCCCCGGCACAAGGTAGCGGTTGGTGTGGGCTTGTCGTTGGGCTGCGATGCTGTGGGACCCAGCACTCGTTTCCGTGGTGTACATTGCTGTTAAGATCCCGTGGCGATGACGGTTATCGCAATATTTGGAGGGGGCAATGGGACCACCCTTCACAAATCTATTCGCATCTTGTTGTACCTCACCCAGTTTTGTATTCGGTGCCAGGTTCGGTACCCCTCGTATGACCCTTGGCCCCATGTGCCACCTCATATGTTGGTTGTTATCTTGTGGGCTTTGCTGCTTTGCTGTGCTCGCAGACAGCTGGCAGGTGATCTTCGGTGAGTTTCCCGGCAGGTGCACGAGTGCGCACCCAGTGCCCACACAGTGCTCACGCAGTGCGCACGCATTGCAACAACTTGGCCTTTGAATCATGAGTAATGGTGACACAGATTTTTTTTCTGGTAAGGATGCGCCTTGCCCTTGAAGCACCATGTTCCAACCAAAACCCAACTGGACCCGCCGGGGACCAGCAGATTTCCCCAGGAAAACAGGGCAGGAACTGAGGTTGGGAAAGAGCTTCAATGATTCGGCTTCAAGGGTATGAAGGAAAAGCCCAAGAAGCCTGTCTCTGGAAATTAACATGGTGTTGTGCAGCCCTTCAGAGCCCCGGTGGGGGCCCATACAACTGTATGTGCCCTGGTGCCGACAGCATTTCATCAGTGTTTCTTTGTCTTTTTACTCTTTTACTTTTAACTCATTTCCCCCCCACCCCTCCCCCTTTGTATAAGCCACGCCCTTGTCCAAGCTACAGCTTTTGTACGCCGATGACATCCTGCTAGCGCCGCCAGGGCGGGGGGCACAGCAGGTGGCTGACCTGAGAGCGGTGCTATATGTCCTGCAGGTGTTCGGGTATTTCTCAGGCCTGCGGGTCAATTTCTCGAAAACGTATGCGGTAGTTAAGTGCTCGGACCCCGATGCCCCACGGCTGGCCATGCTGGCGGGGTTGACGGTAAAGGAACAGCTAAGGTACCTGGGCATCCAGCTGGGTAACGTCACTACAACCAATGCTTATGCGCCTGTGGTCGCAAAAATGCTGGCGCGGGCGCGGGCGCGGGCGCGGGCGCCCACCCTAGCCACGCTACCTCTGGGAATGGAGGAGCGGGCATATTTGTTTGCCACGTGGGTAGCACCGGTGGTCTACCTGACAGCTCGGGCGTATGCTCCCACGGAACACGTAGTGGCACAACTAAACATGGTCCACAGGGCGGCGCTAGACATCAATAACTGGCATCTCACGATGCCGATTTTGGCACTGCCACCGGCGGAGGGGGGTCTGGGCGAGGTGGGTTTGAGGATATACGCGTCCTGGGTGCACAGTCAAACGTTTGTTCAGGCAGTGGTGCGGCCAGCGTCGCTGGCGGAACAGCATGCGCGGCCATTCCGGGGGTGGGCCGACCGCGTGGGTCTGGTGCTGGAACCGGCGTTTCTCCTCTACTTGCGGCTGGCCTCAATACCTCTGACCAAGCCTACCTTTTTGCAGGGTACAGTGAAGGCGTACTCGGTGGTTCGACGGGGGGGGGGGGACCGCCGGCTCCCCCCCCCCCTGCATGAATTGTGGGCCCTGGGGGTTTGGCATTGTGTGTTTTTTCGCAATATAGTTTGGTTGACCTATTATTGCCCGGCACTGCACCGGAGGGGGGTGCTGCGCTGGTGTGACCTCATCTCGGGGTCCAAGATACCCCCCCAGCTGTTGGACACGGTAGCCCCCACGTGGCGTGCCATTTATGAGGAGTCGGCGGTGCGGGTGGTGGGGATGTACAAACCCAGTTTTGTTCCTCCGGCAACTCCTCCGGTGGATAATTGGTCGGTGCAGTGGACGAAGAGACGGACCCTGTTGGCCATGCAGCAACGCACGCGCCACGAGGCCCGCCAATCTAAGGAAGTCTGGCGCGTATTTGGATGCCTACACCTCCCCAAGTGGGATTTAGATTTCATATGGAGGGTCCTGTGGCGTAAGCTGCCAGTTGGGGTGAGAATGGAGCGGCTGGGGGGCAAACTGTGTCCGCAGTGCGGGCGGGTGGAAGACCACGCGCACACGCTGAAGCGGTGCTATTTTTCGGCATTCATGTTCGATATGGTAAGAAAGGCGTTTGGCTTGGCGCAGGGGGTGGGGGTAGCAGTTGAGCCCAGCAGGCTTTTGCTGGAGGAGCCCCTGCTGTCGCTACAGACAAGGCAGGGCCTCGTTTTGTGGGCAGGCCTGCGTGCACAGTGGAAGCTACGGTGTGAGGTGAAATACCAGCATCGGCCGGTTTCACTGGAGGAGTTCGTTGCAGTTTGGGTGGGCGTGTTGGAAATCTGGAGGGGGGGGCGCAATATGTCATGCAGTCGGGTTGACCTACGGCATTTGATAGCTCAACTCCACAGTTGGGCGGAACATAAAACAATGTTCCACAGGGCGCCCTAGGCCCCCACGACGGCCAAGCTGCCGTCAGCGCGACCAGACCCGTTGAAGTTAAAGGAGGAAAAGTGGGGCAATCACAAACAATCGCTGTTGGCGGAGCTGGAGAAAATGTCGGGTGAGGGCTGGGTGGTGGTGTACACGGATGGCTCGGCGAAACGCGTGCGGGGTTGGATGCAAGCAGGCTATGGGGTTTGGTTCGGGGACGACAGTAGCCGCAATTTTCGGGCACACGTGCCAGCGCATGAGCGACAGAGTATCAGCAGGGGGGAGTTGCGGGGGGTGCTGCATGCGATGCCCTGTTGGGTGGCGGGGGAGCGGATGGTGGTGGTGGTAGATTCCGAGTCTATCTTTAAAGCCATCACAGTGTGGACAGACAGGTGGAAGAGGCACGGGTGGCGCACGTCATCAGGGGAGGTGGGGCACAGAGACTTGTGGGAACGCATTGATTGGCTGCGCGGGGAGGCGGGGGACAAGTTGCAGGTCCGGTGGGTGCCATCGCACCTCGGGGTGGCGGGTAATGAAGCAGCCGACGAACTGGCGGGGCAGGGCCGGGAACTACACCCCTATAACCTGTTGCCCCTGTCCAAGCGGCGCCGTGTCACGGAGTGGGATGCGTTGGGGTTGGAACCCATGGCAGAAGTGTCCGATTTGGACCTGGGGTCAGAGGTGGACTCAGGGGGGGCGTCAGGCGGCAGTTCGACCGCATTGTCGTCGTCGGGGGACGATGACCTTTTTCTGTCTAGTTCCGATGACGTGTCGTTTAGTACGGATGTCAGCGACACGCGATTGCGGGGGGCGTGGGACAGTGACAGTGACGAGTTCAGCACGGATGTCAGCGAGAGCCGGAAGAGGCGGCGGGGGGGGGGGTCGAGTTCTGAGACGGAGGGGCGCCAGTGGCGCCTCAGGAGAACTGTGAAACAACAGGGGAGGAGCATACCTGAAACACGCGTGGCTCCCGCGTCATGCCACGTTTGGTGGCGAAGGCGGCGGACACACTACCGGGGATCGACCTTCGCGGTCGATCTGAGCTTTGAAGGTCTGCACTAAGTGCAAACTGCAGCAGCAACCGCTGGGGCCAACGGGGGGGGGATGACCTGGTGGTTTGAACGGCCGGTACACAGCACATCGGACAGTAGCATATCGGAAACACGCTTGTCTCCCACGTCATGGGTCGTGGGTTCGAATCTCGGTGGGCAGGCCGCTGGGGGTTCATCGTAGCGGTCGACACGGGGGGTGGTTTTTCCTTTCGGAGGTTTCTAGCCAGCTCAACCCAGTTCTTGCTGAGGGTTAGGGAGGGCGACCTGACCTATCCTGGCGAACTGTGGCGGCGCCTCCGGCGCCGTATCCAAGGATGAGCGGTGGCGCTTCGCTGGACAGATGGGACAATGTGTGTCGCGGCTCCGCCGCGTGATACTTGCTGATTGAGGGCGTAGGTCTGTCGGTGGGGACATATTGCTGAACTTTCCACTGTTCTATGGCCAAGCTACAGCGGGCGTAGGGACCGTATTGATTTGGTACCTAATTTGATTCGGTACGAATGTAGTGCAGCCACATAAGACATGGTTTTGGTGACAAATTTGCGAGTTACATAGGGTCATGGACACATGCGTATGTTGTAATTCATGTAATTTTTTTTTGCGGTAAATGCGTGTAACAAAAAAATCGTCTAGTCGTGTAATATTTTTTTGCGGTAACTCGTGTAAGCCGGTCACACGCATTACTGCAAAAAAAAATTACACGACTGGACGATTTTTTTGTACACGCGTTTACCGCAAAAAAAAAATACACGACGTGACGGTTTTCTTGTTACACGCATTTACCGCCAAAAAAAAAATTACACGACTTACCGCAAAAAAAAATTGCACGATGTGACAATTTTTTCCTACATGCGTTTACCGCAAAAATAAAAAAAATACACGACCTTACCGCAAAGAAACAGTTACCAATTTTACTGAAAATGCATGCATGTAGGCGATGTGCCCACCTGTGGCCACGTAGTGGCCGCTAGGCCTATGTAGCCCGTGCCATGGGCCCTCCAAAAGCCCCAAACTTGTTGTTGTGTAGGCTATTTAGTGGCGCCTGAAAAACTTTTCACATTTCGACTTTTTCCGAAACCCTTCTGTTGCCCCTAGGTTGGGTTTGGGTGATCATTTGGTGACAATACGGGTACTTGAGCGCCCATGGGGACCCACGTAGTGGCCACTGGGCCCATCTAGCCCGAGCCATGGGCCCCCCAAAAGCTTCACAATTGATGTTTGTAGTTGGCTCAATGGCATTTGGTGTGTGCACAAACTGCTTGAGCAGTTTTCCACCCTCTACAGGTCAAAAATGGAAATTTTTGCAATTTTTTTTTGATATTGTGACCACTCGCAATGATGAAATATGCTATGTAAAGCATGTTTTAGCCCCTCTTTGTGTGTTTTTCACCCTATTTGGGTGTTTTGGGGGGGGGGGGCTTCCAAGGGGGCTTAGGCACAACCTGCTTATGCAGCTTTCCGGCCTCGGCAGCTCAAAAATGGAAATTTCCAAAACTGATCTTTATGATACTCTGACAATCCAAAATGATCAAATATCCTATGTAAAGCAAGTTTTAGCCCCTCTTTATGTGTTTTTCACCTTATTTGGGTGTCACGGGGGGGGGGGGGGGTCTCCCCAAGGGGCTGGGGCACAACCTGCTTATGTAGATTTATAGCCTCGGTAGCACAAAAATCGTCGTTCCTCTCCCCTCTTCGAGGTGTCTTGCCGAAGGCAATATAATTTTACTGAAAATGCACCCATGTAGGCGATGTGCCCACCTGTGCCCACTTCTGATTTTTTCCCCGCGCTTGGCGTTGGGGACCCCCGAGAATGCGGGGGTGACGTAGCACTTCGGCTCTCTTCTGAGCCCCCGAGAAGGCAGGGGTGAGGTAGCCACTTTCGATTTTGTCCCCCTTTGCAGGGCGGTCCTGAAGGAACCAAATTTTTTTTGTTAAGGTTAGGTTAGGGACTCGCAATCCACGCTTTGTTGCGTGGCCCCTTGAGTTGCGGCTAGGGACTCTCAATCCACGCTCTGTTACGTGGCCCCTTGAGTTGGGGTTAGGGACTCTCAATACACGCTTTGTTGCGTGGCCCCCCAGGAACGGACGGACGGTTGGTCTTGTGGTTTTCAAAGGTTGAACATCGCGAAGCTGGTGGTGGAGCACCGGGGTACTTTTTCCGATGTGCCCTTCGTCCCAATGGGTGCCGGTTTTGTGGACTATGTGCTCAGCATTGTTAATGCTGATCGTGCTGTGCGGGCCGTTGAAGCGCCCTATGGACCTATGGGGGCCTGTGGGGACCTATGGGGGCCTATGGGGACCTATGGGGGCTTGTGGGGACCTATGGGGACCTATGTGGACCTATGGGGGCATGTGGGGGCCTATGGGGGCCTCTGGGGGCCTATGGGGACCTATGGGGACCTATGAGGGCCTATGAGGGCCTATTGGCACCTATGGGCACCTATGGGGACCTATGGGAACCTATGGGGGCCTGTGGGGACCTATGGGGGCCTACGGGGACTCACAAACCTATGGGGAATCCAAATATGTATGCAAAACATGACAAATTTTCTGACACATCCAGCCCCACAAACCTGTCTGCTGGGAACAGACCCCCCAAGGGGTAATAATTTTTTTCAAAACCCCCACATATGTGTGTTCAAATTGATTAGTGCAACGGGGGGATCATTTTGAGGTATATGTGTTGGGGTACCCGGGACTCCAGCCCGGCGCCCCCCCAGGCCCCCCCGAAGCGCCCCCCCCAAAAAAACTTAGGCTCTTCGTTGGTGTCAGGGTCTGAGCCTGAGTGCCCCCCCCATGTGACCCCCTCATCCATCCACATGTTACCATCCTATCACTCACTCACTCCATTGTCATTGACCTGTCACCTTTTCACATGTCGTTGCCCTAGTGCTCTCGCCCCGCCCACAGGTGACCGCCCTGTCAATCTCTCTCATCTTCTTCCTGTGGCTCAAGTTCCTTCTTATCTGGCGCTTCTTCCGCCTCTGGGCCCTCGCAAGCGGCATCGAACCCCCAGAGAATATGCAGCGGTGCGTCCTCAACAACTACAGTACACAGCAATTCTGGAGGGCGTGGCACCGGTCCTTTAACCAGTGGCTGATTCGGTACATGTATATTCCGCTGGGCGGACGTGATCACAAGGTATGCGCATAAGAGGGCCTGTGTTTGGTCGGCCACTCCCACTCCACCAAACATGGTGTTTTGAAAGATGTTGACGCTGCTGTCACCCAAAGCCACTGCCGAATATGGCGCTGGAAGATCTCTCTGCGCTAGCAACATTGCACTGCACCCAATTTCAGACTCGCAACTTCCATGAATTGATTCTGCTAGAAAAGGTTGGGACTTGCTAAGGCATAGTGTATGCGAATTCTGTGAAACCAGATTTCTTTTTACATGACGCAAGCTTTGGCATCGTGGCAAAATGGCAACATCCCTGAATTTCAACTATCTTTGCGAAGTACTGAATTCCGCCCCATGTCTCTGCAGCAACGCCATCCTTGTTACAAGGGAGTGCCAGGCTTGGGTCTATGCTTATTTGGGGGGGGGGGGGTCAAAGTATCAGGACAAAAGATGCGAATCTGTACTATGCATTCGGGGTGGGGCTTGAGCCTGCTGCCATGTGCTGAGTTTAGTGCACGTACCCACGGCTTGGGTTTGGGGACCGCTTCCAGTGGATGGAAGTGTTAATTAAAACGTAGTGGATTCCCAACTTCTTGGTTGCACTCTAGTGGGAGGGGGATGTCACCATCCCTGTGTGTATTGTCAGCATGCACAGAGGGGGGCACTGGGTCTCATCTTTGGGAGGTACCTGGGCATCTATCCTGGCAGGTGATGTTCTGCGTGTGCTCTTCAAGTCGTATGCTACCGCGTGAGAGGTTGTGTGTGCCAAGTGCTCCGGGCCCCAGCGTCGGGGCAGGGGAGCTGTACACTAAGGCCGCTCGGGGAGTCTGTGGGTCGGGTGACCCGTGGCTACCTCCGGTTCACGACTGAAGCCCTGAGTCTGCTCGCCACCAGTGATGTGGCAAATATAACACAGGACTAGGAGGTTTCTGCATCACAAAATGTTTCTTGTTTTTTTTTTTGTTTCCTCGCTTGTGCATTGTGCCAGCCGCAGTGGCATGTTGATAGGCTTCCAGCTCCGTGACTTTTGTCAAGGGTGGACGTGGTCAGCCAAATCTCTCAAGGATGTTGCATTTTGTGCCAACTCGGTGCGTTTTCGCCGGTCGTCGTCTTTGTTGCCTTATTTGTGCGTGTGTCCTGTATCCTGTGTGTCCCCTAAGGGGGGGGGGGGATGTGGGGTGAATTTGGGAGGCCCTTGAAAAGGGCTATTTGGAACACCCCAGGTCTGCATACTTGCTGTACTGACGGTATGTTTGAGATTTCCGTCCATTTTGCACGGTGTGTGTGCTGCCTGCTGCCTCCTTTTGTCAACAGGCAGCTACCATATCCTTATACAAATTCACACCGCATGCTGTTGCCTCCCCTGATCCGCCACAAAAGCCTTTGGTGCGCAAAAGAGCGCGGTCCAGGGGTGCAAATTGGATGCAGGTGACCCGGCATCCTGCGAGGCACCCCAAGAAGCCTCATACAACCGGGTCACAGCAATCTGCATGTACCCACAAGGAGCACCAGATACTGACCAGATGCTGACCACCGCAGAGGCCACTTCTTTTGCAAGCCAATTCTGGGATCGTAAAGTTCACCCCACGAAAGCTTTACAGCATGACCTCTTGGCCACATGCATTGAAGTTGGTTTGGAGAAAGATGTCAAGCATGCGCAGTGGCACAAGTACACGAGAAAGAGGGGGCATCAGACAACTTATTTCATACCGCACTGTCGGGCGCGTCGACACATCTGCAAAGCCCAATTTCTCCACTTCAAAAAGTTTCGTATATTTGTGCAATCTGTGGCCCAGGGCAAAGTAGCTGCGGCCTTTAACACCCCTTTGAGTCCTATGAAAAGTCCACAGAAGCGGTCTATGGACAACGCCCGACGTGATTCGGCCATCAAAATGAAGTTCAGGAAATCACCTCACAGAGGTTGTTAGATCAGAGCCAGGCAGGCGTGTATAGGGGAAAACGCCACATACCCCCCCCATTTTGGGCCTTTTTGGGCCTATTGGCGTACCCTACCCCAAGGCGTTGAATTGTTAGTTTAACCCCTTGTAAAATCATTATTTTGTCGAATAAACACATCCCCCAATGAGTTTTTGGTAAGGACCCCCCCCCCACACTTCAAACCCACTTTTTGGGCCCCTGAGGGAGGCGGGGGAGGTCAACGAATGACTTCCGCTTTTTTTGGGTCGAAAATCATGAATCTTTCGGGTTTTTTTATTTTGAGCCGAAAAAGTGTTTCCGGGTCCCGACTCCATGGGGTTTGTATTGGGTGGAGTGGGACGAGCGCTCATGCAGTTGATTTACTTTTGAGCCATTTTTGCTATGTTGGCAGTTTTTGCGACCTCGGTGAGCCCGTGGTACCCACTCTGAGGGGTGTGAGTGGGGATGTTGTGAGAGTATATGCCTACTAGGATACGAAAGGACATTTTTTGCAGTCTGTAGCTTTGCTGAGGGCCAGTCAAAACCCGTGCCAACGATGCGAAATGACTGTTTCCACCAATAATGGCTTACACATGGGTGAATGGGCCGGTGCACAACCTGGTTATGCAGTTTTTCACGTTCGACAGCTCAAAAATTGAAGTGTTCAAAAGTTATTTTGTTGATATTGTGATCACTTAGAATGACCATCCAAGGTATGTAAAGCATGTTTTAGGCAGTATTTATGTGTTTTTCACCTTATTTGGGTATTGGGCCCGGGGGGGGGGGGGGAGGGGGTTCCCCAAGGGATTGGTACACAACCTGCTCATGCAGTTTGTCACCCCAGACAGCTCATAAATCGAAGTTTCCAAAACTTATTTTCGTGATAACCTGATCACCTAAAATGACCATCCAAGGTACGTAAAGCATGTTTTAGGCAGTATTGATGGGTTTTTTTCACCCTATTTGGGTATTGGGCGCGCAGCCGGGGCGGGGGGGGGGGGGGCTCCCAAGGGATTGGTACCCAACCTGCTAATGCAATTTTTCACCCACAGGCAGCTCAAAAACCGAAGTGTCCAAAACTTTTTTATTGAGATTGTGATTACCTAAAATGACCATCCAACGTTTGTAAAGCATGTTTCAGGCCGTTTTTATGTGGTTTTCACTTTATTTGGGTATCAGGCGCAGGGGGGGGGTCCCCAAGGGATTGGTACACAACCAGCTTATGCAGTTTTTCACCCTGAACCGCTCAAAAATTGAAGTTTTCGAAACTTATTGTTTCATATTGTAATAACCTAAAATGACCATCCAACCCATGGGCGGGGGGGGGGGGGCTCCCAATGGATTAATACACAACCTGCTTGTGCAGCTTTTCACCTTGGGCAGCTCAAAAATTGAAGTTTCCGAAACTTTTTTTTGATAACGTGATTACCTAAAATGACCATCTGTATGTAAAGCATGTTTTAGGCCGTATTCATGTGTTTTTCACCCTATTTGCATCTTGGGTGCAGTAGCCGGGGGGGGGGGGGGGTTCAAACGTGATTGGTGCACAACCTGCTTATGCAGTTTTTCAGCCTATACAGCTCAAAAATTCGAAGTGTCGAAACTTATTTTTTTGATATTATGAGCGCCTAAAATGACCATCCAAGATATGTGAAGCATGTCTTCGCCCGTATTTATGTAATTTTTACCCTATTTTGGGTCTGTGTTGCTTGGGGTAGATTTTCTGCGAGGTGGACTTGCCGAAGGCGATAGAATTTCTGCGGAGCCTTCAAGAGGTTGACAACCGCTTCAGTGATGCTGATCGGCAGCATACTGAGACGGTACATCTGGCCATGTGGGTGACCGTGGTCCCTCCTAGTACAAGGTGTAGATCAACAAGCTTATCAAAAGCAAAGAGAGGCAAAGCGGATTTTCAGCCGCAAACCAAGCAGGCCACGCATTTACGATTGGCCACAGGTCACTCCTACAATCCGTGCTAGGCAGCGTCACACGCCATGTGTGCTTATTATTACTACTATTGCTACTATTATTACAGTGTGCTTATTATCATGGTCTGACTGCCATGGCGGGCCTAGCGATCTAGGATGTTGTAGAAATCAAACATCTCTTTGTACAGAAGTGGCGCATCTTGAAGCGCAATATTTTTAGGGCTGTGTCTAGATTGCTTGCAGGTGCCCATAAGTCTTTAGGTGGCCATCTGCACCACCACCATGCAGACCCCATGACCGATGACAAAATAAGATGGTTGGATTTTTGTGTGACACGTGATCTTGAGACCCTACAGCCCCATCCTCGCTTTGTCTAGGTGAGGTCAGGGATGCAACGTGACCGTTACATGGCGGAAGGTCTGTACGACAAAACGGCAAAATGTGGACGTCACAATTGACAGCCTAACGGCGTGTGCGCCACACCTCTCAACACAGGGTGGGTGCTTGTGAAGGCACACAGGTTGCAAAACTGGGGGAAATTGAAGACATATGTTCCCTTCACAAGCAGGGTAATGTGTACCCCAATGGGGACGCAGCCCGTTTGGACAGGGACAACCATGGTGACAATTCGGATTCGGACTAAGTAGCAGTTCTGCCCATATATCCTTGAATTTCTAGCGGTTTGCTCACACATGCACCCAGACACGTTAGGATGGCATGCTAAGGATTCGGGTCCCCTCCCCTTGGAATATTCCCTCCTGGTGTATGATGTTTGGTATGTACATGTATAGGGCGGCACTCTTGCAGGCACGCCAACGAGGGGCGGCACGACTTCGACCAGACATATTGCCAACTTGCCACCACAAATTGGCCGGAACTTGCCCGTAAAAACGGGTCAAAATTTTGGCTCATTTTTGCTTGTACAGACGGGCTGGTGTTCAGCCCGCCAAGGAGCTTGGCATATCGGGACCGATTCAGCCGGGCGGCTTGGCCCCGAGGTGCCCCAGGATTTTCCCCTACAAACGGGCCGGCGTCCGGGCCGGGGTTTGCCTGTACAACCGGGCCGGCGTTTCGGGGCCCCGGGGGGGGGGGGTTACTTGGACAAATGGACCGGAGGTTCACCGGCCATGGAGCTTGGCATATTGAGGCCGACCTGGCCCGGTAGCTTGGCCCCGATGTGCCGTGGAATTGCTTGTAAAACCGGGCCCATGTCTACAATGTCCACATTGTGTAACGTGATGCAACAAAGATAAAGAAGTGAAGAAAACGGTGTTTTCAAAACCATCGTTTACCTCCATTATCGGTGGGTCCTGTTAAGGCTTGACCTTTCCATTGTGTGTGTATCATTATTCTCGGCTAGCCTGCCTGGTGGCCTAGGTGGTTCCTGATATTGCAATGAGTGATCTGATTTGGTGCATGTATCACTAAAACCTGAGACCAACAAATCTTTTGCTGCATACCGGTGGGTTTTCATGCACCCACACCCTGCCAACACCTCCCCTGCACTCTTGAAATGTCATGTGACACTATGTCTTGGTGTCTCAAGTTTCCGGCATGCTTGTTGTGTTTGATTGCCGTTGTGGATTGTTTACGAGCATTCTTTGAACAACGCTTTGAAGCCGACACTTCTTTGCTACATGACTTTTGCTCAATGTGTTGACCATGTTATATGCCACACATGTGACATCATAAAAGGAAAGCACGTGCATTTGGCTAGTGCGCTTTGCACGTGCTTGATGCACGTGTGCACTTGTTTTTGTGCATCACCACACATGTAAACAGGCCCTTAATTCTCAACCTCAACCTCAACCTCAACCTCCAGTTTCCTGGCAGAAACACTTTTTGCTGAAGGAGTCCAAAGCATGTTTTGCACTTTGTGTTTGTGTCAGGCGTCCGACATGATACATTTAGTTCAAATAACCCCCCCCCCCCCCTCAAATTTAGTCCCCCGGGGGACTAAATATGGCAGGATGCTTTAATAAGGCCGGGGGGGGACTAAATTTGGGAGGTGCGCGCCACGTGTACTTTTCACGTTTCATTCAGCTTTGCTTTCTGTTGGTTGCATGGAGGATTTTCAGGAAGGACCAGTTTGTGAAACCACTGATCATTTTTCGTGGTCAAGGGAAACGCCTTGGCACTAAATCCTTTCGTTGGGACAAGCGCATTGTTTTCCATTTTTAGGATGATGCTTGGATGGATACCACTGGGATGGAGACTGTGTACGTGCCACTGTGGCAAAATTTTGTGAAACGGTACCCACACGAGAAGGTACTTTTGGCTGATGTGTTGGGTGCAGACTTGAAAACACAAATGCAGCATCTTCTGCAGCTATGGCCCATGCCTCTGTTGTTGCTTCCAACACAAAAAAGCAGATGAAACTGACTTCGTTCTTCAAGTGACACTTGCAATTCTAAAAAGTGTACCCTCGATGTGTTCATGCACCGTTTGCTTGGGAGGCTCAGGGGGGGCTAAATATGGCAGAACGCTTATTAAGGGCGGGGGGGGGGGGCTAAATTTGGGGGGAGACTAAATTTTTGGGGGGGGTTACCCAACATGAAGCTTACTATGCTTGTCCTGTTTTGATCCTTGGCCTTGTATGGGCCCTTGTGGTACTTAACGTACTTGAGGAACTTCCAGAGGTGAAGCTTGGCACATAGAGCGCAAGATAATAGTTTTGGGTTAGATTACACACCATCTTCTTACGTAGCAATTTTTTATTCCTTTTGGTGTACGGCACTAGAGAAAAATGTCCGTGAACAGTGATGCACCAGACACCCAATACCTCGAGCGCATACCCAACATCAATATGTGCCGACTATGTGACTGTGAAGTTTGCGGCAGAAGACACAGCTGGTTGGAGCACATTCGAGCCGGAATAGGAAGGCTACGGCAGAAAAAGAGGTGGCACGAACCACAAGACGACGAGAACCACGAGAAGGAGACAATGACGGGGCAGACAACAAGGCAAAATGCCACAGCGAGACGTTTACTCTGCATCAGCCTTTGCAAACACCAATTGACTCATGAAAAAAAGGTCACCGCATCAACATGATGTCAGCTGTCTAAGATGTGCAGGGCACAGCACGTGTCACGTGTGTCATACAGTGACACCGGCTAGGCTCAGGGCTTCTGGTATTTCCGTGGCAGGAAAATCACGGAAAATCACGGAAATAGGCCAACGTTGAAAATCACAGAAATCACGGAAAATCACGGAAAATCACGGAAACGGAAATTGAAGTTCCTATTGTTTGCCATTGTTGTTCCCGGTTGCCACGGAAAATCACGGAAAATCACGGAAACGGAAATGAAAGGTCCTGTTGTTTGCTATTGTTGTTCCTGGTGCCGTTGGATGGAATTGGTATGGGCAAGGACCTGTGTGAGGCCTGTGTCACCATGTTTTGCAATGGTGATGTTGAAGAACGGTTCGCCAAATGGTAGTAGGCCGCCCCCAAATGTGTTGTGCTTTGTTTCGTCTCTTGTGGGTGTCCAGGTGAGGCAAAGGCGATGCATAAGGAGCTTTTTTGTACCACGGAAACACCACAGAAAATCACGGAAATATCACGGAAATGCCACGGAAAATCACGGAAAATCACGGAAAATCACGGAAAATCACGGAAAATCACGGAAGGGTTTTTTCAGGCCAATCACGGAAATAGTAGAAGCCCTGCTAGGCTGTATATGAGTATCATCAAAACTCCATGACTTCAACCTTTGATATGTGTCTGTTAGAATTTTTTGTAGTGTGGTGGGAAAACCTTACCATAGCAATTTTGTGAACTTTGTGAACACAATCATTTTTACCTGCACCCTCTGAAAGGGTGAAGAACCCCATGTTTCGCATGGGATCTATTTTTCGTTTTAAACTAAACTGCTTATAGCCAACTGCTAGAAACTACCATGCCATTGAATATTAACATCAACAAGCATCTTGCAGGTCTGTAAGACTATCTCTATTGGTGATTTTTTTCCCTCTGCATTTGGAGACTTCACCCTTTATTGTTCTTTTTTTCCGGTCCATTTTTGGAAGTGGGTGCATGTTAGCCGATATTGCGGCTCCAAGTTCCAGCAATTTGCATCCCCGTGGAAAGGGTTTGCCTATTATTTGTGTCATTTGCACATCATGGTTTTTAGTGTTTGGCTCCTTTTTTCGTTCTTTTTTCCCGGGGGGTTTCTGACATTTACCACGCTTTCTCAATGGCAAACCCATTTGCTCCAGGAATAGAGCTTGCTCATTTGACTGCTGGTGAAACGCTGAATTCCTTGGTGATTGGATTTTGCCCTCGAGACCTTGATGATCTGGACGAAGCAAAGAATGACCCTACTAAGAGCGAGACCCCAGAACGTGATGCAAACGGGAGTGAAGATGAAGTGCACTAAGTCCACACTGGTGCAATTGCATCAACGGTCACCCCAGCACCAAAGCGAGCCCTGGAAACAATGGATACGGGTGATGCCTCTACATCACCCTCATGTGAGGCTTTCATGGAATCACATAATTTGCCGGTACTGGACGATGATGACGACGACGATGATGGAATCGGAGAAGACATTGTGGATCAGATTGTTGCCTGCCCTTCCCGCCCGTCGTTTGCCCAGAATAGGCCATGAGTAGCAGTCATGGGCATCAACAACAACAACAGCAACCAACGTTACAGAAGAGGGGCAAGCCAAGCTCGACGTCAAGCGGAACAAGAGGCAGGAGGACTACTTCCAGAAGCGATTGAGAGGGCGTTCGGGGCATCAAGATGTCAAGAAGGAGATGTGCGGAGGGGGATTTAGGCTCAAGATTGAGACTAGAATACGGGGGGCTGAGGCAAATGCGTTTTTGGTTTCAGCAACAAACCAAATTTCCAAGTGGTTGAAAGTTGATTGGGGCTAGCACCATGATCCTAAGGGGGAGATGTGGAAGAAGCTAGGTGAAAAGCATGCCTGTCACCTACAGGCGGACGCCACCCCCCCCCCCCCCCGCCCGCTACCACAACGCCCAAAAAAATAAAATCTTCATGTCCTCGAGCGAGGAACGAAGAACCGTTGACTACACCATGTACCCATGTATGCATGGGCCGCCAGAGCTGGTCGATCCTGTGGCCGAGATGTTTCACACGTGAGATTCAACATGGCCTGATGTGCCCGTCGGATAGGAGACAAACATATTCCCCAGTGAATTTTTCCATTTTGACCCCCCTTCCCGTACCTAGGCACCGCTTAATGGGGGGAGGTGGTCAAATTTTGGTAGGCATGTAGCTAGCATGCAGTTCCCATTGGCCCACCAAGAACCCCCATTGTCTAGGGATTGTGGCTGCATGCAATGGCATAGTATCGTGGCTTGCCAACCGCAGCGCCTAATAGCTGAGAATCTTTCATGGCAGTAGATCGCCGAAATGGACGATCCAATAAACAGATGACTGATTTGTGCATGTGCAAAAAAAAATCAACTCAACAACATCGTAGAGTTTAAAATTTTTCCGGATATGCATACTGTTAAATCAAATTTTGCTTGAAGAAATTCGAGTCGTGAAATTTCAGATCCTAAAATTCCACCGCCGCCGCTGCCCCCCCCCCCCCCCCCACACACACACATAAAGGGCATGGCAGCCTTAAACCGGACGGTGGCCACTACGAGGTGTGCAAATCGCCACATCTATGTTCATCGTCATCCATGGTCACACGACGATGTCCAAACACATGTTCCGGCCATTCCCTCAAGATTCCTTCGCCAATACCCATACCCATGTGCATGCCACCCTCAATGCTGATGCCCATGCCCAGAGCCTAACCCATGGGCACGCCATTGTAATGAGTAGCGCTTTCACTTTTGTCATGCTACTTAGCTTGGTTCACCTTAGTATAGCACTTTCATCTTTGCTATGCTATAATTCATATAAGGTGAAGCAAGCTTGACTACGACTGTTACTTCAGCCATGGTAAACAGCGTGTTTCACCTAAGGCCACCGAGATACCCATGGACGGGAGTAACTTCCAAAGCCCTCATGTGAGGAGCATGAGGTAGTCGATACAGGCTACATTCGGCAACCTTTGTAAAAACCTCAAAAATTCATCATTTGGGCCTACCATGTCGCATTTTGACAGCTCAAGTTATATTATCAGATAGTTTTTGATGCAAAATTCAAATTTCACTGGAGAATTTTGCTGTCTCGCTCTTGATCACCGAAATCAACGATTTTTTTCGGCGGATGACACATCTATGCATCTACACAAAACATACACTGAACGGCATTTTAGAACTTATAGTTTGCTTTACATTCATGCTGTTAAATTGGATTTTCATTGAAGTAATCCTAATTCGGAAACTTGGCTACTGGCAGTCCCAGACCACCACCACCCCCCACCTTCAGGGACATCCGCTAAAATTGGAACAATAGAATGCTTCCTTGTGGGAGGATGAACCAGACTCGGGAGGCGCTTGCACTGCATCCACATTTTCCTGGGGTGCTACTTCTGACGGCTTCAGTACGGATTTCAGCAACAAGCGGTGGTTCTAGAGTGTCGTCTTTTTGCTTGTAGTTGTTCCTATGTTTTATTCCGTGACATTTGATTTCCACTGCTGCATTTGACACAATCACATCCAATACTGAATACTGGCATGGTTACCGGGTTACACTGCCCAGCCACACAACCAGCTTCATTACAACATGAAGTGGCAGTGGGCGCCCTCTAAGGCCAGAGGAGTGCCGAGGATGACCTCACGACTTCGTGTTTGCTCCAGGTTCACACCACTTCTCCTCCATTTGCATGAATAGTCCTTAGTCTATAATATGTCGTGCATCCTCAAACGCTGGGTTCAGCTCACTGTACATAGTAGATGGTGGATTTATGCTCTTTGCAGAGCACACTTCCTGTTGGTTTAATGGCTGAAAGTGCCTGCAGTGGGGGCATTCAGTTGATCGGAACCGACCATTGCACTCTCTTCCAACCCACTCACCCAAATTACTGCTCAACAGTTAGACAGCAGACAACCTGCCAACAAATGGTTGTCAGACGACGGACACACAAAAATGGGATGAGATCGGATAAAATAGAATAAAAATCGGATACCATCCTCAAACCATGCAGTCAAAGAGTCATGTCAGACTGCAAATTTATTGTGACTGCTGGTATTTGTACACTGCGTAATCTGTTGTTCCAGGCCCTTTTGTTCCTTTGGCATTTTAGATTGTGGAATTCTGCTGATGTGAGCGACCGTGAGAACGAAATGGTAGTTGCTTCAAAAGCAAAATGGGGGGGGTTGTGAGTGATGGCAATGAATACCATTGACTGACGTTGAATGACATTGGTAATGTTACATCCACAGGGCTCTGTGCCTGTCAATTGCGCATAACCCCGTACACATACAAGCTGAGGACTGCCCAACACCGCCGGTTTTCGGACACATTTTTTGTGGCGTTTTTTGGGGTCCGGTGGGGTGGGGTCGGGGGTCCAGCAGCTGTGGGGCATACCACTGCTGGGGAATGCAACGTGCATCGTTGACCACCACAGGCCATCACCACTCTTTACTTTTTGTGACAGAAAGGTATGGTCTTAAAGTGGCCACTGATGAGCATCTGTTCTGTATTATGTGCTGGTGACGGGTGCCTGCGCACTGCCATGACACAGCAATCTCATCAGGTTTTCAGCACCAGTCTTGTTTGCAGTTTTTTTACCCCCACTCTTCTGTAGTCATTTTGCTCAGAAATTGATGGGACACTCCAATGTGCAACAAGGGTTTTTTTTGGTTTTGACCCTAGCTCTCCTCCGCTAAACCCCTCCTACCCGACTGAAATTCAGCCCTCAATTGTGCATGTGTTTCTTTAGCATGCACCTCCACTTGTCTTGGCCCTTGGATGCCCATTTGCATTTCGTTCTGTTTCGCTCTAGGTTCTGACCGTATTCCTCATCTTCAATTTTGTTGCGGTATGGCATGACCTCGATTGGCGGCTTCTGTATTGGGCCTGGGGTATAAGCCTTATTCTAATTCCAGAGCTGACGCTGACCAGCATGTTTGCTGGGAATCGCTTCGCCACACTCCAGAACCAGTGGTTTTTCCGCCCAGCGTGCACACTGATCGGGGCCGTGAATGTGTGGCTCATGATCTGTGCCAATTTGATTGGTTTCACCTTTGGGCTTGACGGTTTGCAGTTGGTGATTGCGTCCATCTCCAAGACCACATCCTGGTTTGATGTGGGCGCTTTTGTAGTGTGCCACTACGCTGCTGTGAATTTGATGATGTACGTGCGCTTTGGGAAGCAGGAATGGGCTACCAAGTATTGAGATGATGCCGATTTCACAGTATTGCGACCCATTTGACACAGGCACATTGCACGCCGAACCAGATATGTGGACTCTAGAACTAGAGGGAAGGTCAAGCGGACAAGGCACTTGAAACTCAAACCACAAGAAGGAAAGTGGGGCCGCCCCCTCTGCCCGCCCCTCGATTCTCCACAACAGGCCTGATTAGTGCCTGCCTCTCCGACAGGCATCGTTTGTTTGGAATTACGTTGGACGGGGGATAAGGAGCCTGGGTGGGTGCCAACTGAGCTTGTTGGGTTGAAAATATCGGACCCCCCTTACCCCTCTTTTCCTTCAGCCCCAGCTTGGTGGGTGGGTGGGTGGCTGGGTCTCCAGCTTGCCCCCCTTACCCCTAGGTGCAACCTTTTGCCCATGCAGGGCAAAGGCTGTGGAATTCTTTTCTCCTGTCCCCAGACTCACTCTTCTGCCATCTTCTTTTTGATGCCAACTGATGAGCCTCAGCGTGTGCAGTTGTGGGGCATAGATTACAGATGCCGCAAACTCTCAGCGGGAGCGTTCAAAGAACAAGGAGCATTCAGCATGGGAGGAAACCCAGAAATCTATGAAAAAGGGCCCACCAAGCAGAAACGTCAGCTGTGATAATGCATGAGCATCAATAACATGAAGCAACCCACAACAATAAAAGGACAAAGACCCCCCCCTGAGTTGACAAAACGTTTCGGGATCAAAATGGACAAGGTCATTGTAATTCACGGTTTATGTGTTCATCATTGGCAAGTTCTGATTGAAGTGAGTTCATTTGACCCCATTTAACCCAAGGCTCCACACAAGTGCATAAGATTTGATTTAACTCAAGGGCCATGATCGATGGCTGCCATTTGTCGTTTTTTGCCATTTTTTGCAGAGGGTGCTCTCCGCCACTAGTGCTGTGGGACGTGTCAGGGCCAAGCTGTCCTGGATAACCGTCAGTGCTGCGCTGCAATTAGAGGCATTTGCTTGCGGTGTTGCGCAGGACTGTGGCCCATGCTTTCAGCTACGGCGACTTTTATCGTGATCATGCAAAGGGCCAAGGCCCAGAGTATCTGCCACATTTGACTACACCTACAAGGCCACTACAGACATCCAAGCCAATCCAATCCAATACAAGGTGGACAACACGATGTCTGATTGGATATTCTGAGAACAGGCATTGTTTACGGCCCTTTGGTGCCTACAATTGACAAACCCAGACCCCCTCTCCTTTGATAAAATTTGGGGGGCAAGGGGATGGGAGGTCAACAATGACGCGCTCTCCTGAACAATAATGGCACCCCAACACCACCTCCCGAACATGATACTACCACCCTAGCAGCTAAGCGGGCTCGGCGCCATATCTGATCCCAGAGATATTCCGTTCCCCAGTTCTCTGAGCAAGTCCACTCCACCCCCCTCTAGTGGGTAAGGACGGACCTTATCTCATCGTCTCTGAGAATCGCTGTCACGTCTCGGAGGGCCCTACCTGCAACCTCCGCATCTTGGTCCGCCTTGTGCAGATGATGGGGGGCGCGTCTAGTGAAGGTCTGCATCTGTGTCAGTGGGAAAATTGAGCACAAATCCTCTCTATGTGCTAGGCTTTGCGGATTTCCATGTTGGCTGCACAAAGTGGGGATCCCCAATGTCAAGGGGGAGAGGCCAGCTGCTTGTTGGCCATGGCCTCAACGGCCTTGAGGACACGAGTCATATAGAATAGCCCTCACGTGCCTAGAGGACAGGAGTATGATATAGAACAGCCATCTTGCCATGCAGACACGATGATTTTATGCAATTGCCATGAAGGCCCTAGAGACCATGAGTATCATATCGAATTGCCATCCAAGTCCTAGCGAACATGAGTATAAGAGAGAATCGCCAACAAGGGTCTAGTTTGCGTGCGGTGTTGCGGCTTGCCGTGCTGTGTGTTTGTTTGGTGCTGTCTGGTGCCATGGTGGCCGGCGTTGTCCTTTTTGTGTGGTGTTGGGTTGTTGTTCTTCCCACCCCGCCTCCTTCGGCCGTTGCCTTCGGGTGTTGTGCGCTTTCCTGTCTCCTGTTGTGTTGTGTTGTGTGTTGTTGCATGTCGCATCTGGTGTCTTGCCGTGGCGTGCTTGGCCTGCACGCTTGCGTCGCGTTGTGTGCTGCTTTGTGTCGGTGCGTGTTCTGTGTGGTGTGTTGTGCACTGCCCAAGTGCGCTGTGCCGTTCATGTCCTTCTTTCGCTTCCCTGCCCCCCCCTGCGCGTGCTGCCTCTGGTGCTTTGCGGTGTCCTGTGTCCTCCTGTGTTGTTGTGCCGTGTGTTTGCTGTGGCGTTGCGCTGGGGTGTCATGCTTGCTTCTTGCTTGGTGCCGTGGTGCTGCGCCGCGTCTGTTTTGTGTTGTGTTGTCTCGCCTTGCGTTGCTGTGTGTTGTGCTGTTCTCTTTGGTGTCGTGTGTTGCCCTGTTGTGGTGCGCCGTGTTGCGTTGTGGCGGTGGTGGTGCGCGGTGCCCCCCCCCCCCCCGGCTGTTGCTCTTGGTGTTGTGCGGTGTGCTGCGTCTTGTTGTATTGCGGCCTGGACTTTTTTGCAGTGTGTGTGTTGCTGTGTTGTGTTGTGGTGGTGTGCGTGCTTTTCGACTTTTCGGTGCCGCGGTGCGTCGTGTTGTGCTGTTGGTGTTCCGTCTTGCTGTCGTGCGTTGGTGCGTGCTGTGCTGTTTTCTTTGCCGGTGTCCTTCGCTGTGGCGCGGTGCGCTGTGTTGTGTGGTGTGGGGCTGTGCCGTGTGGCGTTGTGCTGTTTATGTTGTGCGGTTTTGTTGCGCCCCCTTTTCCTCCTCCCGCCGGCTGTTGTTCCCGGTGTTGTGCGGTGTTCTGTGTCTTGTTGTGCCGTGGTCTGCGGTGTGGTCTGTTTTGCGGTTTGCGTGGTGCTGTGTTGTGCTGTGCTGGCCTGCTTGTGCCTTGCTGTTCGGTGCGGTGGTGTGTTGTGTTGTTGGTTTCGTCGCTTTCCGTTGTTGTTTGCTGCGCTGTCTCTTTTGGCTCTGTGTGGTGCCCTGTGTGCCGTGCTGTTTGGTGCGGTGCTGCGCCTTGTTGCTGTGCGTTGTGTGTGGCGTTGTGCTGCGCTGGACTGGCGTTCTTGCGTCCTGCTGTCCGGTGCGGTGCTGTGCTGAGTCCTGTTGTGCTGTTTTGTTTTCTCGTGCTGTCACGCGTTGTTGTGTGCTGTGCTGTCTTCGTCGGTGCTGTGTCTTGCCGTTGTGTTGTGGTCTGGGCTGTTTCTGTTTGTGTTGTGCTCCGCCGTGGTGCGCCTTGCTGTTCGGCGCGGGTGTGCCTCGTTGCGCTGTTGTGCGCAGGTGTCTGCTGTGTTGTGCCGCGCGGTGCTGTGTCGTGCTGTGGTGTGCCTCGTTGTTCTGTGTTGTGTTGTTTGTTTTATTGCGGTGTTTCTGCCGCACCTTGCCGCGTCTCCTGCCGTGGCGCAGTGCCTTTGGGCGCTGTGCTGTGTTGCTCTGCTGTGCCGCCTGCGGTGCGTTGTGCTGTTCTTCCTCGTGGTGTGTTTTGTGGCGCGTCTTGTGCGGTGCTGTGCTGTGCTGTGCCGCCTTGCCTGCGTCTTGTCGCTCTGTGCGGTGTTCCGCTGCCTTTTTTGCGCTGGTTGGTGCCTGGTGTTGCTGCCTGTTTCTGGGTGTTTGTTGGTGGGTCCCATTGCCTGCTGTTGGCTTCTGGTGCCGTGTTTCGGCGTTGGTGTCCCTGTCTGGCCGCGTGGCCGGCTGCTTTGTTGTTTGGTGTCTTGTTGTGGTTTGCTGTGGTGTCCTGCAACCCCGGTTCTGTGTCTTGTGGTGCTGTGCTGCCGTGTGGTGCTGTGCTGCCGGGCTCTGCTGTCTTCTTTGCTTTGCTGTTTGTTTTTGTGTTTTCTCACTACTTTTAAAAACCACTGCAAAAAACAAAAGCGAAAACAAAAATTTAAAAATTTTCAAAAGAAAATTAAACACTACCCAAGGCACGCACGCAGGCAGGCAGCAAGACCATTACTGCATAACTGACTTACATCTTACCCGCGGACCTCAATGGTGTTGTTGTTGGGGATGTTGTTGTCTTGAAAGGGTTGACCGCATTTCCCTCAGGACAATTCGCGTGTACTGACGGGTGAGGAGGAAGGGGGAACAAGGGAGGGAAGGGAGGTCTATGGAGAATAAAAGAAAGCGAGAGGGAGCGTGGTACCGGGACACGGCGGTTTAGAAGCAGTTTTCGAGTTTTACCCGCTGCTCGCGATGCGTTTTTCTCTACTTATACGGCACGCGGAACAACGAGGGGCATAGCGTTATGCTCGTCCATTTCTTACGGAGCTTACGGTGCGTTTCGTTTACCTATTAAAGCTACAAAATATTTTGATCGCTTTTTAACGTTTTTCGCCGCGCGCTTTAACCGATGAAGAACGTTGATGAAAATAATACAGTGAAGGTAATGGGCTCAAAATTCGCAATTGCAAGACTCAAAAAAGTCGAAGTAACCATAAAGCAGAATGGCAGTTTTTTCCGAGCGCGGGGCGGGAGCGGAACGAGCACTGATCCGTTGAATGACATTAAATCCCAAAATAAGACTTCTGTAAAGGTTAGCACAGTACAACACAATCCCTTGAACTGTGGCGCATCTATTCACATCAGCAAATGCAGGATTCATCGAACACGGACTGTACCAAATCCTGAAGTCACGTTGTATTGATTAGGACCTACCCAGCCCCTCATGGGCTGTCACACCAGAGGAACCGGGATGCCCAATCCTAGATGGGGCCAAGTTGTGTGCACTTGTTTGAATGCTTTGTCGTTGCGCTGTCGCTCTGCTTTTTGACTCTCTGCTCGCCGCATATCAACGCTTGTCGTCGAATCTAGCTTCACGGCCTTTACGGAGCTGGAGACGACTAGGATCTCAACCACAACTCAATGAAGTGGATTGTAATCTAATTTTTTGGGTGGGCTGTGGCCTAGTCTATTGTTTTGGTGTCCATCGTGATGTCCATAATCCCGAAACATGCGCAGCAAGGTAAACTCAAAATGATTACATAATTTCTTCCACTTCATCTGTACACAATGTAAACAACATAACAACACTGAATTCAATAATAAAACACGGCAATCATTTCTACAATTAATCTACATTTGCGCACGCGCATAGCCATACACAGAACGAACAAGCACATCCCCTACAGTCCTATTATAGAGCACGCAGGGCGCACGGAGGAACCGTGGAGCACAACACAAGCACAACACAGCATACAAGACACAAGGTACGCACGACGATCAACGGGCGCCAAGGAGCCATGGACACCGCACACACAATGCACAAGGTGCGCATACCAGTGAATGAGCGGCAAGGAGCCATGGACAACGCACACACAACGCACAAGGCGCGCACACTGGTGAACAAGTGCCAAGGAGCCACGGACACAGCACAAACAACGCACAAGGCGCACACACCGGCGAACAAGTGCCAAGAAGCCAGGGACATGGCACACACAACGCACAGGGCGCACACACCGGTGAACAAGTGCAAAGAAGCCCTGGACACCGCAAACATAATGCACAAGGCGCACACACCGGTGAACGATTGCCAAGGAGCCATGGACACCGTACACACAATGTACATGGCGTACACGCAGGTGAACGAGAGCGACGGAGCCATGGACACCGCACACACGACGCACAAGGTGCACACACGGATGAAGGAGCCCCACGGAGCCATGAACACCGCACACACAACGCACAAGGCGCGCACCCCGGTGGACAAGGGCCAAGGAGCCATGGACGCCGCACATACACCGCTCAAAGCACGCACACCACGCAACAACACAGTACGAGCGGTGAACCAACGCCAAGGAGGCCTGGACACCACACAGACAACACACAGTGCGCGCACACCGGTGAACGAGCGCCAAGGAGCTATGGACACTGCACGCACATGCGCGGCAAAGGTAGCCAAGGTAAAGGTTACAACAAACCACACCACACGGCTGGAGACACTCGGGCGACCCAGCCAACCCACCGGGCGAGCAGCAAGGGCGGTACCCCAAGGACACTGGTCGGAGCCCGGCCAGGCTGCACCGCGAACCATGGCAAACGTCACACGAAGCCCCGAAAGCAACCGGTGACAGGCGAGCTGGTACACATTCCAAGAAGGGATCGCCTGCCAAGCAGCGGGATCCTGCAGCTCAAGCCACAGGGGTGAGGCGGTCGTACCATAGACAGCGGGAACAATGCCCTCTGTGGTGGGGGATACTCCACACTGCAGGGCAGCCGCCAAGAGCTACCGCCCTAAGGAGGGTTTTGTGCATCTCGTTTGGGTTGTTTTGTTTTCCTCGAAAATCGTCTCGTTTCACCAAAATTCGACAACCCGCGCAGGATCGTTAAGCAGGGCGCCAGGTCGAACCCAATTCCTCAATTCGAAGACAAAAACCCTGTCCAGAAGACGTCGAAGTATCATACACACACAATTCAATGCACAGCTATCTCGCATCTCGATGTTTCATATTAGCTTTTGCAGTGTGAAGTGCGTGATCGCGCATTCGCACGCTCGCTGCTCTGCTGCTGCTCGAAACCATAACACTACCCCCCCTTGAGACCTCGAAGAGGTCTCAACCAACTGAGCGGGCCGCGCACGTGTCGTCATGTAAAGAACATACCGAGTGCAGTGCCCATCTATGGGGCTTGTGCCGTGTAGGAGCTGAGTGTGCGGGGTGGGTTCGTCCCCCTAAAGAATGAGCATAAACCTCCTGTCGCCGGTCGTTAAGTCAGATTTTATCCTCCATTTTGGGGTATTTTTATCGCTGGGACCAATTTTGAACGCCGAGGCATTCTTGGGATGGTATAATAATCTTAAGTAATTGGAGAGCCGATTGGATGCATTCTTACTGTCAAGCCAGAGAAAAAAACACAAGCAAGCACATAACAAAATATGGATAGGATGAACTTTTGTGTCTGTTGTGAGAAAATTCTTATCCAAAGAACAAGGCTTCCCCGTTTTCGAAACGAACTATTGGGCAAATGAAGCATTGGCTACTCCATCGATTTGCAAGTATTTACTCTGTTTGTGATCCAACAGATACTCCAATTGCGCAAAAGAAAATCATGTCGCAGTGTTTTGCGGCCATCCATTGGTACAATTAGACATGGGCCAGAGCAACCCAAAGTAGGAATTCAGGTGGGCTGATGTTCATTGTGGTTCATCATACATAGTCAAGGAGAATCTCCGCGTACCATCGACCGGTCATCAATTGAGTTTCAAGTGTGTGCGGAGAAGTATAAATCATCATCGCTGGGTTTCAAAGTGTGACGGCTTGTTGGTGCCTAGCTATCATGAGGTTTTGGGACGCCTTTCTCTATTTTGGGAACAAATTAGGTGCAAGACTATTAGCCCACTACCCTCATGGTACAATTGGGCACTTTAATGATTCCATGAACTACTAATCACCCAACAGTTGTATCACAACGACAGAAGCTACATCAATTAGCTTGCTATATGATGAAACGCAGCCCAACATGTGCACAACAGGAAACAACAGCTGCTCTTCTGAGCTGCATTCGAGGTTGTAATTACGTTATCCTGATCATTTTGCAATAGCCTCAAGCTTAGCACTGAAATCGCACAGGTGCACACTTGTTAGTCTCATGCGCGATCTTCGATCGCTATTCGTTTTTGGGATTTCACGAGCGACCTTCGATCGCTAATCAATTTTGGAATTTCTGATTTCGTTGTTTTCTTTTCAATGGTGAGCTACTCTGACAAATTCACATTATCAAACCTGAAAATCTGAAATTGACCCCCATCCCCAAATGCTCACATGTTTCATTTGTGCAATTGGTGTCTATTTGTGCCTTGTCTCCTTATCCTTTTCCACACTTCATTCAAAGTGTCCAACAAGAGTCGAACAAGGTTGGGTGATTAACAAATCAAGAGTATTGTTTCCTCTCTTCCCTTCCTCTAACAAAGAAAGGTTAAGGGGTAACAAACCACGGTCAAGAAGGTCAAAAGGTTTAAGGTAGGAAATGACTTTGAACATTGTGTTTGTTTGTGCATGTGCATTTGATATATTTGTGTATTAAATGTTTCGAGACTAATTGAGTTTCAACTCGGAGTTGAACTTGTTTGAGATCTTCCTTGCTTGCTCCGCGCGTGCCTATTGGGGTTTGTGTGTCCGTACCCGGTCCAACCAAAGCGAGTGCAACGCTCTAGGGTTGCACATTTCTACAATGCATGTATTTCCGTCAGCTTTTGGAGGCTAAGTTGTGGAAAATTGAAGAACATGGTCTCATTCGACTTTTGTTCTTCATTTTTGTCACCACTATTTTGGGATTGACCAAAAGCCTCAACGACCAGCTCTTCCTAAGTTCCACCAAGGGAAAATATGCTCTATGCTTGGTATCGTCTGTTTCAGGCTAACTTGTGGCATTTGCTGAGCGAAGAGGGAGTGCTCCACCAATCCATGAGGACTTTCCTTCCAATGTTGCTGTTGGTTCAGTACATTACGGTTTTGTAGATGATCAACGAATGCCGTTGTCGATCGTTCCTAACTCTACAGGCCAATCAGGTATTTCTATAGATTTATTCTGGTGCCCGAATTTCAGTTAATTTCGATTATATCAGTTAAATTCTGATGCCTCCAAACTTGCCGCTTGCAGACGCCCGCACGCGTGTTTTCCGGAGCTTTCTGTGACGGGTTTTGTTTGGAGAACTTTTCTTGAACCGTTCAGACTCCAAAAGATGCTAAGGACTGGATCTGGAGAATTTTTTGTTTACTTTCATCATGTCCAATTTCCAGATATTTCCAGCGGCGCGTTTCGGAGAAAATCAACGCACAAACATTTCCGTCGCTTGCACGAACTCATGTTACACATGCACCAAGAGTTCGTTCCACGAATAAAATGCGCCCCCTTTGCCTTGCATGCATGCCCCTTTTATTTGGGCATGTCAAAAGTTTCGAAGCCTCGGTCTTTTGAGGACCTTTTGGCAACATGGTGGACTCTTTTTCGTGAGTTTTCTTTAAATTTTGGAACCTGGTAAATTAGAGAATAACCGGGTTTTAACGATTATTTTTAAAAAAAAACCAGTTTTGCCGATTAATGTTTTTCAAAAAAAACGGTTTTTCCGATCAATTGTCCTCACTAACCAAGAACATATGTCGCCGAAAACCTGCGTGTACCTCACCCTAACCACAATTGTTGCAACAGGGCACTACAATACTATGTGCGGGCAAATTTCAGCATGTTCAGGAGGTCTTCTCTGCCCATCAAGGGCATCAGCAGCTGTGCAATAGAAACTTTTTCCAACCTTGTGCCTCATCTTGAACAATTGCACATGCTTGCCGTATGGGGTAGGCTTTGGAGCACGCTTGGCTTCAGGTTTTGGAATGGGTTTAGGCCTCCGATTCCTTGGGACAAAACTGTCATCAGCAATATCTTTGGTGAGCCTCCAAAAATGGCAGACTTTTTCCTACACAGTAGTCCTTCCCAGTCGTCCAGAGCAAAACCATCATAATAATTTGCTGCACCCATGGCCCAGCAGTCTCTGTCACCACAAAGCGTTGCTCAAACAGGGTCATGGTCAACATTCTGCTATCAGACCTATTATTCGAAGAATATGACATTAATGGTCAGGCTGCTAATTGGCTGTGTGTGATCTGCCGTATTGGACCTCGCTGAAGGAGGAAAGATACACATAGGAGAGGGCCAGACAAAATGAAAATGTCACTATGGTCCGACCATATATGGTACAAAGCCGCTCCCTGCTCCATACCTCAGAGGCTCATGGGAACACCTCTATGACCTTCCAAGGCACATCAGGCAGCCACATGTACATGCTCCCTTTGCCCCTACCCACTTCTAAGCCCTGCTCCGGACCAGGGGCATCCAGGCCCAGGAAGTAGTTGTTTGGGCAACTTGTCGTTGTACCTTGCCTCCCCACCCCTCCCCCCAACCCGTTCCCCACCCCTGACCACCCTCCTTGCTGAGCCATGCTCCAGACCGGGGCATCAAAGCAGTGTTGGATTCAGTCCAGGTGGCTCCCGAGGTGCTCGCTGGTCTCCTGGTCTTACCATTCTACAGCGTCCCGAGCGTGAACTTCCAAGCCCACATCCTTACGAAGCTTCTTTGTGCACAAGCCGATGCGATCAAATCTCCCAGCCTTCAGCTCCCATATCTGACAAGCAAACAAAAGCCCCAACCAGGTCAGAAAAATGGTGCAACAGTCACCCGGCTGGACCACAGAATCATTAGCGAGGTCTTTTTGTAAGTATGGGCTGCATATGTGGGCTTACAATGCTCAGAAGTCCAATTTGATAGTGCAGACACAGGGAATGGGTGGGAAAGCAGTGAAAAGCTTACCTGATGTGGCAACATTCCCCCTTTCTTTGCCAGCTAGGAGTCGCGTTTGGCACATTACATCACATTACGCCGTTGGGTAACCTGTGGGGGAATCTTTGCACTGTGCACCACCTTCAACGGCCGGGGGTACCTCCTTTCGTATGTGCATCGAAACCTTTGTCGACATAATATGACGACCGTTGTGGCGAAAGCCCCGCGGAGGCAATTTCCGCTACGAGATTATTCACAATTGAACTACTCACCCTCTGGCGGGTCTTTCGCTTCACCGGCCACATCAACCCTCGTAAGTTGATGCAACCGGCCGGACGAGAATTTGATGGCGAATTCGAATGCGACTTGTCTTGGAATCACAGGCATAGCACAATTCAAAGAGATGGGTAGTATCCTGCACAAAGACATGATCCAAATGGCCCTTGCAAATACAAATAAAGTGTGAAAAAGGGTGGAAATGGGTGAAATTGGGTGAAAATCCAAAAATGCTATATCCCCAATGTGGAAAAAGCATCAAAACCTACGCAACAGGGAAACCATGGGGGAATGTTTGCCCGGCGCGCCTGGGGCCCTACCTTTCTATTAACTATCCCGACTTCAGCCCGAGATTTACCCTCTGATGTAGAAGGCCCCCCAAATAGACCATGATGGACTGCGCACCTTCCCTACAAAGCACGTTGAATAATTAGACAATAGCTGTGAATTCAACAACTCCAAATGTCATTTGTATTGTACTTAACAAACAGTACTTTGCCTTTACCTTTCCCATAGATTTCGCTATGGTAATGAGTCCCCAAGCCGCAAGCGGTTTGGACGGTGTTTCTGCCTCACGTCACAAGAATGAAGCGCAAACTCAGTATTCGCTACATCACCCCTGCCTTCGGGGGGTCCCCATGGTGGGGAGAAATCAATATCGCTGCATTACCCCTGCGTTCTTGGGGTCCCCATGGTGGGGAGAAATCAATCTAGTAAGGAGTGGATGTGGTGGAAACGAGCAAAAAATAGAAGAAAATTGGTGAAACTGGGTGAGAATCCAAATATACCATATCCCGAATGTGAAAAAAGCATCAAAATACCCGTTGTCAAACAACAATAATGCCCATAGTATCACAAAGTATGGGGTTCTAGGACGGCTAGACATCCAAATAGTTGCACGGCGCACGCACTGTGCTTAGTGCACCCCCTAAAAGGTCACCGGTGGGGCACGGGTCAAAAAAGATGCCTGGCGCGCGCCCGGCGCGCTAACGCTCCCCCCATGATGCCCCTATGATCTCAAAGCATGGGTCTCCGATACGGCCAGACGCCCAAATAGTTGCACTAAGCACGCACTGCGCTTAAGGCGCCCCCTGTATGTGAGGTCAGGTGTTCATGGACACAGTAGCGTCACCTGTATGTTAGTAGTCCGGTGCAAGAGGTCATCCTTGAGCCCTGCGCAGAGCATGACCTGGTTGCAATGGTTGTTGGTGGTGGTGGTGGTGGTGGTGGTAGTGGTGGTGGTGGCAGCGGCGGCGGCGGTGGGAGACATGCTGGAAACAAGCACAGGTCAGGGACTTTTTCCTGTGGACGCTGATGGCGGACTTTGGCATGTACGTTGTTGGGCACGCCTCGCTCAGATGTGTTGCATTCTGTTGCAACACACTTTTCAGAGGCGGTGGGTCCCAAACAGCCGCAGGTCCTGCATGTCCGCTCATGAATGTCAATGGCCTCAGGCATATGTCCACCACAGACCTTTTCCAAAACTGACCTCCAAAAAGGTGTGCTTGATTGCTGGATTCCTGCCGTATCTTGGACGCAAGGGGAGGGTAAATCCGGTTCACCATTGCTTCACGTTGATCTTAGACGTGGCGTATTGTGCACGCAGCGAAAGAAAAGAACAATGGAGAGCCCCACCCTACACCCCACCAGGGTTTTGGATACACTGCACCGCAACCCACACATCCACTCCTTCAGCACGGCGTCTTGTAGCACTCTATCGCCCTACGGGCTTTTCCTTGACGCTGTGTCTAAATTCGGTCCAGCCCCCACCTCCACCACGACACCACTTGATGTCGCCTGGAAAAGCGCTACCCTGACCCGCCAAGCCTCGTCAGTGCTCACCATTGCAGGACTCACAGTGTACATTGTGCCCTCACCCCACAGACCGGGAGACACTTTCATCAATGGTAGTAAGCTAGGGTCCCCCCTAGCGTCTGGTGCCGCAGCCCTGCTCCCCAGTGGTGACATCGCTGTGTGCAGGGTCCCGGGTATCCCAAACTCATACAAGGCTGAGCTAGTAGGCATCCTTCTGGGCTCACACTTCTCTGCCGACGGTCAGAAAATCCACCTCGACTGCAAAGGCGCCATAGCCTCCGCCGAGAGCACCAAACGCCCCGTGAGGCAAGCAGCCTGGGTGTTGAGGGTCCGAAAATCTCTCCAGGAAAAGGGGCAACAGCTAGAATGGGTCGAGGGCCACGCTGGCCACCAATTCAACGAAGTATCAGATGACTTTGCCAAGCGAGGAACCACCCTCCCCAAACCCCCCCCAGCCCGCCCCACCTCCAAGTGGGATGTCATTCGGCACGGTGAGTTGGTCCTGCCCCCCCACAAAACATGGACGTTTGATCACATCCCCTCTCACTCCCATGACCATTTTCACCCCCTTTCCTGGAGACCACTGAAGTTCAGGCGCCTAGCGTGGCACAAGTGGCTCTTCGGCCTCCAGTCCCGGATTGGGTACGCCCACTACGCCTCTTTTTGGGCGGACCGCCCATCCCCCCACGACTGTCCCGTGTGTGCCACTCGGCACAACTCCAGTGTGCACGGTACGCTCGCCCAATGCTCCCACGACCATCCGCTGGTTGCCGCCTGGGCTTCATCCTGGCCGTGCCCTGCTCTAGTATCCGGCTGGCGCTCCACAGCGCACAGACGGGACCTACGAATCGTGGGACGCCTGGGCGTCCCAATTTCACTTTACAGATTGCTCCGCTCCCACCAGGGCGGCTCCAGAGCTGCACGACAAGTGGTCTCTCAGTATCAGGACCGCGTGCTTGACAGGGTAACTGCCGCCCTCGCCTCAGCCATCCCCCCCTCCTCACGCAGACCGTCGGTTTTCAGCCAGCAGGACTGGCACTCGCCACTTCCCCTCTTCTGAGTACCTCTTCCTTTTTTTTCTCAGGCTCACGACGCCTGTTGTCTTTGCATCGACCCTCGACGGCACACGTGTTGTCCTGTATGTTCCGCACCCACAGTGCTCCGACCACGGCCCCCCCTGAGCCCCGACTCGCCCATCGCCCTTCGCAGGACGTCCAAGAACCTCCGAGAGTGAATCGCCTACTTAAACTAAGTCCACCTCTGCCATCAGGGCTCTCTACATACAGCAGGCCCTCAGACTGTCGGAGACCGGGATCCTGCTCATGTTCATGTTCATTTTGAATCATGTTCCTCTGTGAACTTTCGCTGCTCACGCGATCACCCTTGCGCCTTGCAACCCTGCCTTGCTATTTTTTCCCCAGCCGTGGAACGCTGGCCCGTGCACATGACACACACTCCCACGCCGACCATTTGCATGTGGACATCCTGCCCCCCCCATTATCCCCCTGTCACCATGTAGGGTCTTTCCTCTGGCGCCTGCCCGCACGCATCGTGCCCCTATCCAGCCGCCACTGCCCCTGGGCATGGGGCTCAGGGCGATCACAGCGTGAAGCCACCTCTGTTTTACTTACTCCAATCACTCATTGTCCCTCGCCCGCTGTTCCCGACTGCTGCCCCATCTAACCGATGACCCGGGGATGAGGGTCACCATTTGTATGATGGGCTAGCCTTCCTATGGACAAGTGGCGCGATGCAAAGGACTTTGTATTTCAAAAAAAAAAAAAAAAAAAGAACAATGGAGAGCGGGGGGGGGGGGGTCGCTGCAGCCAAAGGATGTCAGCAAGTCTGCCACATGAAAACAGAATCGGTGTGACCAGCAGCAACCAACCACCATTGCACCATGAACCATCGTCCTGTCTCAACACCTCATGACCGTTTAATCCTGTTTCAAAATAATACACAAACGCCTCATGGATTTTGGACAATGCCATATCTTGGACAGGGTGTGAGGTTGAAAGGCGACGCACAGGAGGGAAAAGGATAATGCCAGCAACAGAAAAGCGGCCAGGCCACAAGCAAGATGGGTGACTGTCAGCAATGCTCCTGCCCCCAGACTTGCTGCATGTGCAATATGGCAGACTCATAGAAAAGACCCTCTTGTGTCCCTCCTTCTGTGTCTGTATGAGTCACGCATTTATGCGGTTCAGCGTCCCACTAGTACAATAGAGTTACAGGGTCAGATGCTGTCTGTGCGCTGCAGGCTGGCAAGTAGGTTCCAAAAGTAGTGTGCAATGTGTATGCAGTGCAAAGGCACCTCCTCACATGGTATTTCCAGAAACATGTGACGGGCTGCACATGCCCATATGTCCAAAAACGCTTCACCGATACAAACCATGGACATCATACAAATCCACACAGCACACACACCACACACCTGCACCAAACGCACCGCCACAATCGGTGCAAAAAATTGACGGAACCAACACTCAGTGTTGCTGGGATTACAGGGTAGGGGGGAGGGTAGGATCCTTCAAGGATCTTCGAGATGCTCCTCCATGTACATGAGAAGAGAATGGAAGCCCATCCCCTTGTCCCACAAATTGATGACTAACTGAGTGGATCGATCATTGTCCTAAGCATACAAATGTACTATTTGGTACACGTCCTTGTTGATGGAACATACACCACCCCGTGGATGTGCACTGAGGTTCCATGGTGGGCAAGTGTCCATTGTGTGTGGTCATCCCTGCCGTGGAGGGACCACAAAGTGGATTGGTGGCTGCGACTGCGACATCAAAGACCTCTCAAGAGTGTGGATTGTGGCTGCATATGTGCTGCCGTCTTGGAGCCACATTCAAACAAGTGTGGATTGTGGCTACATATCCCCTGCCGCCTCAGGGTCACTCAAATCATGGAGCTCAAGGGGAGAACACATTAATACTTCAGCCTACAAGCGGCAGAGGCAGCAGGTACTTGGTCTACTGAGGCAGCCAAATAGTTGCGCTACAGCTCAAGGCACGCGCTATGACCAATGAATTGGCACATCCAAAATTGTTCTCTACCTGTTCACACTTATGCTGTTGTGATTGTGCTGCGGGCTGTCTGGACGACACAACGCCGTCAATGGAACCCCCCCTAAATGTGGTTGACCCAACATTGCCCAACATTGGACCAAAACTCATGGCAACCACGAGTGAAAATCAGCACATTTACAACCTATGGACACAAACAATGTAAACATGACAACACAGACTAGATGTTGTAAAGGTAAGTGAAGATGCTGCACAGTTACTTGAAACAACGTGGGTGGTTGTTTGACCTCTGTTTAACAGGGACGAAGGCACCAGTACTGGCGGCCAGCAATTGTTGGTGAATATTAGTTTCCCTGATGAGCGGAGAAGCAGGGCTGTTTTCAGTAGGTAATTAGTAGTTGGCGGTAACTGCGCCCTTGTGCCAAACTCCTGGATTACCCCACACACCCCAAAACAGTGCCCCTACCTAGAGACGGGGGGGGGGGGGGGGCTTCCCGTTCTGCTAAAAAAATAGCCAAAAATGGACCCACTGCCCCCTCAAAAGGGGGCAGGTCTTTTCCTCACTAAACAGCAGTGTGATCCAGCCAAGATGGCTTCGGAAGGAGCCATGTCGGCAGATCCGTCTGCGGATGTGGCAACGCAACCTGTTGCACAAATAATGACACTCACATTACACACATCACGTGCGGTTTAAATAAAAGCAACAACACTGTTCCCAATGGGCCTTTTTGTAAGTCATTCGACTTCAAGGGTCCAGCTCCAATTCCCTTGAGCCTCCTCTCTGTCAGAAAGATGTGCACCTGGGGTGTTGCGGTGCCCTGGTGGTATTCGGATAAAAAGGAGGGGGTTTTGGGCCTAGGTATGTATTTGAAGGGGATATGGGCAAGCGCAGTTGTCAGGAGGGTTAGAAAAGCGATCCGATGGGTTGGCAAACGTTTCGGCGCGGGACTGTCCGTTACAAGTTCCGGTGGCGGGGGCAGTTGGGGAAAAGGACAGAGTGGCTGGGTCGCAGGGTTGGCCCACAGGGGGGGGGGGGGGGGGCGTTACCCCGCCTTTAAATGCATCCCTGGGCAGGGGCCGAATCACAGGCGCCAGGAAACAATGGACCTTCGGGGAAACGAAATGGCGGTTTTTCATGGCGGTCATGAAAAATCGACCGGCCAATGCATCCGGTGGTGAAGAGGGAGGGTCTGCGGGCTTCAGGCCTTCGGGCTTCGGGCTTCGGGCTTCGGGCTTACGAACAATAAAATAAACAATCAGGCTGTCTCTGGTATTTGTGGTCTTGGGAGTGGCTGTCAATCGACCGCAGTTGGCGCTTACAGCGGTGTAAGGGACGCCAGTGTGGCAACCCTTGTGCTTTCCTCCCCTGCAGCCCCCTTGCAAGCGGAGGGTAGCTGTGAGTACGCCAGTGGTACAGGGTAAGTTGCTGGTAACAGTTTCGTTGGTTGGGCTCGAGCCCAGAAGCTGACGCCTGGTGTCTGGGGGCGTTGACCACTGAGCTACCGACTGCCTGTCAGGAGATGAATTGCGGGGTTTGGGTGGCCCCTTCAGGTTCGAGCACGAGTTCTCAGGACCTGCTCCGCGTGTCACTAATTGGGACTGGCCGGATACGGAGCCTATGGCCACTGTCCTGTGGGAATATCCCGCGGCGGCGGTCGACCGCGGTCGGCGACCGTGCACAAGGTGCAGGGATAAGGGGGGATCAAAGTCCTTTAAAAAGAAAAGAAAGGAAGGAAAGCAAGGGCCCCTGAAGGGGAGGGCTACGCGGGGCGCAGGAGGGAAGTGAAAAGCGAATCAACGGGCCTGACGTGGCAAATTCTGTGCATCTGAGGGATCCATCCATCGCGTCCTCTTTCTGACGCATGAAATTTTGTCCGAATGTCTCTTGTTTTACCCCCCCCCCCTCTCAGGGACGACGGTCCCCCCCCCCCCCCCCGTGCGGCGACACGTGGGTGTGTCACGTGGTGATTGCGGTCAAGAGAATTGCGCAAGCAGCAGCATGCCCCCCCCCCACCCCACCCCGAGGGGAACTGGCACCAAATGACGGTCCCCCCCACCCCCGGCAGGGGACGCACACCACACAACAGTAACCTGAATTCTAGTATACCCAACTAAAATTTTTCGTCGGCGCCTTCGGCGCCTGTGATTTCCTGTTGATTGTTTATTGTTCATGGGCCAAGTGACGGTTCCCTCCCCTGGAGGGGGGATGGACAAGGGGGGGGTGGGGCTGGACAAAGGGGAGGGGGGGGTACTTGTGTCCATTTCCTGGGAAAGTCTGTTCACTGTAACACTCGAGACGACAAGACCGGCCCCATATGCGATAATAGACATTGGCAGCCGCTTCTTTCTGTCATGATGGATGGCATGAGATGAGACAGAGGTCCGTGGAACAGTGCATTACAACAGTGGGATAGGGCGGTTGCAATGGTGCTTGGCAGTGTGTAGGATGCTCAGTACATGTATACACTGCCGGTGCTTCTGGTGACGAGACTGTCACGGTGCCATTTTCCATGAATCGCAAGACAAAAAGAAGGACCAAACCTTCAAAACGGGCGTCGAAACTTTATTCCTCGGAATTCTAACGGTGCGTAACCCAGACCCCCCGGGTATGTTCTTCACAAAAAAAAAAGGCTCTGTGGCCGTCTGGTACAGTAGGCGCAGCGTGCGAGGTAAGGGACCGCCGGCAATTGGTTGGTCGATCCCCGACAGCGGTTGGCAAGTGCACCATGGCGCTTGGCCAGGCCTGAAAGTTACCCAGCACTTACCTGATGGCGGTGGGCACGTAAAACGAGGATTGGCTGGCAACCGCAGTTCAGCACCATTTGCCGGCGGTTGGGCGTGGACGCTGGTGGTTGGCCATTGAACTGCCGGTCAGGGGTCGTCCGTTTTCAACCAAAAAAGAGAGGGCCTTATGAACGGTCCTGAGGTGGGTATCTACATGTACGACGCCTGTCGCATGCAGAGGCCTGACGCACGCTCCAATACCCGACGCTGCCAGTCGTGACGGCCCTAATGCCGGCAAGACGAGGCTTCCGAGATCAGTGAGTGCCAAAGGACAGGCAGGCCTGTGCCACGACGGTGGTCACCGCAAATCCGAGAGTGTACAGCAATACGATCAGCTGGTCGAGCCAATACCAATCGGCATTGAGGCCCAGGCTGTTGATCACCGCATCGCCGCTGGTGATGGGGCAGGCGAGGCCCCCGTCCGCCGTGGGCCGCAGCTCCTCGTCCGTGCAGGTCAGGGTCACGCCCGCAAACATGTTGACCACCATTGACTCGTAGGCCCACCGGAGGGGGTTCAGCCAATAGACCCACAGAAACGCTGTGGACAGTGGGGCACAGCGTTGTGCTCAGGCGTGGGATCACGCGCGCGCTGTCTGGGGCAGGTACAGCCGCAGGCGCAGTTCAGTGCAGGGCGTTCCGCAATACAACAAACAAAAGAGGCGGCCGCCCCGTCACTTTGCAGTCCAAAATCGGTACCACTCCCTTTGAAGTGGGCCCAAATGGCCCGAAACAAAAGCTACAGGGCGAAGCAGCGGGCGCACAACAGCGCCGCGCCGTTGCAGAATGCCTTGAGACACCTGCCAACAACCGTCGACTGGTCGTCGGTCGACCATCAACTGTCGGCGGCACCTCCCGTCCCTTGGGGGAAGTCCCTGGGTCAAACAAAACTGCCCAGTGGCGCTTTCCGCGCCCACTCTCATCGTTCCTGTGGGCGCTGGCGGGGGAGGCCAGAGGCATGGGGTAAGAGAATGAGTGCCGGACTACACTTCAACACCCCGCGTGGGTGCCGATGAATCACCGCTCTGTCGATCTACCTGAACTGTGGTCGTACCTTGAAGTCTCCAGCTGGTGGCAGGGCGCTGACCACGAATATACGTTTCTTATGGGATAGTGTGAATGTGCATGGGATAGTGCGAATGTGCACGGGATAGTGCGACTGGGTCTTATTGGATTGGTATAAGTGTGTATGAGGTATTCTGGGTGTGTATGAGGTGGTACATACAGGTGAATAGGATGGTGTGAATGTGCATGGGACATTGCGAACGTGCATGGGAGAATGTGTGCATGGGATAGTGTGAATGTGCATGGGATAGTGTGAATGTGCATGGGATAGTGTGAATGTGCATGGGATAGTGCGACTGGGTCTTATGGGATTGGTATAAGTGTGTATGAGGTATTCTGGGTGTGTATGAGGTGGTACATACAGGTGAATAGGATGGTGTGAATGTGCATGGGACATTGCGAACGTGCATGGGAGAATGTGTGCATGGGATAGTGTGAATGTGCATGCACTCGGCGGGCGTTTCAGGGGACTTACAGACCCCCTAACCTGCAGCGTAAGAGCAGGTCGGGGGGCTGAGACTCTGTGTCCAAACGTAAATGCCCCCGTTTGGGTAAATGCTGATGATTTCGCTGGACCCCATGCGATGTGCCACTTCCGAAAATGTCAATTTCAAGTTTTTGGGCCAGTCTCCGGCCAGCCAGCCCCAAAGCCCTGGAGTCCCTCGACCAAGCCCTGGCCTTGTGTCGTTCAAGAGGATTGCGGAGTGGTCCCATTTTTTCGCTGTGGGTGGGCCCCAGAATTTGCTTTGGGGCTGCGGTGGGTGTTGCGGTCCAGGAGACCTGCGAGCACAGCCCTTGCACGTTTCGAACACTGCACAACTCAGCGGTGGGTCCCATGTCTATGCACTACATTGGCCACGGACATGCTTTTTGACATACAGCGCCAAACAGCCCGATTCCAGGGTCTGGCATATGTGCACACCATGGCTGGGAAACACCGACCAGCCCTGATGACAGAAAAGCTGTAGCCCAGGCGCCGCCCGCCACCCTAGGACACTCTGACCGAGCGGAAGGGTACCAAATGCTCATGGGGCAGTAGCACTTTTTCCAATCACAAAAATAAAATCCCCCGTCTGCAAAAACCGAACCCGGGCCCCAGTGCAGACCATGAGTGCAGCACAGCACCACCACAGCCCCCAGAGCACCCGCTCAGCCGCAGCCAGGCCAGTGGTTGAAGCCGCAAAATGAATCCCACCCCCCAGGAGTGGAAAGCTGTGTTATGGCAGTGCAAGGCCACCACCCCCTCCCCACGCCGCTCTACAGTGTCTGTCATCTCCACCAACAGCCGTGCTGTAGCCGCAAGAATATGCCGCTGGACTTGCCACCAGCGTCCGGCGGATCAAAGCCGATCAGACAGAGTCGCTCTCTGGGAGCAGCTCGTTCCCACTGATTTCTGGATGTGCCCGAGGTGGGTAGTACCGAGTGGCATAGTTTTACTGCCTTGATTCGGCACGAAACTCAGTCACCTTGTTCGACTCTGGTGGCATGTCTGTTTGCCTCCCCACCCACCCAGCTCTGTCCTACTGCCAGCAACTGCTCCGGCAATGGCTCTTGAAAACTCCTCAGAGCCTTCATCTTCTTCCAGCGCGAGTCTGGGCCCAGCCCCGTTTCAGCTTCCATCCTCACCAGTGGACAGTTGCACCTGCCGCCAGTTGCAGATCAGCACACCTGCGGGGAGGGCCGAGCGCGGGAGGTAAAATCCAGAGAACGAACTCATCCAACTTGCGAATCCCGGGCCCACGGCCGTGCCCACCTCCAAATTGGGGGAAAGGGCCGCAATGGCATGTCCGCAGTACGTGCACATGGTCGTGAACAGCGTGAAGGGCAGCAGGTGGCCCAGGAATGCAGTGCACTCCTCCCAGAAGCCCCAGGCCGGATTGGGGTACCGCGACAAGACCCAGACGATGATGAGGAACCCGAAGCAGTTGAGGATGATATAGGGCAGCTCGGCCACTTCATAACACAACCCGTACACCCACGGCGCGTAGTTTCGGGCCACCTTCTCGCGGTAGTACATGGGCCGCTCCGTCAGAAAAACGGAGAGACCTGAGAGGAGCGCCGGCACAGCAACGAACTAAGAACAACAATCACCACCATCACCAGCAGCAGCAGCAGCAGCAGCAGCAAAGGTGCAGGGGTTCTTCACTGGAATCAAGATGTGCACGAGGACCCCCCCCCATCCAATGTGCCTCCCACCTCGTCCTCACGAATGCCATTTTGGCCCACTTTTTGGGTTGATCCCAAGTTAATGCCACTCCCATTTAGGCCCACTTTTTGGGTCAATCCCAAGTCAATCCCAATGCCATTTTGGCCCATTTTTTGGGTTATTCCCAAGTTAATCCCAATGTCATTTTGGCCCACTTTGGGATTAATTTGGGATTAACCCCAAAGCTGGGCCAAAATCGCATTGGCATTCACTTGGGATTAACCCAAAGAATGGGCCCAAATGATACTGGGGTTAAATTTGGGGCCGACCCAAAAAGTGGGCCAAATTGCATTGGGATTCAATTGGGATTAACCCAAAAACTGGACCAAAATGGAATTGGGATTAACTTAGGATTAACCCAAAAAGTGGGCGAAAATGGCATTGGGATTAACTTAGGATTAACCCAAAAAGTGGGCCAAAATGGCATTGGGATTCCTTTGGGATTAACCCAAAAACTGGACCAAAATGGCATTGGGATTAACTTGAGATTAACCTAAAAAGGGGGCCAAAATGGTATTGGGATTAACTTGGGATTGAACCAAAAAGCGGCCCAAAATGGCATTGGTATTAATTTGGGACTAACCCAAAAACTGGACCAAAATGGCATTGGGATTAACCCAAAAAGTGGGCCAAAATGGCACTGGGATTCACGTGGGAATAACCCAAAAAGCGTGCCAAAATGGCATTGGGATTAAGTTGGGATTAACCCAAAAAGGGGTTGCGATCAACTGGGAATTAACCCAAAAAGTGGGCCAAAATGGGGTTGGGATGAACTTGGGATTTACCCAAAAAGTGGACCAAAATGGCCTTGAGATTGACCTGGGATTGACTCAAAAAGTGGGCCTGACTGGCATTGGGATTACCGTGGGATTGACCCAAAAAAGTGGGCCAAAATGGCATTGGGATTAGCTTGTGATTCCCTCAAAAGGGGAGCCAAAATGACGTTGGGATTAACTTGGGATTAACCCAAAAAGTGGGCCAAAATGACATTGGGATTGACTTGAGTTTGACCCAAAAAGTGGGCCTGACTGGCATTGGGATTACCGTGGGATTGACCCAAAAAAGTGGGCCAAAATGGCATTGGGATTAGCTTGTGATTCCCTCAAAAGGGGAGCCAAAATGACGTTGGGATTAACTTGGGATTAACCCAAAAAGTGGGCCAAAATGACATTGGGATTGACTTAGGATTAACCCAAAAAGTGGGCCAAAATGGCATTGGGATTAACTTGAGTTTGACCCAAAAAGTGGGCCAAAATGACGTTGGGATTAACTTGGGATTAACCCAAAAATTGGGCCATACCCATTCGCACCCTCCCATGCACATTCATACTGTCCCATGAACGTTGACCACATTCCATGCACATTCGTTGTGGACAGGATGGATGTGCATGGGGGAATGTGAATGCGCATGAGATAAGTGTGGCGTGAATGTGCATGGGATAGTGTGTTCATGCGTGGGGTTGTGTGAACGCTCATGGCATCGTGTCAATGCGCATTGGGCAATACATACGCATACAGCATACAGCAAAGGAAGGATCAGAACGGGAAAGTACGTCAGGTGTACCACACTCGTTCGATTGGAGGAAATCCTCGGAACGGTTGATACCGAGCGATGCTGCAAAAGGGCTCGCAGTGCATCTGTTGAATGCTCCGCCGCTGTTTGTCCCGAACGCTGGCAGCCACGGTACACGATTCCACTGAAGTCACCTTGCATCCAGTGACTTTACCACTGCTTCTCTCCTCTTACGGCACGGTCCCTTTTGTCGTTCCCTTTCGTTCCCTCGACTTTCCTCCTCAAAACCCCCCCTCCATTCTACCACCTCTCCTCCATCCCAGTACATGACCTCCTCCTTCCTTCTATCACTCACCCCACCTTCAGCAGCCTCCCTTGCTCAACACCTTTCCTCCTTTCCCTTCTGCACACAACAGGCTCCCGCACATACCAGAGATCATAAATGTCAAGCCGACGTAGAAAGTGGTGGTGTAATTCCACGACAGTCGCAAGAAGACGTCACGCTGCGTCCACCCCATGCGCCAATATGCCGCTCCAAAGATCACCGCAAACGTCAGCGTCAGGAAGGTGCGCACGAAAATGTACCCTGGGCTGCGCCAAAATACACGCAATGCCCTCAACAGCAGCCAGCGTGCCTGCCATCGGCAGCTGGTTGCGTAGTTGTCAGTCAGCTCCAGTGATGGCCATGCGCCAGGCTGCATCATTGGCTCCAGCTCCCGCTGCAGATCCTGGGCCAAAATAATGTCACGTTTGCCAGGGTATTCTAAGCACCAACAGCTTTGTGCAACACGAAATGGACTTCAGCGCAGGCATCGTGCATGTTGTAGAAACGCTGCCCTCTTGCTGGACGCATGCAAGAGGCAGGGGAGACAGAGAGGACGTCTACCCGCAAACCCTCTTCCTTTCACCCCCTCCCCCCCCCCCGTGTGAAACGACTGGCTTGTGCAACGACCGCCCCCCCCCCCCCCCTTGACAGATAGCGCTTTTCCACGCGTTATTTTTCTTTTCAGTTGACAATTCGACGTGCACATGGACTACAATTGGGCATTTGTAGGACGAAATTGAGGCGCGTCTGATGGGATTTGAGGCACACAGAACGAGATTTGGGGGATATAAGATGATGTTGTGGGTGTACGGGATGAGGAGGGTGACATGCATGTGTCCATATTTCTGTATGATAGACAACACAAGTTTACGGCCGGTGCGCAACATCCTGCAACTGAGATCACTGCAACCCACTTGGGAAGATGGCATGTTCCACTGCTTTTCGCAAATTCGCATGAAGTGAGCCTCTCCCAGGTATCCCTACCCCATTCAGCAGAAATCGTACGTCTCCCAGGCATTCCTGACGCATTGAGCAAAAGCATTACAGGAAGGCGCTGACAAGGTTTTCCATCACCATTTTCCTTTTGCAATTCATCCCAACGGGTGTACCGTCATTCAATATCAGCATCCATTTTTTTGTTGATTCAGTCTCATCACACTCCTGGGTATAGGCACCTGTCTCTTTACAAATACTGTCACCCAAATTCATTCTTGCGCATGTGAACAAGGGGAACAGAAGGAAGAAAGGGGGGATGGCGCAGCTTGAGCCAAGTGATCCAGTTTGCGGCGGACACCTACTTCCAACCACCACCACCTTGTCCAGCGGGACCATGACCATCGAAAACACCCGTTGTTCAGGAGGGGTGGGTGGGAGGATGCGCATGAGATGGGGTTGCCTGGCAAAAGAGACATGGTCCTGCCACTGGCGATCCTCCTCGACCAGACTTGCCACCAGCGTCCGCCAGGTCACACGTGATCAGATGGAGCTTGATCACTGAGTCTGACACCAGACGCAGCTGCTTCCTACTGAGCTCCGGATGCTACAACAGCGGATATTACCGAGTGGCACATGGTACTGGGCCGATTCCTAATGAAACTCTGTTCCCCTGCCGGACACCAGTGGCATGTCTGCCCTCGACGGGCTTGAAAGCGCTGTGATCGAATGGCCTGATCCCCATCCGGTCAGTCAAAGGGCACCCAGGTCCGCAGTACGCTGGGAAGTACTGGCAAAATGTGTGTGGGTGGGGTTAGGGGGCAGGGGGGGGTGGAGGAGGTGGTCGAATGGTGGGCAGGGGGGGCTGCGGGGGAAAGTGAGAGCGCGACAGGGAACGACAGGAGGGACCTGCCTCTACTCGCCACCTACACTCGCCCAGTGGAGCGCTCGCGCACCGTTCAAGCCGACTCTGGCTCCCAATCCGCGAAATGCCTCTCGCAGGGTGTGCATCACTACGCTCTGGGCATATACCCGTATCGCATCCCGTCAAATGGGCACCTCTTGGGCGGTGCTGTGACCAATTATCCCCGTCACACCGTTCCTAGCCAGTGACCAGCCTGTACCTACGTCCACAAAAGCATGAGCAACTGCGTCGCTCTGCACACAATGTGCTGGCATCAACAAGTTGTTGAGCCGGTTGCCCTCCTGAGTCCGACTTTCGTTTGTGCCATGCTCGTCCTCTTGTTCGCTGTCACTCTGTGCACCGCGTGTCTACTGCTCTTGCCCCTACCAGTGGCGGAACGGGGGGGGGGGGGGGCATGCGAAACTTGGAATGGTGAAATTGGTGCAGAGAAAATTTGGCGCCAATTCTTAAATGCCGCTGCAAAATTTGGTACAGCATTCCCAGATTGCGGCACAAGAACAAGCATAGACCGTGAATGTTTGTTGCTATTTCCGATGGGCCTTTGGTTGCTGGTATTTCCTGCAGGCTTCTGGATGCTTGCTGTTATTTCCTGCAGACTTTTGGCATGCTTGCTGTTATTTTCCTGGAGGCTTCTGGCATGCTTGCTGCTATGTCCTAGATGTGACATACCAAACACTCCTACAGATATATTGCAGCAGCTCCAACTGGCCTTCCAAAAGGTCCCAGTAGAGCAAAATGCGTGGGCACAATGGGAATGTGCATACCAAGAGCGCCACAACTGACACCTAGAAAAATGGCTTTATACCTTATATATATATATATATATATATATATATATATATATATATATATATATATATATATATATATATATATGGATTATACGCAGATCCCCCCCCCCCCCTGTGGACCCTAGTGTGCGGCTTGGGGCCGGACTAGGGACCCCCCGCCCCTATTTTGGGGTCGGGAAACGCAAAAAAAACATGTCTTAGAAGTGAATTGGATGGTTATCCGTGGGTATTTGCCCCTATAAGGGGCTAAAATGGCTAAAATTAGGTATGACATCACTGCTGGTAGGATCCTGGCCAGAGACTAAAAAATAACCACTAAATCCTAAAAATAACCCACACCACCCCTATATACACCCAATGACATAGTAATTCAGCACTTTTAACATACCTCCAATCTACCACCCCCTCTCCCCAACTCTAGGTGGCTCCACCATCCGGCTCTAAGACACGTGCGAAAGGTACAACGTGGTGCATACCTGTGGCGGAAGGGACTAAACTCCCATCAAAACAGGCTCAAAATGGTCTCAAAACACTTGTTTGTGCACCCCCAATGGTTCAGGGTCACTTTTGGAAAAACGCGTTTTTGGCCCACTTTTGACCTAGTTTGGTCCCAAAACGGTCCTTTTCAAGGCATTTTGGGATTTTCCCATGGCCCAAAACCCGTCTGAATGGGCTCAAAATGGGCTAAAAACACTTGTTTGAGCATCCCAAATGGTGCAGGATCACTTTTGGAAAAACGCGTTTTTTACCTATTTTTGACCCATTTTTGGTTCCAAAACGACCCATTTTCAAGGCATTTTGGGATTTTCCATGGCCCAAAGCGCGTCACCACGGGCTGAAAACGGGCTCAAAAACACTTGTTTGAGCATCCCAAATGGTCCAGGATCACTTTTGGAAAAATGCTTTTTGACCCATTTTTGCCCCATTTTTGGTCCCAAAATGGCCCATTTTCAAGGCATTTTGGGATTTTCCATGGCCCAAAACGCGTCACCACGGGCTCAAGACGGGCTCAAAACACTTCTTTGAGCATCCCAAATGGTCCAGGATCACTTTTGGAAAAACGCGTTTTTGACCCATTTTTGCCCCATTTTTTGTCCCAAAACGGCCCATTTTCAAGGCATTTTGGGATTTTCCATGGCCAAATCGCGCCCCCACAAGCTCAAAACGTGCTAAAAACGCTTGTGTGAGCATCCCAAGTGGTCTACGAACAACTTTGGAAAAAATCTTTTTTTTCGCCCCGGGGACCCTGGTGGACCCACCGGTGGCCCCCACCGTGCGCGGGCCGGGCTGCCCTCCGGCTCCACCAAGTGACCACTGGTACGGGGGGTTAGGTGGCTCGTTGGGCGATTCTGAGGCTTGGAAATCACCAAAAGTGGGGGTTGCAGGTGGACTAGGTGCCCTCGGAATTCGTTTTTGAGCCACGTAGCCCAAGATACGGCCCGTGCTTGGTTTCGGGGTGCTGGTGCACATTGCGCAGATTTTGGGGCTTTTTGGCGCCTTTTGGGGCCGTTTCTCGGACATATCGTGGAGTTAGAGGGCACCAAAGGTCCCTTGGTCATGAGCAAGTCAAGCCGCACGTGAAGTGTAGCAGCCGTTTGCCTTCGTTTGGCTGTTTTGAACCCTTACTAGGGCTGTTTTGGGCGAAAAATGGCTGTTTTTTGGCCCAAAACTGCGCAGATTTGGCAGGGCACCTCCATACTTGGCGCCCCCGCCCCGGGCCGCCACCGGTGAGTTTCTGGCTCAAAACTTGGATTTGGCAAGGGCACCACCTAGGCTCTAGGATGGCTAAAGCAGAGTCAAGCCCCAGGCGTTGGGGAGGTGCAATGGCCAAAACGGAATGGTGACGTGCTTGCTTGCTTGTTGTTGTTGTTGTTGTTGCTTGTTAGCTAAATTTAAGGGGAGAGGGGTGTAGTAATATATATCCTCCAATCTACACCCCTCTCCCCAACTCTAGGTGGCCCCACCATACGGCTCCAAGGTACGTGCAAAGGGCACAACGTGGTGCATACATGTGGCGGAAGGGGCTAAACTCGGTCAACACGGGCTCAAAATGGGCTAAAAACACTTGTTTGAGCATCCCAAATGGTCTGGGATCACTTTTGGAAAAACACGTTTTTCACCCATTTTTGACCCATTTTAGGTCCCAAAACGGCCCATTTTCAAGGCATTTTGGGATTTTCCATGGGCCAAAACGCGTTACCACGGGCTCAAAATGGGCTAAAAACACTTGGTTGGGCATCCCAAATGGTCCAGGATCACTTTTAGAAAAATGCGTTTTTGACCCCATTTTGACCCATTTTTGGTCCCAAAACAGCCCATTTTCAAGGCATTTTGGGATTTTGCATGGGCCAAAATGTGCCACCACGGGCTCAAACAGGGCTAAAAACGCTTGTTTGAGCATCCCAAGTGGTCTAAGAACAATTTTGGAAAAAATCTTTTTTTTCGCCCCGGGGACCCTGGTGGACCCACCGTTGGCCCCCGCTGTGCGCGCGGGCTGGGCTGCCCTCCGGCTCCACCAAGTGACCACTGGTACGGGGGTCTAGGTGTCTCGTTGGGTGATTCTGAGGCTTGGAAACCACAAAAAGTGGGGGGGTTGCGGGTGGACTAGGTGCCCTCGGAATTCAGTTTTGAGCCATGTAGCCCAAGATACGGCCCGTGCTTGGTTTGAGGGTGTTGGTGCACACTGCGCAGATTTTGGGGCTTTTTGGCGCCTTTTTGGGCCGTTTCTCGGACATATCGTGGAGTTGAAGGGCACTAGAGGGCTCTTTGGCACGGCAGAGTCAAGCTGCACGTGGATTGTAGCCACCGTTTCCCTTCGTTTGGGCGTTTCGCCCGGGTTAGGGGGCTATTTTGGGCGAAAAATGGCTGTTTTTGGCCCAAACCTGCGCAGGTTTGGGAGGGCACCTCCCGACTTGGCGCCCACGCCCCGGGGTGCCACCGGTGAGTTTCTGGCTAAAAACTTGGATTTGGCAAGGCCACCACCTAGGCTCCAAGATGGCTACATGGGCAAAAGATTCGAAGCATTGGGACGGAGCAATGGCCAAAACGGCAAGGAGACGTGTTGTTGTTGTTGTTGTTGCTTGTTGTTAGCTAAATTTAAGGGGAGAGGGGTGTAGTAATATATGGCATATCTTGAGCAGTGTATCCACCAGGGTGCGAGGTAGAAGGTGGGGTTGGGGAGGGGTGTAGGGACCCCCCCCCTATTTTGGGGTCGGGAAACACAAAAAAAACATGTTTTGGAAGTGAATTGGATGGTTATTAGGGGGTATTTGCCCTATAAAGGGCTCACAATGGCTAAAAATAGGATGTGACATCACTCCTACTAGGATTTTTGTGTTTCCCGACCCCAAAATAGGAGGGGGGGGTCCCTACACCCCTCCCCAACCCCACCTTCTACCTCGCACCCTGGTGGATACACTGCTCAAGATATGCCATATATATATATATATATATATATATATATATATATATATATATATGGTATATGAGAGCTCTCGCTCCCCCCCCCCCCCTCTGTCTGCCCCCCCCCCCCCCCCCCCCGGGAATATGCCACATTTTACACCGAATGCTACTCCGTTTACCCGTATACCCCTTCCGTTTACCCGTGGATCATAGGAATTGCGGTCTGTAGTTTGTAGACACTGTCCGCCACACAAGGCGGTGCACACACCAGGCGGTGCACACACAAGGCGGTCTGTAGCAGTGCAGGAGTCTTGCTATCTTAGGGGGGTGCGGGGGCTGGCCCAGCGCAGCGAGCCGAATGCATAGTAGGACTGGCGGTGCACACACAAGGCGGTGCATACACAAGGCGGTGCACACAGAAGACGGTCTGTAGCAGTGCAGGAGTCTTGTTATCTAAGGGGGGTGCGGGGGCTGGCCCCCGCGTCGAGCGCAGCGAGCCAAATGCATAGTAGGACTGGGGGTGCACACACGCACGAAATGTGCATATTCTTACATATTGGGGCCTTGGGCCCCACACGGGGCGCCCCGCGCCCACCCCGCGGGATCCTCCGGACCCCCAGGGGGGGGGGGGGGGCAGACAAGGGGGGGGGGGGGGCAGAGCTCTCATAAGCCATATATATATATATATATATATATATATATATATATATATATATATATATATATATATATATATGTATATCCTCTCATCTACACCCCTCTCCCCAACTCTAGGTGGCTCCACCATACGGCTCTAGGGTACATACGAAGGGTACAACTTGGTGCATACACGTGGCGGAAGGGGCTCAACTCGGTCAAAACGGGCTCCAATTGGGCTCAAAACACTTCTTTGAGCATCGCAATTGGTCTACGCTCACTTTTGGGAAAACACATTTTTGACCCATTTTTGACCCATTTTTCGTCCCACAACGGCCCATTTTCAAGGCATTTTGGCCTTTTCCATGGACCAAAACGGGTGATCTCGGGCTCAAAATGGGCTAAAAACACTTGTTTGAGCATCCCAAATGGTCCAGGATCACTTTTGGAAAAATGCGTTTTTGACCCATTCTTGACCCTTTTTTGGTGGTGAAACAGCCCATTTTCAAGGCATTTTGGGATTTTCCATGGCCCAAAATGCGCTCAAAACGGCCTAAAAACACTTGTTTGAGGATCCCAAGTGGTCTAGGAACAACTTTGGAAAAAAACGATTTTTTTCGCCCCGGGGACCTTGGTGGACCCACCGTTGGCCCCCCACCATGCACGGGTCGGGCTGCCCTCCGGCTGCACCAAGTGACCACTAGTACGGGGGTCTAGGCGTCTCGTTGGGCGATTCTGAGGCTTGGAAACCATAAAAAGTGGGGGGTTGCGGGTGGACTAGGTGCCCTCGGAATTCGTTTTTGAGCCACGTAGCCCAAGATACGGCCCGTGCTTGGTTTGAGGGTGTTGGTGCACATAGCGCAGATTTTGGTGCTTTTTGGCGCCTTTTTGGGCCATTTCTCGGAAATATCGTGGAGTTAGAGGGCACCAAAGGTCCCTTGGTCACGAGAAAGGCAAGCCGCACGTGGAGTGTAGCAGCCGTTTGCCTTCGTTTGGCTGTTTTGAGCCCTTACTAGGGCCGTTTTGGGCGAAAAATGGCTGTTTTTGGCCCAAAACTGCGCAGATTTGGGAGGGCACCTACCGACTTGGCGCCCCCGCCCCGGGCCGCCACCGGTGAGTTTTTGGCTCAAAACTTGGATTTGGCAAGGCCACCACCTAGGCTCTAGGATGGCTAAAGTAGAGTCAAGCTCGAGGCGATGGGAAGGTGCAGTGGCCAAAACGGAATGGTGACGTGTTGTTGTTGTTGTTGCTTGTTGCTTGTTAGCTAAATTTAAGGGGAGAGGGGTGTAGTAATATATATCCTCCAATCTACACCCCTCTCCCAACTCTAGGTGGCTCCACCACACGGCTCTAAGGTACGTGCAAAGGGCACAAAGGGGTGCATACATGTGGTGGAAGGGGCTAAACTCGGTCAAAACGGGCTCAAAATGGGCTCAAAACACTTGTTTGAGGATCCCCGATTGTCCAGGATCACTTTTGGAAAAACGCGTTTTTGACCCATTCTTGACCCTTTTTTGGTCCCAAAATGGCCCATTTTCAAGGCATTTTGGGATTTTCCATGAGCCAAAACCCGTCGCCACGGGCTGAAAATGGGGTAAAAACACTTGTTTGATCATCATAAATGGTCCAGTTTCACTTTTAGAAAAATGCGTTTTTGACCCATTTTTGACCCATTGTTGGTCCCAAAACAGCCCGTTTTCAAGGCATTTTGGGATTTTCCATGGCCCAAACCGCGCCACCACGGGCTCAAAACGGCCTAAAAACACTTCTTTGAGCATCCCAAGTGGTCTACGAACAACTTTGGAAAAAATGATTTTTTTCGCCCCGGGGACCCTGGTGGACCCAACGTTGGCCCCCGCTGTGCGCGCGGGCTGGGCTGCCCTCCGGCTCCACCAAGTGACCACTGGTACGGGGGTCTAGGTGTCTCGTTGGGTGATTCTGAGGCTTGGAAACCACAAAAAGTGGGGGGTTGCGGGTGGACTAGGTGCCCTCGGAATTCAGTTTTGAGCCATGTAGCCCAAGATACGGCCCGTGCTTGGTTTGAGGGTGTTGGTTCACATAGCGCAGATTTTGGGGCTTTTTGGCGCCTTTTTGGGCCGTTTCTCGGACATATCGTGGAGTTGAAGGGCACTAGAGGGCTCTTTGGCACGGCAGAGTCAAGCCGCACGTGCAGTGTAGTCACCGTTTCCCTTCGTTTGGGCGTTTCTCCCGGGTTTTGGGGCTATTTTGGGCGAAAAATGGCTGTTTTTGGCCCAAACCTGCGCAGGTTTGGGAGGGCACCTCCTGACTTGGCGCCCACGCCCCGGGGTGCCACCGGTGAGTTTCTGGCTAAAAACTTGGATTTGGCAAGGCCACCACCTAGGCTCCAAGATGGCTACATGGGCAAAAGATTCGAAGCATTGGACGGAGCAATGGCCAAAACGGCAAGGAGACGTGTTGTTGTTGTTGTTGTTGCTTGTTGTTAGCTAAATTTAAGGGGAGAGGGGTGTAGTAATATGTGGCATATCTTGAGCAGTGTATCCACCAGGGTGCGAGGTAGAAGGTGGGGTTGGGGAGGGGTGTAGGGACCCCCCCCCCCTATTTTGGGGTCGGGAAACACAAAAAAACATGTTTTGGAAGTGAATTGGATGGTTATTAGGGGGTATTTGCCCCTATAAAGGGCTCACAATGGCTAAAAATAGGATGTGACATCACTCCTACTAGGATCCTAATCATAGTACTAAAAAAGGTGAAATGGTGGTCCAAACCCCTAATACTAGCCCCAAATACCCCAAATAATAGTTTGAGGGACATGAAAATGAACAAGAGAATGTTAAAAACTCCGAATAACTATGTTGTTGGATGTATATAGGGGTGGTGTGGGTTATTTTTACCATTTAGTGGTTATTTTTAGTAATATGATTAGGATCCTAGTAGGAGTGATGTCACACCCTATTTTTAGCCATCGTGAGCCCTTTATAGGGGCAAATACCCCCTAATAACCATCCAATTCACCTCCAAAACATGTTTTTTTGTGTTTCCCGACCCCAAAATAGGAGGGGGGGGTCCCTACACCCCTCCCCAACCCCACCTTCTACCTCGCACCCTGGTGGATACACTGCTCAAGATATGCCATATATATATATATATATATGGTATATGAGAGCTCTGCCCCCCCCCCCCTCTGTCTGCCCCCCCCCCCCCCCCCCCCCCCCCCCCCTGGGGGTCCGGAGGACCCCCCGGGGCGGGCGCATAGCGCCCGGCCGGGGGCCGAAGGCCCCCAATATGCAAGAATATGCACATTTTACACCGAATGCTACTCCGTTTACCCGTATACCCCTTCCGTTTACCCGTGGATCATAGGAATTGCGGTCTGTAGTTTGTAGACACTGTCCGCCACACAAGGCGGTGCACACACCAAGCGGTGCACACACAAGGCGGTCTGTAGCAGTGCAGGAGTCTTGCTATCTTAGGGGGGTGCGGGGGCTGGCCCCCGCGTCGAGCGCAGCGAGCCGAATGCATAGTAGGACTGGCGGTGCACACACAAGGCGGTGCATACACAAGGCGGTGCACACAGAAGGCGGTCTGTAGCAGTGCAGGAGTCTTGTTATCTAAGGGGGGTGCGGGGGCTGGCCCCCGCGTCGAGCGCAGCGAGCCAAATGCATAGTAGGACTGGGGGTGCACACACGCACGAAATGTGCATATTCTTACATATTGGGGGCCTTGGGCCCCACACGGGGCGCCCCGCGCCCACCCCGCGGGATCCTCCGGACCCCCAGGGGGGGGGGGGGGCAGACAAGGGGGGGGGGGCAGAGCTCTCATAAGCCATATATATATATATATATATATATATATACATATATATATATATATATATATATATATATATATATATATATATATATATATATATATATATATATATATATATATATATGTATATCCTCTCATCTACACCCCTCTCCCAACTCTAGGTGGCTCCACCATACGGCTCTAAGGTACATGCGAAGGGTACAACTTGGTGCATACACGTGGCGGAAGGGGCTCAACTCGGTCAAAACGGGCTCCAATTGGGCTCAAAACACTTGGTTGAGCATCGCAATTGGTCTACGCTCACTTTTGGGAAAACACATTTTTGACCCATTTTTGACCCATTTTTCGTCCCACAACGGCCCATTTTCAAGGCATTTTGGCCTTTTCCATGGACCAAAACGGGTGATCTCGGGCTCAAAATGGGCTAAAAACACTTGTTTGAGCATCCCAAATGGTCCAGGATCACTTTTGGAAAAATGCGTTTTTGACCCATTCTTGACCCTTTTTTGGTGGTGAAACAGCCCATTTTCAAGGCATTTTGGGATTTTCCATGGCCCAAAATGCGCTCAAAACGGCCTAAAAACACTTGTTTGAGGATCCCAAGTGGTCTAGGAACAACTTTGGAAAAAACGATTTTTTTCGCCCCGGGGACCTTGGTGGACCCACCGTTGGCCCCCCACCATGCACGGGTCGGGCTGCCCTCCGGCTGCACCAAGTGACCACTGGTACGGGGGTCTAGGCGTCTCGTTGGGCGATTCTGAGGCTTGGAAACCATAAAAAGTGGGGGGTTGCGGGTGGACTAGGTGCCCTCGGAATTCGTTTTTGAGCCACGTAGCCCAAGATACGGCCCGTGCTTGGTTTGAGGGTGTTGGTGCACATAGCGCAGCTTTTGGGGCTTTTTGGCGCCTTTTTGGGCCATTTCTCGGAAATATCGTGGAGTTAGAGGGCACCAAAGGTCCCTTGGTCACGAGAAAGGCAAGCCGCACGTGGAGTGTAGCAGCCGTTTGCCTTCGTTTGGCTGTTTTGAGCCCTTACTAGGGCCGTTTTGGGCGAAAAATGGCTGTTTTTGGCCCGAAGCTGCGCAGATTTGGGAGGGCACCTACCAACTTGGCGCCCCCGCCCCGGGCCGCCACCGGTGAGTTTTTGGCTCAAAACTTGGATTTGGCAAGGCCACCACCTAGGCTCTAGGATGGCTGAAGTAGAGTCAAGCTCGAGGCGATGGGAAGGTGCAGTGGCCAAAACGGAATGGTGACGTGTTGTTGTTGTTGTTGCTTGTTGCTTGTTAGCTAAATTTAAGGGGAGAGGGGTGTAGTAATATATATCCTCCAATCTACACCCCTCTCCCAACTCTAGGTGGCTCCACCACACGGCTCTAAGGTACGTGCAAAGGGCACAAAGGGGTGCATACATGTGGTGGAAGGGGCTAAACTCGGTCAAAGCGGGCTCAAAATGGGCTCAAAACCACTTGTTTGAGGATCCCCAATGGTCCAAGATCACTTTTGGAAAAACGCGTTTTTGACCCATTTTTGACCCATTTTTTGGTCCCAAAATGGCCCATTTTCAAGGCATTTTGGGATTTTTCATGGCCCAAACCGCGCCACCACGGGCTCAAAACGGCCTAAAAACACTTCTTTGAGCATCCCAAGTGGTCTACGAACAACTTTGGAAAAAATCATTTTTTTCGCCCCGGGGACCCTGGTGGACCCACCGTTGGCCCCCGCTGTGCGTGGGCTGGCCGGCCCTCGGGCTGCACCAAGTGACCACTGGTACGGGGGTCTAGGTGTCTCGGTGGGCGATTCTGAGGCTTGGAAACCATAAAAAGTGGGGGGTTGCAGGTGGACTAGGTGCCCTCGGAATTCGTTTTTGAACCACGTAGCCCAAGATACGGCCCGTGCTTGGTTTTGGGGTGCTGGTGCACATTGCGCAGATTTTGGGGCTTTTTGGCGCCTTTTTGGGCCGTTTCTCGGACATATCGTGGAGCTTGAGGGCACCAAAGGTCCCTTGGTCACGAGAAAGTCAAGCCGCACGTGGAGTGTAGCAGCCGTTTGCCTTCGTTTGGCTGTTTTGAACCCTTACTAGGGCTGTTTTGGGCGAAAAATGGCTGTTTTTGGCCCAAAACTGCGCAGGTTTGGGAGGGCACCTCCCTACTTGGCGCCCACACCCCGGGCCGCCACCTGTGAGTTTTTGGCTCAAAACTTGGATTTGGCAAGGGCACCACCTAGGCTCTAGGATGGCTGCATGGAGAAAAGATCCGATGCGTTGGGACAAAGCAATGGCCGAAACGGCACGGAGACGTGTTGTTGTTGTTGTTGCTTGTTAGCTAAATTTAAGGGGAGAGGGGTGTAGTAATATATATCCTCTAATCTACACCCCTCTCCCATACTCTACGCGGCTCCACTCTAAGGTACGGGCCAAGGGTACAACTTGTTGCATACCCGTAGCGGAAGGGACTAAACCCGATCAAAACGGGCTCAAAATGGGCTGAAAACACTTGTTTGTGCACCCCCAATGGTCCAAGATCACTTTTGAAAAAACGCATTTTTGACCAATTTCACCCATTTTTGCTCCCAAAACGGCCCCTTTTCAAAGAATATTGGGATTTCCATGGGCCAAAACCCGTCCAAATGGGCTCAAAATGGGCTAAAAACACTTGTCCGAGCATCCCAAATGGTCCAGGATCACTTTTGGAAAAATGCGTTTTTGACCCATTTTTGACCCACTTTTGGTCCCAAAATGACCCATTTTCAAGGCATTTTGGGATTTTCCATGGGCCAAAACACGTCACCACGGGCTCAAAATGGGCTAAAAACACTTGTTTGAGCATCCCCAATGGTCTAGGATCACTTTTGGAAAAACACGTTTTTGACCCATTTTTGACCCATTTTTGGTCTTGAAATGGCCCATTTTCAAGGCATTTTGGGATTTTCCATGGCCCAAAACGCGTCACCACGGGCTCAAAATGGGCTAAAAACGCTTGTGTGAGCATCCCAAGTGGTCTACGAACAACTTTGGAAAAAATGATTTTTTTTGCCCCGGGGACCCTGGTGGACTCACTGTTGGCCCCCCGCCGTGCGCTGGCTGGGCTGCCCTCCGGCTCCACCAAGTGACCACTGGTACGGGGGTCTAGGCGTCCGTTTGGGCGATTCTGCGGCTTGGAAACCACAAAAAGTGGGGGGTTGCGGGTGGACTAGGTGCCCTCGGAATCGGATCACACAGGACAAAGCACCAAGGCAATTCAACAATTCACCTCTGGCGTGAACCCCAGTGTGCGAGTCCAGTGCGCTGTAGTCCAACTCGTCAATATCCCCACGCATGCCTTCACGCCAGCGGTCCGTATCACTGCACGACCGCACCGCATCAGCACACATGGTCCCATATACAGGAAAAGGCATGGGGCCGCAGCCATGGCGCCCGAATCCACAGGGGGGCGGCTTCTGGTGCCCTCAGACAAACATCCACGGCGCCGGCGCCAACCACAGGGTACAGTGCTCGCATGCACAGGCCCCAAACTACAAACCCCGCATATTCAGAAATGGCGGGCGCTCACAGAGCACGGAACATGAAGCACACGCGCCGCACCAACACCTGCTTCCCTTGGACCCATATATAGGGCAGACGCTGGCCCCCAGCCTTCGTGTGCGACGACAGACTAAGGTACAGCCTACTATCCCCAACCCTCACAATCCAACGATGGCGGCACAGGTGATTCCCGCCCATCCCCTTAACATTCGCATCACCGGACGGGGTCTTCTGCTGCTCCGCAACACCATGCAGACGGCCCGCCAGGTCCTGCGCCGCCAGCTGCAGCACCCCCGGAGCATCCTCCTTTGAGCAAGGCCGCATGAAGACCAGCCTAGCAGCCAGACCCAACCAGATCCGCTTCACCGGCCGCCAGGCAAGTCGCCTCTCCAGCACAACCCTGAGGTGGTGTTGCGCCCGTTCCCGCCTGCGCCGCAGCGCCTCCACCGACCGGCGGTGACGAAATTTTCCACGCTTGCGGCGGCGGCGTTTCCCACGTTTAGGCATGGCAAAAACACTGAGCACCGCGAAAATGGCGTACCATGTGTTTCCCTAAAACCATCAGAGAACACCTCACAATACCATGTTTTATCCCCTCAAATCCCTCAAAAGGATCCAATAATATGGCGTTTCCCCCCGAAAACCTCAAAATTTGGGTAAATTCACGTGAAATTCACGCATTTATACAAACGGCCACTTATCCCCCGTTCACGAAGGGTACGCAACCCTCCGACCGACACCACCTCGCGAGGGTGCTTCAGCAACACTTGCCAGAGTCGAAACGCACGGAAACACGCCCGTTGCACATTAGACTGGAAATTGGAGTCCAACCTACTTGGCGGGTCAGCCGGCTGTAACACGCCCGGCACCAGCCGGACCTCGACAATCAAACCAGACTGCAACAACCTCAGAACCAGGGCCCTCAGTAGCTTCTGCTGCCTTGACAGCCACGTGGACGCCCGCAGGGCCACCAACTGGCACGCAGATACCAGGGAGTCCGTGACCAGCACAACATAACTCCACCCCAACCTGATTGCCAACCTTACCAACCACACCAAGACCCAAAGCTCAGCGCTCTGCTGCGTGTGACGTGCAGGGGGGATCACCTGGGAACGGACACCTGACAATCGCGGGATGAATGCCCCTCCTCTATATCGAATGATATCCAATGCAGCATCCCCAAACATCACACAGTGCCGAACAGCCCATAAATCGGGCGTAGCAGACAATGCATGAAACACAGCAAGGCGTGCCGGTGTTGGGGGTTCCCAAGTATCCATACAACGGACGATCGCGGTACACAGTCCATGCAACACCTTCAGTGGCGTGGGTCTCTCAAACCCCCCCCACCGATCACAACAATAGCTTCCCGCGAGCAGTGGGCCCCCCCCCAGACGGGGTCGAAAGTGCCAATGGATGAAGCCCAATGCCTTGGAGAGTAACCGGGAAGAAGGCCTGGACCTCGTGGCCAGCCTGAGCCAAATGTTGAACATCTGGAGAAAGGCCTTGGGATGTGAACGGATCGTGCGCACTCCCAAATTGATGTACTTCCCTAGGAAAAATATATCCGTAACCGGCTCCAACGTACTCTTTCCGGACACAATAAAACCAGCCTCCTCTAGCGCCCTGACCACGCGAGCAGTCACAACACGCAAACGCGCCGGATCTGGCCCCAAAATCAAAAAGTCATCTAAATAATGGAAAAGGGTGTACCCTTCTGGGATCAAGGGTCGCACTATCCTTCCCAACGCCGTCTGACAGAACAACGGGGAATGTTTCCAACCAAACGGCATCCGCGACATACAAAACACCCTCTCCACACCTTCCCAACGCATCCGGAACCGAAAGGCCCTCTCGTGTCGTCTTGGCAACTTAAAACTCCAAAAGGCGTTTTTAAGGTCCACGTGTGTACAAAACAACGGCCTATCGGCCGGCCAATCCGCCAACTTTTTGGAGATTTGCTCCCAACCATCCAACGAGAAAGACAGCGGCTTATGTAAGCTCTCATTGAACTCAACGAGATTAAATATAAGGGACACTTTTTCCGTGGACTTGGGGATCACAAACGGCCAGCATGTCGCCCTCAAAGGGCAATCCTCATCCATAATGGTAACTATCTCTTCACGCAATAACCATTTAACCATGGGCCGCACCAAAGCCTCTCTATTAGACGAGTGACTTTCTCTCTCCAAGTGAAAATCGGACACAGACGCCTCAAAATCAGGGGGGGCCAACTCACACCACAGATCATCGGAAATCGTGTAGTTCCCCACCGCCCCTAAACCCCTCTCCACCAGCTGCGGGTCCACCCTGCCCACCTGCGGCACTGGCGGCGTAGACAAATGCAAAAGAGCCTGCCAAGACTCAGCGGTAAATTCTGACAGCGCGTTAAAAATTATATCCGGCGCTGACCCCAAACGGTAGTCCTCACACGTCACAAACAAGCGAAGCACAAACAAGTGGAGTCGCTTCATGAGTAGCAGAACCCCGCAAGACAGTGCCTCGTGAAGCCACGCTAAGAACGTAAAGAAGGCTTGCAAAAATTGCACAAATAACGGAACTGGTTCCGAACGCACATACAACAGGTCTGCCCTGGTCAGAGGGCGGGGCCCCCATTCCGCCAATGTTATAACCTGCAGTGATCCCTGCGCTGAACTCAGCACTGGGCCACCAACAGGCTCGTCACACGCAGATGGGGTTTCGCGAATCGCCCCCACGGGGGGCGAATTTCCAGGCGACCCCCCCCCCCGCGTTTGCCTGCCGCTGCACTGCCTCCTTGGCCCTGATTCTCCGGTGGGGAACGCACAGCCACTTTGCTGGCAGGCCCGACTGGAGGCCCATCAGGATGCCTCCTCTTGGAGGCAGGCCGTCTGGCTTTTGCATTACCCAAGCCCACCTTCGCGCTCGCCGCATGATGCCGCTGGACAGATATGGAACCGCCCAGACCAACGACTCGCCGCTTGGGCCTCGGTTTACCGTCGCCGTCAACCTCTGCTGCGCCACTTCTCGGTGTCTTGCCGGCTCCCTTAGATCGCAGCTTCCTCTTGCCGCCCCCGACCCGAGGTCCGGTTCCCGGTGTGAATTGTGGAGGACGTTCCCCCGGACCATCGGGCGGTGCGGGCTCCGCGGGGGAGCCACAGGCGCTTGCAGTGGACACGGCGGAGGCCGAAGACTCCGAGGGGACGGACGAAGAATCCGATTCAGACTCCACGTCTTCCATTTCCCCTTGATGCGGCGCCACATCCATATCGAGAAGAGATACCACAGGCCCCGCAGGCACCGGGGCAGCGATTTCCAGCGACGGCTTCTGGGACTTCCTTTCGGGATTAGCATACATGGGGTCACCCCACAGGTCGGCCAGCAGCACAGCCAACCGCTCACCAGGAGCCTGGCCACGCACAGGCCATGGAAGCACCAAAGCCCCAACCACCGCAGGGTCACAGTAGCCCAGAGCGTACTCCAACGCCGTGGCCAGCCGTTTCCACCTCCCCCACCAAACGAAATAGGCCACATTTGGAGAGCGGTGGAAGGCGGCCGCAGCGCCCCCCCGCCGCAGGGAATGCCACCGATGGTCACTATACGGGGAATCACGGAGGAGGTCTGCGAAGATCTTCTCCACTGCCTCAACCCCTCCCCTAACCAACGGTTGACCCTCCGGAACGCAGCTTGCCGCGGCGTAGGATCTAAGGAATCGGACCCACGAGCGTCCCCAGTCATAAAGCGGGCGCCGCACTTCCCTGTGGCCTCCAACCTTGGTAGTGACGAACAGGACCACGGAATCGCTTGCCAGTCCCGCTGGGGTGATGGACACCGCTTCAGAGACCCGCAAGAAGAGAAGCCAACTGAGGTTCGCCAACGCCGCCACTGCCTGCTCAACCGGTGAGGCCGCTCTGGCCCACAGGAGGCTGAGACCCTCCGGTCCCAAGTATGGCTGTCCCGGTGTCGGTTTTCCAGACTTTGCAAGTCTCCAGTGGATGGCTTGGACACAGCCCGGGAGCAGCCTGATATCTTCCGCCGCTCGAGTCGCGGACACATAACCCCTGAGGGTGGATCTGGCCTGCCCCACAGAGACCCTTGACGCCAAGAAGTCAGACAACGTGTCAGTAAGCGGCGTCCGCAAAGCCCTGGTTCCCTCATACTTCGCCACCGCGGACAGGGCGGAACGGTATCGGGCTTGCGTTTTTGGGGCCCAGCCCCGAACGCCCACGGCCGCCACCCTAAACGATCCAACAGCCGCCATCGCCATTGCCCACCCCGCCGCCGCCGCGCTGAAGGTCGCTCTGGCAGCAGGTAAGGCCTCGCGGGTGGGGATTGGACGCGCGGGTTGGGAATCTTCACACCCACACGGCCATCCCCACCCCGCCCTGTCGCAGTGGCGACAGTCCCGTCAGGACTAGTGGGGACACTGGAAATGCCAGTGCCGCAACTGCTCTGATGGGACGCCCTCTTTGACGCATCTCTGGCAGTCGCCAGACGGGCGGGCGGATATTGGTACCCACCTTCCTTTCTTCGTCATCCAATGAAGGACGCCTTGTCGCATAGCGAAGTCGATGCCCTTATACTTAAAGGACGGTCCCCCGTTTTTGACCGCATCTGGCCAGCTCATGGCATCCAGCGGGTTGGACGGGTCCGCCCGACTGCTGGACTCTGGCGCGAACCTCTGGGCGTACGCCTGCTGGGAGTCAAGGATGATACCCCAAATCCTGTAGGCCAGCCTGTCGCCCCTCGGGCATTCCATCGCATTGCCCATCACGTCGGACGGCCTGGCCGGTGCTGCACTTGCGCTTCTAACGTAGTCCCGCAGCGCCTCGCCGGACTGGCGCATCCAACTGGCTACTTTGTCGCCCCCCAGCATCTGCTCCACTGCCTCCGCGGTCAAGTCCGGCACTGAATTTCTCTCCGCGACGGCCAGGCTCTCCAACCGTGCTTGTAGGTGCCCGATCGCCTCTTGCTGGGACTGCAGCAACGCGCGCAGCTCCTCAGGCGACATCTGGCTGGTGTCCTGCACCGGCGCGTCCGCCCCAGAGCCCGAAGCTCCTTGGTCTGGGGCCCCAGACGACGCACTCTTAAACGGGGAGCGAAAGACCTGCATGCTGCTTCACAAAAACACAATAAATTTTCAAC
>OZ038387.1:3892054-3979554 GCA_964036045.1 Eutreptiella sp. 'Long Island Sound 2002'
ATTGACCGTCGGTGGTGAACTTTGGATTTTCACCCTAGGGACAATAGGGGGGGGGGGGTTGGCCAGATGATCCGCAATCCGGTCTCATCCTTGGTGAGGAGGGGGGCGTGCGCTCTTTCAAGAAAAACTACACCCGGTGATGTGGTGTGGCACTCCACAACTTCAAAAAGGGGTTCATCACCAAAGTGAAACAATGCAATGCACTTCATTAGCACCCACCCCCACCCTAGTTTGGACCATGGATCACTGGTCAGCTACCCCATAATACAACACAATGCAAAGCAAGCGAGCAGGGCTCAACAGCTCAAAACATGGAAACCTGTCAAATCACAAGGACAGTAGTGTATCGTATCCTACGATGCGTTATGAGCAAGATTCAGTGTGGCACCCTTCCCCGCCCTGCCCATTGTTGACCTTGTGTGTACCATCGCTTGGCCAAATACAAAGGTACATGGGTGAGGAGACGGCACTTTGGAAGGCAATTGCGGAAGGGGACCCACCACCAGCACCAGGGGTACCCTTTGTATCCACACCCTTGTACCACTGTGCGCAGGTTTGCAGTGAGTGCAAGGCGGCTCCCCGCCTTTTGGCAGGACTTCAAAGACAGGGCTGGTATTATGGACGCCAATACTGTGGGGCAGTTTTGGGAACATGCATTGGGCCCAGACTGTGTTCACAGGGTTCTCCCCACCCCCCATGGGTACTCCTTTCATGGTAATATCACAGTGTGGGGTTGAATGCAGGCGAGCATCACACCAGTCCACCGATTCGGCACAGGATTCCCAATTCCTTTTTATATTATACACAGACTGGTGTAAGATTTCTATAAAGCGTGCAAGCTGGAGGTGGATCTCAGGGGGCATGTTGCACAGGACTATGTACATGTTGTCCATGTACCGAGTCAGGAGCACACTAGGGTCACCTGTGGGGGTATGTGTTGTGTGTGTGTCTGCGAGCATGCACAGTGTGTCATCGATGTTTAGAAAATAATTCAACAAGAAGGGCCGTTGTCGCTTCACTGCCCTGTCGATGATTTTCCCTACACGCCCTGCAGGGTGGCTGTCCCAGAGGTTGAGGGCAGTAAAGGGCACAGATGTACTCCCGAAGGTGGCCGTGAACACAGTTTCGGCTTCAGGCCTGAACCAGCCTTTCATACTCTCGGAGTATAGACGTTCACGGTCACGGGGTACCCATGCTACAAAGGGAAAGTTGAGTGTGGGGCCAGGTTTGATGGAAATGGGCCCCAGGGACGCGGGCCAGTGTTTGCGGACTGCTGCTTGCAGCTGACCCTTCCCGGGGCACTCACAGAACACATTTTCCTGGACCAGTGCCCAGAGGCACATGAGCTGGGCGCTCAGGTAGCCACCTATTGGGACCCCTTTCCGGGCTTGTCTAAGGACAGTCCCCCAGACTTCAAACAGTGTGTTGTGGTATAAATCCCAGCGGACAAACCTCTTCAGTGGTGAAAACCCGAAAGTTACGGGAGGTGGCCTCGCCAACACGGTCAAGCATGTGCAGGTTAGCTTTTGCTATGGAGAAGGTTGTTCAAGAGAAAGAGGGCTACACGAGCAGCAAAACACTCATCAGTGATCAAAGACTGAAACCAAGCGTGTGCAGAAAAAATGTATCCACATACACCATGAGTTCAATCCCTGTCTTTCATGTTCTGCACCCTAACTCCAAATTATTTCGCATAAACGCCTCTTGCAGGTCTGCACCAGCAGTGGATACCTGTCTGGTGGTGCCGAAAAATACAGTACATCAGCACCTGTGCACTGGGGTCTGCTCCCTGTTCGCCTTGGTGCCAATTGCCACCCCTCGTCCCTCATGGAACCAGCGAATCAACAGCTTGAAACCTAAAATTCTATGCAATCTGAATCTTTTAAAAAACCGCAAAAGCGAGGGACGCCACCACTGATCTGGGTAGGCCCTCACGCCCAAACCCCAGAGTAGTGACCGTAAATTACAGGTAACATCCTGTGGACTGAGAGCGTAAAGCAGAGATTTATAAAAAACAGAAGGCAAAAAGGATTTCAGGACTGTACGTGCATTTGGAGAATGGGCATCAACCCATTGTTCCCACTCGGCATCTGTTGCACCTTGCCTCCACGCTTCAAGATCATGCACCACACCCTTTCTGTGTAGTGCAAAGTCCTGCACATAGGCACCAGTGCGATGTGCCAAAATTACTGCCGCTTCACCCCAGGTGGTCACATCACCATGGGGTTCCCATTTCAAAGGTATACCATAAATAATAGAAGTCATCTGTTCAATAATAAACGTCAGCGGCTCCACAAAACAGGGGGAGATCCCAACCAGGGCAATGTAAATGTTATCTCTGTACCTAGACATGATCACTGCTGGCTGTGACAGAGGCATGGGGCCTGCACAGGCACCCATCTGCACAGCGGACAGAATCTCCCCCACCACCCCATTCAGGGCATCAAAATTCTCGAAAAACTTCATCACAAGCCGCCTATTTTTACGAGTGGAATGCCTGACAATGCTCTGCAGTCTACCTCCCTCAGCCCCATCCCACGGGGTAGTGCAGATAAACTGAAAGGTTTTGTCTGCAACAGTGGCAGTGGCGAAAATTCTGTCTGCTGGAGACCACCAGCCTGTAAACCCAGATTGACACAGGGCCTCAGGAGTCGCTTGGTGGACATTTTTGGCGACAAACATGTCATGCGCCAAGATCTCTGCCCCTGGGTGGTGACAGACCACCTCCGGAGCCCCAGGAATCTCACAACCTACAATGACACCTTTCTCCTGAGAAAAAGTGGCACAGGCTGCATTCATGGATACCTGGACCTGTGAAACGTGCTCACCAAAAAGACTGGTAAACTCTCTCCAGCAGGCCCAGATTTCTGCAATTTGAGCAGATAGGAACCCACCAATGGGTATCCCTTTTGCTCCTTGGCTTAAGGGTCGCGTGTTTGTCTCACATACCAGATTCGTTGCTTTTTGCAGCGGTTTTAATACTTGTTCCTTATCGAGTTCCCAATATGCATTGTCAATGTCCCGTTCCCATAGATTCACAGCATGTGGGGGGGCGTGGCGCAGCTGTGTCCATATGTCTCGTATGCCATGCATGGTGGGCACACCCTAGAATGGGAATGCTGTGTGTAATTCCTTGAGGAGGAGTGTGAGACATCGTCCTACCGCTTTAGACAGCCGGCGCAGTGGGTGGAATGCATGGCTGATAAGCAAGCGATACTTAAAATCATTGTTGGCTTCAATGGTCTTCCATTTCATGAGATGCAACGTTGATGGTGCACGCCATTTCTTTGCCTTGGAACGTTTCTTCAACTCGCCGGGTGTGCAGATGGTTTTGGAGCAGAGGCCATGTTTTTTATATCCGCTATCGGTCTCACAATTTCTTTGCAAAGAAATGCTATCGCCAACCCTCCTGGCGATAGCATTTCTTTGCAAAGAAACGCTAGGGGGTAGCATTTCTTCGCAAAGAAATGTTAGGCGATAGCATTTCTTCGCAAAGAAATGTTAGTGTGCATTTTGTTCCCTCTGTGTTTACTAGAGTAGCACAACAATGTCCAAGAAAGATTCCAAGGTTTCTGAGGCACAATTGCCCACGCCACCCCGTGTAGAGCAATTCATTGGTGTACTTCAAGAATGCAAAGATAAGAAAGAAGACACCAAGGAACCTATCAATAGCAACATGTTTGAGGATGACTCGGATCATGAGGATCAAATCGGAAAACCCAAGAACACCAAGAGAACGGAGTTGGTAGCCCTCAATGTAGCCATGGAGTTCCAAGAAGTCTCGGCTAAACCCTCCCCAAACCAGAGATAAAAGCCGAACCTTGCCCAAAACCACCACAGAACCCTTCACCAATGAAAGTGAAACTTGAGTCTCCCCAAGAGATGGACAATCGTCAAGTAAGTATTTATACTATCTCTGATGATGATTTGCTGAGCTCACATTCTTGCGATGTGTTGAATGCTTCTATGGTTTCCTCTAAGCTTTCCTTCGGAGATGAAGCAAATGAGTATGAAGAGTTTCCTCCGACTCAATTGATGATGATTTGCTGAGCTCACATTCTTGCGATGTGTTGAATGCTTCTATGGTTTCCTCTAAGCTTTCCTTCGGAGATGAAGCAAATGAGTATGAAGAGTTTCCTCCGACTCAATTGTCTGAGAAGGGGGATGTGTTTGCCTCACTTGCAGAAGGTATCAATGAATATCGTGATGCGGCTTTTGCCGCCCCACCTAGTGAGGAAGGTGCAGCACACAATCAGGTGTTTGAAGACATGCCTAACCCCTTCACAGCAGCAAAGAAGCCTAAAAAGGCCCCATGTAGACCCAAGGTGGAACCAAGTGTATGCTATATTCCTTTGGCTACAGGTACGCATTTCATAAAGTCCGGTCTTCCGGTCTGACCGGTCTTCCCGTTTCGCGCAGTTTATTCTAGCAAAACTTCTACTTTACGCCGGTTTACGCAGTTTATGCAGTTTATGCAGACCGAGCAGTTTATGCAGTTCGTGCGGGGACACGGAAGACCGGTCCGGACCGGTCCGCCCGGTCTGGTCTGGTCTCCGTACCAACTGCATAAAACCCCTTAAACCGAGCGGTCCGATCAGTTTGCGCAGTTCATTTCACTTCATAGTGTATGTGCGTGTGTGTGTGTGTGTGTGTGTGTGTGTGTGGTGTACGTGTGTTTGTGTGTTTGCGCGTGTGTGTTTGTTTGTGCCACATACCAATGCCTTCCATCCCCAGCCAGAGCCGTCGAGGGGTGGCCGCATTCGGGGTCGTTAGCTCTATTATACGGCGGGAGCTTCGCAATGGGGCACTTCCCCCCATGCCATATGACCGCCCTTCAGCCCTACTGATGGTACTTCGCAAAGCAATCAACGTGCAGCGAAACGCCACAAGCTTGGCATTTGTACACCGATGTGCCGCCCCGACAGCACACGCATGTACCTCGCTTGGCACGGATAGGGAGGTGCTTTGCCTGCACCTCAATTGTTCGGGCTGGAAAGATGTACCGCATGAGACGCCACTGCCAATTGTGCATGGTTTCCCCCGGGGCACAAAGTTTCAACGCTTTGCACGAGGTAAAAGCGTTGGTGGATGCCATGCGGAGCAACATGCCGTTCAAGGCCTTCCACCAGTTTGGGAACCGCCGCTCCTCCCGATGCTGCAAGCACAGCTGGTTGCACACATCGACCCCGGGTGCAAATGTGCGGTAGTTGGCCACAATGCCGGGTAGGCGATACCTACGTTTCCGCCACACATGGGGGCCATGGTGGCAGTTGGTGACCAAGGGCACGGCACGTGCCGCCTTCTTGCCCACCTTTGGGCTTTTGAAAATGCTCAAGGCATACCCATCCTCCTTGTGAACCACGGTGTTCACCTTCCCAGGGTGCAGCCCCTTGCCCCCCTGCCCCTTGGCGCGGAGGCAAATGTCCATGCACTCCATGATGGGCCGCATCATGTACTCATACACCGTGACCGGTGTGTCCGCGGCGCATGTACCCTCCAATAGGCTTGTGCCTCGTGCAACACCTTTGGTGAAGTCATACAAAGCCTCATCAGGATCCAAGGGACGTGGTTCCCAATCCGATTGCATAGTGTAATGATTTGACTGCAGAAGAGGGAAAAGGAAATTTGCTGCGCAAACTGCACAAACTGCACGAACTTGCCGGACCGCGCGGTTCGTTTCACTTTACGAGAAGACCGGTACAGACCGGTCCGGACCGGTCCTTGAACAAACTGCATCAACTCATCTAAACTGTCCGGTCCGAGCAGTTTACGCAGTTTACGCAGTTTACGCTGTTTGTTGATTTTTCCTATTCTTTACCTTTTTGTCCCCCCATTGGCTACTTTCTATTTTTATTTCTATTTCTATTTCTTTGGGACGGGGGGGGGGAATGGAGGGGCAGGGGGTGGCCTCTTCCTCACAAACTGAGAAGGTCGCATGCACTGGGCGTTGTTGCAATTCGTCGAACAAACAACGTGAGACGGTCCGAATGTTTGAAGAAAGTATTGGAGAAGCGAACACCACCACCGGCCTGCTTCACCACGGCAACACCATGGAAAAGTGGTCCGGGGCGCTTTAGGCTGTGCCTGGGACATCAGAGCCGAGGCCAGCATCACCACCACCCTGACCCGGCCCGGAATCATCATCGGGCTTTTTCTTAGCATCCAACTTAGCTTGTAGCTGGGCCTCCATTTGCCTTTGCTTCTGCAGGAACATGGGGTTGACCTTAGCGGACCCATTCTTCGTGTACCCGCGCACAGAGGCAACTTGCAGCTTCAACCCCTGAGTGCTTGCGTCCTCGGCCTGGGGAAAAATGCAACGAACTGCACGAACTGCACGAACTTGCCGGACCGCGCGGTTCGTTCCAGTTTACGAGAAGACCGGTACAGACCGGTCCGGACCGGTCCTTGAACACACCGCGTAAAACGATCTAAACGGGCCGGTCCGATCATTTCGAGCAGTTTATGCAGTTGATGCAGTTCACACCTGTGGCTGGGGCTCGGGGTCGGTTTCCGGGTCGATTTCCTCGTTTTCCTCAATTTCCTCTTCTTGCAGGCCTGGCTGGCCTTCTTCTTCTTCTTCTTCTTCTTCTTCCTTCTCCTCTTCTTTTACCTCCATCTTTCCTCCATTGCCTGAGCCGGCGGCTCGCACCTGCGGTGTGATGTTGTACATTGACAACGTAATGTTGGCCCATGAAATGAAAACCACAACCCCGCAACATGGCAACAAACCTTCGCCTTCTTCAAGGCGTCCAACTCATCTTGCAGCCGTTGCTGCTCCCGCTTCATGCGCTCCAACTCCTCTGCCCGGTCGCGCATCAGCCGGTCCGCCTCCTCGGCCGCCTCGCGCGCCTCGTCCTCCTGGCGCGCCCGCTCCGCCTCCTGCCTCTCTCTTTCGGCCTGTGAGACAAACAACGAAATGGGTCAAACTGCACAAACTGCACGAAACGATCGGACCGGACAGTTCATTTCACTTGGCACAGAGACCGGTCTGGACCGGTCTTGTACAAACAGCATAAACCGATCGAACCGATCGGACCGCGCAGTTCGTTTCAGTTGACACAAAGACCGGTCTGGACCGGTCTTCGAACAAACAGCGCAAACTGCGACGAACTGCAAAAACAGACCTCTTCCAAGGCCCATTGATGCTTTGCTTCCTCCATTCTTTCCCATTGCCGGGCGAACCACGGGATCGACTGCATCTCCGCCAAAAGCTCCTCGGTGGTACGGGTGCTCTCCAACGGTTCCTCCCAGCTGGCATCCGGCAGCTCCCCTTGACGGACCTATGGGCATAAAGGGTTAAGACAACGAACGGAACAAGACAAGTTGAAGGGGTGGGGGGAACAATTGTTGACCTGTGTAATCTCATGCTCCGTCCGACAAAGCTCACGGCGCAGCAACTTGTACCGGTTCCGCACGTCCGCAGTCGACAGATCCTCCAGCGGGGGCGTGAGGAGGTCGAGCAACCGGTTCGCTGGGGACTGATGGGGACGGGGGGCGCCGGTTGCGCCGGTCACGGGGTTGCGACGGGGGTTGGATCGGAGTGAGCGGGAGGGGCTGGAGTCGCGCGGCGGGGAGTAGGGGTCGTAGTCGGGTTCCCGGGGTTCTTGCTTCACCCCACATCCTCGGCACTTCGCGATGTTGCGCAAGAGGTCCTCTGCGGAAAAACAACACAAAAGGGTGTAAACTGGTCGAACCGGTCGGACCGCGCAGTTTAGCGCATTTTATGCAGTTTGTTCAAAGACCGGTCCAGACCGGTCTGGTCCGGTCTTCGCACGAAGTGAAATGAACGGTTCGGTCCGGTCGGTTCGATCAGTTCGTGTCATTTTACGCAGTTGACGCAGAAAGTGCAAACCTGCATAATCCTTGTACTTGTAGGCTTCTCTGCGGAGCGTGGACACCACACTTGCTGGCGCGGGGATGTACTCGCTCCGCAGAAAGAAGTGCCACCGCAGCAGGTTGTTGGGGACCTCCAGCAGCAATCTCAGGGCGGCCGCCAATTGCTTCTTTGCGTGGACGTTGCTCCTGAGGCACAGCTTGACATGGGTCCCCACGGAGTCTATCGAAACCCCGTATTGTTCCAACCCATTGTTGACCCGAACCACCTCCCTGTTGGTGAGGGTGTCGTCGTCCTCCTGTGACCCTTGCGCCTTCCGCCGCCTTTTGGGTTCCCGCCTCCCATGGGGGTCTTCCTCCTCGCTATCCGCCTCTTGGAAGACCGGACAGACCGGACAAGACCGTTGTGCTAGTAGCCAAAGGAATATGTGTGATGAGCCGATCCCTAGGAAACGTGACACTATTGCTCTTCAACCGGTGTCATGTGATGCATGCCGTGCAACCTACCACCTTCGGTGTGCCAAGTTGACTCGAGTGCCTCGTCATGGGTCATGGATTTGTGAAAGCTGCACCATGACGCCGTAGTTCTTCCCTATTTATGGCTAAGAGGTAGGAGCCATGTGGTAGCCATTCCGCCTCCGAATGTGCGGGGTGCCACGACAAACAGTGACGTTTCGCAACTCAACTTGACTTCTTTACCCCTCTTGATGTCAATGTCTTGGGAATGCGGGTTTTGCCATGGAGGGTCGGCGATAGCATTTCTTTGCAAAGAAATTGTGAGACTTCGATAGCGGATATAGTGAAACGCTACCCGATAGCGTTTCCTGTATAGTAAAAAAACGGGCTGTCCCCCCAACAACCACCCAAGTGCCCGGTGTGGGTTCCCCTTGCCCAGCAAAGCACCCTTTGAGAAGAAGCAAAGCCAGAGACTGATATACAAACTCAAATGTTGGATGACGTGAATAAAAACCCTGCCACCGGCATGGGGAAAAACGTCTCCACTGTACATACACTGCACAGGATAGTTTTGAATTGTCACCTTTGGTTAGCATGTTAGTTTCGATGATTTTGTCCTCCGAATCCGAGTACCATGTGGTACCATGAGAAGGAAAGAATGGGAATAGGGTTAGAGCGAGGCATTCGCCGAATCCGAATTATAAAATCACTTCAATAAAACTCACTCCTGTGCGCAACAAGGGCCAAGCATGGAACCATCTTTGGCACCCTTCCCCATGCAAGTTTCATGGTATGGTGGATTGCACATAGCGCAAAAAACGCGGGTCATGCCGCGCTACTTACGCCACACATTAATCTCACGTGAGCACCTATGACAAATGAATTCAGATGCAACCCGGCGTTCTGCAGCCGGTGCCTTGGGCCGTCGCATCTTAGGGAAAGGCATGGGAGCATCAGACAGATCCTGCGAAATAGGGGCATTTTCTGCACTTGGGGGAGCCGCATAAGCAGCAGCCTTATACTCTTCGCGTCCTTGTTTTGGCTCCGTTGCAACCCCCTGGCGCTAAAAACGGGTCACAACCCGTTTGCAACCCCCTGGCGCTAAAAACGGGTCACAACCCGTTTTTTTTTTGGTAAAAAAACGGGTTGTCCGGAGACAGCCCGTTTTTTTTTTGGTAAAAAAACGGGCTGTCCGGAGACAACCCGTTCTTTTTTGGTAAAAAAACGGGTTGTGTGGCTGGGGACGGACAACCGGTTTTTTTACCAAAAAAAAACGGGCTGTTAACCCTTTTTTAATGCCTATGGCTATCACACCATGCTGTTTTGCCGAAAGGAGTGTTTGTTGGAGGACATACACGTTGGCTGCCCCCCGAACAGATGCTATAGCAATGATACGGAAGTTTGTGTCACATACAGTAAGCTCAGCTAAGGCATGTTGCATGTGAACAGTACATGTGGCATGCAATCTATATGGCTGTTTGTCCCAACGCCTGCTTGCATGTTCAGATCAGACAGTTTGTCGTTCACGCGGTCAAACACTTCATGGGCCAGGAATGGGTACTGTTTGATGTGCTATTCATTGTTGAGTCGCAGGGACTCCCTTATGGCTTCTGTGGGTAACACAAAGTCACCATCATGTTGCATGAACGGTCTGCATGTTGTGTGTATGCGTTCAATCCCTTCCTCGATGAAATCATCATCCGGCAAGGACGCGTTCCTGGCGTTTTGTGTGACACATTGCACCTCTAGGGGGTCACAGATTGTCCACCACTGTTCAACGGTGCGAAGCACAACATGGTTTTGTGTCCCTGTAAACAAATGGGGGTATTCATGTTTCAGCGCAGGGCAGTCACAGCGCGTGTCAACGCAAGCCTGGCGAAGTCTATCCTTCAGTTGCTTCTGATTCCCACGGATGTAATGGATAGGTCTGGAGCCGCATTTGTTAGAAGGGTCCAGAAGCAAATCTTGGACCTGTTGTCGGACCCGTGTGTCCTTAGCGCCCTGGATCTTTCTATAGATGGCGGCTGTTTTTTTGGGAGAATGGTTACCGCTTGTTTCAGCCACTTTTTCAAAGGCTTCGGTAGGGAGGACATGTGCGGCTAGCCGCGGCTAGGTGGGTTGACCCCCCCTCCCCCCCCCCCTTAGCTGGCCACGGCTGGCCAGAAATGGCTGGGGGGGAATTTGGCCAAAATCAAGGAAAATGAAGCAAAAACGGCCACCTTTGGGGTCCCTAGGGGTGCAAGCCATCCCCTTTTGACTTGTGGCAATGTATGCTACTGCATTTGGGGCAACTAGCTTGCGTAGCCTCTTTTGAAGTGCGAAATGACCCCCCTCCCTCCCATGCTCAATGTCACGTGCAGCTGAAGACACACAACGTGGCAAAGACATAATGCAAAAACAACCATCAATGTCTCACCCGTAGCCCATGGTGTTGGACTGTGTACATTGACATCGTACTATTTCATTTGCGAACTCGCATCGTTGTGACCAAGAGCCCCAAACAACGGCCCGGGCTACCATGAGAAAGCAAGCAAAGGACTCCCTCCACAACTGGAGGCAGAATGGCAGTCCTCATTAGTGGGTAAAGAGAAATTAACATCATATGGCAAGACACCCACATCCGGCCGAAAAATATATATGTGTACACAATACAAAAGCAAAACGAGCAAAAGGCTCAACAGTGTTTTCAGAACATAACCTGCAGATCAACATTGAAGCATCATCACAGAAGAGGGTGTAAATTCTGCAATATGACTTCACATGGGACCTATGCCTCTACCGGGGTGCCCTCCTCCTCGTCATCTCCATACACCGAGCCCTCGTCATCAGCAGTGACCTCCTGATACGTCTCGGCATCAACAACATAGTACCCTCACAAAACTTCTCATGTTGAAGAGGTGCGTGCTTCATTTTCCTAATGACCCCACACCGCCGACATGGCCACTTGTCATTCACGGGCGGTGGCAGTAAAGGGTTCGCGCGAACAGGTTGGCAATGTTGAACATGGTTCGCCCAACCGCGTGTGGCAACCATTTTTGTGCCAACGTTGTGTCCGACATTTGCCCCGGATGGGGACCGGACACGTACGCAAAGAGGCCCATGTGAGTGGTAATTCCCTGGAATTTTGCCACCGCATTCTTGTGCTTGGGCTGATATCGGCCACGGCTGCAAAAAACTCGAATAGGGAATGTGTCCCAACTACCAATTGTGCCATGGAAATGGGGCACTTCATCGTTCAGATGTCGGAAATGTTCCGTGCTAATTTCCATCCGCATCACTTGACACAAGTGGCGCAACCCACGCGTTTGCGGCATGCTTTCCAATACGTGTTAAACGTTCAGGATGAAACTTCCGCAACATCCAAGAAAATTGGTATTGCTTCATCCAAACCAAAACGTAGTACAGCGTGATACGGGGCACGTGAAAAGCCTGACGATACTTGTCCCAAAGAAGTTCGGCCAACCAAGCGTGCACGCCAATTGTTCGCTGCACAAATGCCTTCCCATTGCATGCCTTTTCCCAGAAGTTTGGCCCTGGGCACGTCGCCGCACGCACTTTTGCTCGTAGCATAGTCGATAGCATAGTCAAACCTTGAAAATAAAGCTGCACAAGGCAACACTACAACCTTGCAAACATGCACAAGCAGTTTTTGGAGGCAACCAACACGGACATGTACCACCATTGCAACATTGTGACAATTGTTAGCCCCAATTGTAAATCACAGTCATAATGACCACAATGCAAGGAATCACACCTTGAAAGTTTGGGTGTAGACCTCACTCGTAGTTGCCTTCTTCGCCTTGAGCACGTCCTAGTTGCAACTTGTCGAGAATGTCTTTGAAAGGTCTTGTTCTCAAACTTCTCTTGCTTGATTCTACACAACCATGCCTAGCTCCTAGTCTTGCAATCACCAAGGTAGCACCATTGTGGTGTCGTACCCAACTTCAAATGAGGAGGGGGTGGCTGCAATGGTAGCTCGGCCGGCGGCGAACGCCATTGGGTCGACACTACCACGTCGCCATGGACCCAACACCACTTTCTTGGCATTAGCAGTGTGACATCGGGATCCAAAGATCTGACACACACACCCACACCCACACACACACACACACACATGCTTCCTTACGAGACCTGAACCTACGGTAGGTCCCCGTGTCCATGAGGTAAGCCATTATCGGACTGCCCCCAGCTGCCCCACCACCTACTGTAGGGATCCCCTCTCACGCCCAACAGGCAGTCGAGCCGGCTTGGAAAGTATGCAATGCATGGGCAACAATACTTGGCGGACATCTTGTATGTGACCTTACTAGAATAGAGCAAACACATCCGGGGGCAATATTCATCTTGGGAACACATGACATGAATTTTGTATTTACCCAAAGACTATGCCATGCACTCTCACACTCACAGAGTTGTTATGGCCTCAAGCCATTTCGATTTTCTTGCATAACGTTGCCCGTTGACAAGTGTACGCCGTAGTGAAGGAGAATACATTAAAAATGTAGTAAGTGCTAGCAACTCCAGCGAAGGAGGGAAGTGGTGATGGATAGGTGCCATGGAACCAGTTGCCGGTTGCTTGGGCTTGCCTCTACCAGGTCTCAGACTTGGCTTTGGCTTTTTTGGGGCCACATTGGCGGCGGGTCTGGCGGTAAGGGCATTTGAGCTTGAGGAAGCAACATCTTGTGATGCTTGTGCGAATTGCGAGCGATCGCCGGATCGATCTGGATCCATCTGGCGCAGCGCGTCAAGGACCGGCGACCAGGTTCCCAATAAGAGACCAGGGCAGGCTCAAAAGACAGGACCGGCTAACGTGTGGCCAAGGAGACAGAGCAAGGACGAACAGAGCCTGGCTTTTACTCTTCTTGGAGGCTACATAGAGTGCGAGATATTGAGTACGATGTCTGAATGTGCGCAACGCAGCAGAAGTAATGGTCAACAGTGGAAAATATGAGTACTTTGATCATAATGATATAAAAACAGCAATCATACCCTCCCGAAATAAAGGAATTGATTTCTTCTTGGCCACAAACAGGTCGCCGGTCTGTCGCGCGACAGCTAACCGCGACTCCCTCTCCCCGTGTGCTGAAGTCATCAACTCGCCCAATTGTGCCCCCCCAACCCCAAAAAATCAATAAGAGACCAGGGACTTCTATTTGGCACACTAGATTATCCATGGTAGGAAATCGCCGCAGAACAGTATGTGCGGATCATAAAAAGCAGCTTGATTCAAGGAGGGTTACTCCTTGCAAAAAAATCCGCGTCTTGCGTCTTTTTTTAATTCATAACCTGTGCCTCGCGTCTTTTGACCTATTTTTGCTTCGAGACCCTACGGGCTCCCTGTTTGTCCCCCAACCACCAAAAACGTTTTCTTTCGTGCTGATGCTCAATGCACGCTCAATACCGAGAAGAAGCATCGACAAAAACGAGAAACAATGGACGCCCATAAAGATGAGAGCCCGCACGTCGTGAGCCAGGCGTGCTAGCGTCCAAACACTCGGTACCATGCACTAATGAAGAAGGTCTACACATCTTTGCGGGAGTGCTTGTGGGTCTTGGGATCGTTTGCATTTGCATGTTTATGACCCCCCCACCATTCCCCCATGGGCGGTTGGTATTCAAAATTGAGAAAGTAGCCATCGGCGCAACAAGAAGATGGAGATAGCGATAGATAGGTGCACTTTGAACTAGCGCGACATCAACAAGAGCGGGAGCATAACACAAGCAAGTGGGGCTATTAATAATAGGTGGTACTTGTAATAAATGCATTTTGCAAATGCATTTTCGCGTATTTGACCGAACAGGTCACATCTATACTTGTGTTTTGCCGTGTTGCATTGTCTCCTTGGGGGTTAAGTGAACAAGCCAACGCGGGCGAAAGGGGCCAAAGGTAACATGAAAGAGGGCAAAGAGAACCATTTTCATGTGCCTAGCTTCATCCCCTACTTACAAGAGCGGTTGGTGTTACGGCATGTCATCCACAAAGCTCCCTTTCCCACATTACCCTTGTAACTGCCCGTAGGTGTACCGGTTGATCGTTCACACGGACACTCGGACCGTGTTCAAATCGGATTAGTCCATGTTGAGACAGGTGGATTATCTTGTTGAACATACCTGCCTACACGCGTATGGACATATGCATTTTTGCAAAAAAAACTCGCTAAAAAATTAGAGTGGGCACTTACAGAAGGTTGGCACGGACGGCAAATGCGAGAAAGTTGAAGGGCTCATCAAAGTGACACAACCAACCAAGGTGTACTCGAAGAAGGATATGATATGCATGTTGATTCGGGTTTGTAAAACGTTTCTTCACATGTGGTGCTTATGATGGTCCCATGGTTCCTTTTTCGTATGTGCACCATGAAGCTACCTTGATGCATCCTCACCCTCAACACCAACCAAAGAGTGAGGAATATGTAGTGTCGTGCAAGTGTGAGGCATCGGGTAGGTTGAAAGGTTTGTCCAAGATCATACGAGATTGTTCGCATCAATGAGTGAAAGAGGTGCATCACTGATACGACACAGACCTAATACATCCATCCATACATATACATGTGGAGCTTTTGCTCGTTGCCTGTGGCATTGCGTTTCACATACATACATACATACACAAACACATACAGATACCACTACCCGTGAAAGAGTTTCACATTAAAATCCCAGAAAACATAGAAAGTAGATGCACACGCATACACACACACAATGCAACATTAGGAATGGACTTTCTCATGATAACTTCAAACTGCCACAACGTACACGATGAGGGCAAACGTTGCGCAAACTAAAGATGTGGTCAAGTACCATGAATTCTTTGCTAAGTGCTTCCAAGTGCCGCTCACGCACACGCCTAAGAATTTAGCAAAGAGTACACCGTAGAAGGCAAAAGATTAAGAGTTCCCCGGTGTGCATCCTTTCACCCATGGCCCATGGGCAGGCCTCGGCGTGCGACGTACGAATGTGACGCTAAGACGTGCTTTTCCATGCAAGTTGCCATCGAGATGGCGTCAAGACCATCGGCGCATTTAGTTTTTGGTTGTCTACTTTTTTCGTTTTTTGTGCCGAACGCATTTGCGAGTCGTTTTTTGCCCTCTTTTGCCCTCGGCTGCGCCATATTTATTGTCGCGCAATTTTGCCCTCTATGGCCTCGCCGGCGCCGTACGCCTCATTCTGTGATGGACAAGTTGTGGTCAATCTCGGGTTTTTTTGCCTCGACACCTTCGTGGTTGTGCACGAGGGACGTAGTATTCAATTCAAGAGGGTTGCAAAGGTTGCCACTTATGACTTGCCTCTTTGCTATTCGTAGCTCATGTCTGCATGGCACGCATGCACTTGTGTGCTGTGCTTTGAGGCGTCCGTCACCGGCAATGGGCGCATGTTGCGGTCGTGAGAGCAACGGCGATGATGCCTTTGAGGCGTTCGATAGCTCTCTCGTGGAATGGAAGGATGGGGCCAAATATTTGGAGGCCCCCCAATCGCCTCAGAGAATCGAGCCCCCCGCAACCCCAAGCGCCTATTTCTACGGAGAAAACTCGCCCTACAACTCGCCCTTACAACTAACGCAACAAGCTCGCATCAAGGCACGCCAAGCGCGGCTCGCAGCCGGCTTGCATACCAACGGGGAGGTGGAAAACCGAACCCCGCGACCTCCACAATACCCCCAAAAGGTGTACCTTGGTGCAAGGTGTGTCATGGGCTTCGTGCACCAGGGATGATTCAAGGGTTGGAGTACGGGTCGCCCCTCGTCAATAGCCCGAACTGGTAGCACGGGAGCACGGGAGGGGAGTTGGGATAGGAGGCCGAGCACGATCGAGCTTTGCCGATCGGGCGTTGCGTGACGATCATGGTTGGTGGCTATTGGCGCCGCCTTTGTCAGCCAGTATTAAGGTCACCTCGCGCTTTTGCATGTGCTTTATTTGCTTTGCGAATGAGTTGGTGGGAAAGTGAGCCACCGTTGACACAGAGATAGATTTGAGAACGCCATTTCCAACAACGGGTTTCACGAGGTCCGGTGATCTAAAGGTCGATGGAGTTGTCTTTTCGCTAGCATACACTGTTTTTTCCTTTTTGCTTGCTTTGCATGCCAACGTCGCCCGCAATCTAAAGTTGGGAGTGAAAAAGAAGGATAAATTTATCGCGGGGCATTCGCCAACTATTTGGGAAAGCACACGACAAGCAACCGGCGAGGGGTGCATGCATGGATTTTTTTTGGCAGGGGTTCTAGAATTTCCGCTCCGTTTGTGTATGTGTGTGGGGGGGGGGGGGGGGGGTTACACGACATTATTTTGGATCGCCTAGTGCCGATGAGGTACTTAGGAGGAGTGTGTACACAATGCTAGACAAAACAGCGGAGGCTAATAATGGTAAACTGGCCCCATCGGTGGACTAGTCCTTATACCTTCGCCGCTCTCGCAATGTTGCACAACGCACTACCCTTGCGCCCAACCTTCGGTCCGGTTCCCTTTGGATGGTGTGCTACTCTTTGCTACTTGTGTGGCAGCGTCGTCCTTTGGACCCCCCCAAAGATTGGGTCTCTCTTCCGCGGTGCGTCATTCGGAGGAGGGGGTTTGGGTGAATGTTTAGAGCGCGCCTCCGAACCATGCAAAAACGTTTCCATTTTGATCGGGAATCGATTTGGGTGGAATCGGTATGGTGAAAAACGTTAGAAAAGTTGGGTGTGAAATTCTGGGGTCAAACTGGGGTACCCCCGCAGTTTGACACAGTTGTTGTATGCCATACCAATTGCACCCAAATCGATTTCCGGCCAAAATGGAAACTTTTTTGCGCGCGGCGCCGCACGCGTGCCCGGGGAAAATTAGTTCTGGCTAGCCCAGCCCAGGGCCATTTCAGCCAAATATGGGTATGTCATTGATTGTGTGATGGCATACCCTGAGGCAGAGGCAAGAGACCTCGGCGTCAAGGACTAGCCCTCCACCGGCAGCAAAACAATCCCTGGCACCGCCTAGCACGCTGATCACCGGGTGGCCCGGGACAGCCTGTCAGCAACAAGCATTCCTATAACGGTCATGCAAGAGACTGGGTCTCTAACACCAAGCTTTCCCGAAAGAGAGATGCACCCCTGAAATTCAGTTTTGAACCCATCCCATGAAACAGGCGCACCAAGAGTCAAACAAAGCTAGATAGCTGGTCTATTGCATGGATTCTAAGTCATTCTCTCGGTTAAAAGACCCCGACCAGTGATTTTCCTCGTTTGATGCCGTGCTGTTTTTGGCTGCAACAAGCTTTTAAGGGGCGCAGGCGCAGTTGCGCAAGTAGCGGACAGAAAGTGGTGGAAAGCTTGCACCGTTGTGCAAGAGATCCTCCACAAAACGTGGTTTGGGCCTTGCGCCATGCCAGCGTAGCAAGCTACCAACTTAAGCACGGTCCGTCTATTCCCGTCAGCACGGCGAAAAGCAAGAGCAACGCCGCCCACGTGGTTCCTCAACCTGAAGTGCCTGAGCCAGAGCCACTGATGCCTGCAATTCGGCCTGCGTGCCTGCAAGATGAGCTTGAGCTGGTGCGCAATGCCGGCTCCACTCCGTCCACTGTGGCAAGCGACGGGTTCTCGAGATTAGATTTCTCTTCTGACGGAAGCAGCACCATCCCTGCTATTACAGCGACTGGGTTCCAATTGCCGCCAAAAATATCCGAAGCGTCGCCGCTAAGCAGCGCACCAAAGCAATCGTCATCTGGTTTGTCCCCACTTCGACATTGGCCTAAACCTTTGCCGTTTCCTGAGCAGTTGCGTATTGAATTGTGCACTTGGGTTTGGCACTGCCAGTGCCCGTTGGTGTGCTCGTGGATCTGCATCTTTGGGTGTGCCTGTGGGTCTACGTCTTTGAATGTGCCTGCATCCCCATAGATGCAGATACACACCCAAAGATGCAGACACCAACAGACGCATATCCACAGGCACACCCAAAGACACAGATCCGTGCCTGTGTTCCTGGATGTGCCTGTGGATCGGCGTCTTTAAGCCCCGCCTGTGGATCTGTGCCCTTGGGTGCATGTAGATGTGTTTGTGCCGGTGCATGCTGCCTCCCTGGTGTCGGTGCGGCCCGTAGATAGCGGCAAGCAAGCCGAGCCATGAAAAGTCGTAACGTGATGCCCCGAATCGTTGCTGGCAGCCCATGACATGTGTTGTACCCCATGCTTTTGCATAACGTCTGGTAACCGAATGACTTTGAAAGACTGTGAAAGTGACCACATTTAGGCCATTAGGCTAGGGAGAAAGATCCACAAGCACACCCAGGGAGATCCACAAGATCGAGAGCGTGCACCCAGAGAGGAAGCTCCACAAGTACCCCATCAGCTTAACGCCGAACCCCCAAGTACCCAATGGCCATAATGCCAAACCCCCATAATATAGTCAGGGAGCTGGCGCACAAGTATGTCAGAGAACCTGCCCACCCGCAAAAGCACAGGCAAACACTGTTGACCATGAGGCAAGGAACACCAGCAGTGACCATGGGAACTGGCCAGGTGCAAATTCTGCAGGCGCTCTTTGGAAGAGGAGCCCATCCCCCCGCCGTAAGATCCTCGCCCCCCATCCCCCCCCCCTGCTCCCCTTCCAGCATATGTCTGCCTTGCTTAGCATGCCACAGCCAGCTCCAACCCCAGCCGTCGCTCCAGCCAACCCCACAGCCAGCGGCCCTACACCCTGGCCCTATTGTATGGTGCGTGCCTCAGTTCTTCATTGCTTGCTTTCTTCGAATCCACCGGCAACCCGCCTTCCACACATTGCGTCCGCTGCGTACCGCACCTCCAAGCAGGGCTCCCGCCTGCGCGCCATTTTCCCCAGCGCAATGCCCGCGTGTCTGTGCATAGGATATTCGGAGAGGCCGTTCCCTTCAGTTCTGCCCGCAGCGGTCAAATCAGACAATGCCGCTCCAGCCCCACGGCCTGCAGGCCCCACGCTGGCCCCTCCTCCGCGACGCCAAATGACCCCATCCCCGCAAAGATTCCAGTCCCGGGCAGACACCGGCAATGGGTGTGTCGCCAGCCCCTGGAATCAGTCGCGCCCACACGCGACCTCTGTGCCCCGGAACCGTTCCCCAGCGCGCCGCTCCCCACCCGTGCATCGCACGACGTCGCCGCCTCGCTCCGTCCCTCGGAGCCGTAGCCCATGGCGGGCCGATACCCGTGCCTCCTACGCTGCCACGGCCTCCTCCCAAACCTCAGGCTACACCGCTGGTGTTGCGCCTTCCCTCCCCGGCCGCGTCTCATCTTCCGCCTCTTCCGTACAGCAGGTCCAGTGGCACGCCGCCCGCGCCGCGTCCGCGCAGGGTGCGCCGCGCCGCGCGTACCTGAGCCCCGAGCCGCAGCGCGTGCAGAGAGCGTACACTCCTTCGCCCGCCCCGGCGCCAGCGGCGGACAGGGCTGCTTTTGTGAATAGCCCCCGCCGCAACGCGTCCCCGGGCCCCGCCCCATCTGCTGGCCTTCGCAGATACGCCTCCCCCGCCCTTGCGGAGATCTCACAAGGCTCACGTGCCATCCGCACGCCCTCCCCCTACCCGGTCACCACCTACCCATCCGAGCCCTCTCGGCCCCCATTGCCCCGCTCATACCGCGCGGGTCCCGCAAACAGGTCGGCCTCGCCTCCCACCGCTTTCCTTGCGCAGCCCCCCGCAACCGCCCACAACCGCTCTGCCTCTCCGGCTCCGGCACACACCCGCGCCGCCTCACCCCCTACTGTTCCCTCTGCCCGCCGGGCCTCGCCGCCCCTCTCAGCTCCTGTCCCAACCCGCACCTCTTCATCCCCCATGAGGGCCGTCCCGCGAGCCCGTCCAGCCCCACTCGCGCTCAACCCGCAACACCTCCGAGTCGGCTCCCTCACCCCTGCCCCCCGCACGGCCTCCCCCCAAACCTCTGCCCCCACCGCCTCGCCGCCCCTCTCCCCTTCCCACCACCCCTACGCCCGCAACGCCTCCCCGCCCCTCGCCCCCGTCCTCCAGTCGTACAAGTTCCCCAGTTATTCTGGGGATGTCCCCCCGCCACCCGCGACCCCGGAGCGCACTCTCCTGCAACTGCCCCCCTCCCCGAGGCAGGCACGCAGCATGTCCCCTCCCCCGGGCCGTGCCCTTTCCCCGACCGGCCTAAGTTTGCCGAAGCCGCAGGCCGCATCCCGCATATATGTTGCGCCCATCCGCAATCCCCTGCGATGCCTATCCAACCGGATCAGTGTGCCCGACGCATCTTCCACAAACTCCGTCACTGAGAGCTCAGGGCCCGGCACTCCCCCGGATGAAGACCAGGTTCCAAGGCCGAGGAGGTTTAAGTCCGAAAGTTGGGACGCAAACATGCGAGGGAGCATTGGGTCGGGGGATTGGTCGCCGAAGCCGTTGCGGTTGGACCTGCCCTACAACTGGGTGACGTCTATGGAGGAGAGCGGATACTACGGCTCATCTTTGTGATCCAGAGGCAAAGGGAGGGGGCGGGGTCATGCCCTCCTGTCGCCTGGTGGTCGCGCTTCATCGCAAATGCAGTGACGCTGCCCATAGACCTTGCGTACTACGAAAGAGACCCCACCTCGTGTTTCCCAGAGGTCCAGATCCGCAGGCCCCAAATGCCTTTTCTGCCAAGGGGGCGCCTACTGCGTTGACGCTTCAATCCCTCATGGTTTCAGAAACGGACCAGTTCGCACGTTGTCGGCCTCACATGCACGCCCTGTCCGCTCAGATCGATCCCTTGCACTCCTGGTTCAGCCAGTGCTGGCTTCGCCAAACAGCGTACCCTCGAACCGTTATACATCCGGCACATGCACATCGCCCTATCACAGGCAACGAACTGACGGTGCCTTTCCCTCAGCCATGGCAACCTGACAGCCCTTTCGATCAAGTTGCCCTGTGCGGAGTTACTCCCGCTATCGGCCTGTAGCCTGTCGACCTGCGCAGTCCATGACTTATCCTTGAATCTCGGGACCTAGGGACCCGGGGCTATGACCGTTCGACCAACAGCGCGAGTAACGCTGCACCACGCGCACGCCCCGGCCCACCTCTCCTGCCCCCCAGCAACATTGGCTTCAACGGTCTGACCCAGAATAACCAACCCCCCGGTTCACAAATCTCTTTGAATCCGAGCCTCTCTGTCCCTCTCTCCCGAGGAGCCCACACTCAGGTATCCCCCTCTTGAATGCCTCGTCTGGCCATGCTGCCTCCCCTACGCAGGATGGCAAAGACAAAGGAAGGCACGGGCAAAGGCCTCCTAACGGCCCTTGTCCTTTATTCAACTTGACCTGCTCATCCAAGACCCAGAGCCTAGTGCCCATTGGACGAGCTGAGGAGGAGGCCCCAACACTGCAAACCTGCCCCTCTGGGCCCCTCCCGATATGAGATGGAACACGTGTGCATAAGAAACAGGCAACCGCACGGTCCGCGCGGTGTGTGACATGGCGCGCGGGAGGTGTGTTTTCTACGTGTTCCTCCTTGTGTGCACCCAATGCCAGTGTTATACTTAATTTTTATACCTGGGCGCAGGGACTGTAAACAGCACTCCACAAGCAGATTTTAATCGGATTTTTGTCGGAGGGCAGTGAAGCACTGATGTATGCCACCTATCCTCCCCCACCCCGTTTGTGGAAACGACCCTGATGTTCAAGCGACAGGAGGTGCTGGTTCAATATTTGCACCACTGTTTTCCGAAATGAGAGATCTTGATTTCCGTGCTGTATGGTACCTGTTGCGAAATGGCGCAAAGTTGTGGAAGGGAGGGTCATCTGGGCATGATGGGCATTGGAAGCATGTTGTTGCCCTGGGTATTAGAAGAGTTCATTTTGCATTTTCATGACATTTACGGTCCCGGGCTGTCCACGATATGTGGACCGTGCGCACTGGTTCTCACAGACGATACCTTTGTCCCAACGACACTTGGCGTTCTTTCCATCAGTTCTGGGCTCTGGCCATGATGCAACCCGGGGGGTGAATTTACGAAAATGCACGTGGTGCACACACGGTGTGTGGCAAGGTGCGCGCGGCACGTCCGCTTCTCTCCGAAGGCTGGTCCAGAGGAGAAAACCTGCAGGACCTGATGTCTCTGCCCAGGATTGTGCCCCCCCCCCCCCTCCCTGCGCAAGGCTCAGTCTGTGACAACTCCTCACATGCCCTTGTTGTCACTGGTGCCATCAGTAGACAAAGTGTCTGTGCATATTGGTCCGGGGCCTTGTCTCTGCTGCTGCCTCGGCCCCAAGATCTGGCGAACCTTAGCGTGCTAATGGGCACAGGGGTCACCACAGGCAAGAGCCGCCCCTGAACTTTCTTGAACCCTCCGAACCCCCTCCTCCCCAGACCTCCTCTGTGTTCCCCTGATATCCTCTGAATTCTCCGAAATTTCACCAACTCTCCTTTCTCAATTCCCTGACTCTGATTCTCACCTCCCCTGATCTTTTGCAGATCATCATCCACTCTACCCCGCGGCCTCATGGGGGTTGAAGAAGGACAGCTGTGAATATGCGACTCAAAAATACTGTTTCCGGAGCATTTCGGTGCTGAGGGTACCTTATAACTCGAACCCATTGCGTGCAGCTGACACGTCCAAGTGACCATCATATGATCACCCACTCATGGCACGGGCCATCGGCTGACAATTGTTTTTTGTTTTTGGTGTGTCCCATGTTTTTACCATGGTTGCATCAAACGTATATGCTTTGCGTGTCTACATGTCTATGGCTATACATACATGAGCTTCTTCCCAATCTGCATCTTTGTGCTCGCCGGAGTGGGTGCACTGCAATGGCTCTTGGAGCATCGCTTTAATTATTCCAGGCCAGCCTGTGAAGGCCCTGATGGTACCTCACTCCAGTAGCAGAAAAAGAGGGAAGGTATCGCGCGATGCGCACGGGGTGCGCGCAGTGCGCTCAACCTTGGGCGTTGCCTTTGTTGCTTGTTCACGTGGCACGCTTATATCTTCCCCTTGTGCTTTTCCTCGGCCCCTCGTCGGCCCTGTAAATCCCCGCTGTGAGTCCATCTGCCGTGGCTCATGGAAGTGGGCACTCCATGAGGTAGTGGAGCGAAACGCGAAATGGGCGAAACGGCTGCTTTGTGGGACTGGGCACCCCACATGGTAGCGATTCGAAACGCGAAACGGACGAAACGGTCCGTTGTGGGCTTGGGCACCCCGTGAGCTACACATGTCTCTTTGATGTGACGGCCGTACATTGCATTGGTGACAAGGTGGAATGGAGGCCACTGCGTCCCTGCCAACCTGAAAATTCCTGGAAAAAACAAAAGACAACACCCAACATTGAGCGCACGGTGCGATGCGCGGTGCGCGCGGTGCGTAAGTTCCCTCAAAGGCTGGATTGACCTTTCCAGGAAGATTAATGTCTGGTTTGTTTTCATGGTAACTGTCGTGTAAGTGTCTGGAATTTGGACCCGTCCGTTAAAGTTGTGCCACAGTTTTTTTACCAGGTGGATTTAGGCAAAAGCCTTGTAGCATCCAAGCCCGCCAACATATCTATCCGCCCTTTTCATGATGACGCCTAATCCTGTTGCATCTCTACGAGGCGTCTTTTGAAGTGATGTGGTTTTGCGTTGCTGATGAGGCTTTTTGTGGCTTGTGAGCCACAGGTGTCAGATGAGTATTTCGACTGTCCGTTGTGGGCTTGCACGGACACACGAAAAATGCCCAGTTTTGAAGGCATTTGGGACACAGCATCATTAATCTCGCGGTCCAGGACTAGTGCTACATGAGCAGCAGAGTGTGTTGGCGGCATGGGGCGGACATCAAGTCTTGTGTATCTGCCCCAAAGTTGTGTGGTTATGAACCTATTCCACAATCAATGTTCGAATTTCTCACTGCAAGACACCCCCCCCCCCCTGCCCCATTTGTGCCCGCCTACCTGGCGTCAGCACTTGTGCCAGCGCTGCCAATGTAAACGCACCACTTACCTGCAAAATTGATGCCATCGCTGTCATTATTCCTCAAAGCCAATGGGCGCACGGCACTACAGACGACAACAAGGTCGACAGTGCAGGAGCATGAGAACAATCGCAGGAAAACTCCACGAGAAAATCTGCTCTGCAGTGCAGCAAACAACACCTCCTCGGTTTTTACATGTTTACATCTTTGCGATACTGTGTGCAACCATCATTGGGCATTCACATTTCTGTGGTCGAGCCTCGCTTCTGTGAGGCTAGGGTACTGAGGTTCCCGAAATTGGCTGCTGGTCTGCAACAAGAGGCCTCAGCACAGCTTGCTGGAGCCTCGAGTGGAGCCTCCACTCCTCGAAGAAATGCATGGTCTATTTGTGGTGCCATGTCCCATGGTCTCCTCCAAAAAAACTTTGCCCATGACAACATTGGGCTGAGGGCCAGGGTACGGCAGAATAAGTGTCACAGAAGGTATGCCGGGCTAACACAGTGTGGGAAAGCCATGTGATGATTGTGTAATACGTCCCTGTCGCTTATGGTTTCTGTATTTGGTTCATGTGTCCACATTTCGTGTTGGAGAGGGGCACATTTTCCAAGGGATGTGGTGTGCACCATGGCCATGCCCCTCCAGGGTACTCAACAATCCTATGGCTGGCAACACACCGAGACTGACTGCAGTGATACCACCTCTGCACATCAGCTCAATCACCAATTCACAGACGTAAGGTATCTGCACTGCAGACACAACACACACTGCGACTTCTCACATGTGAGGGCTCCCGCAGAAATGGCAGGTACCTAGCCCATGGACTGCAGCTCTTTAATATGATTTCCTTCCGACACACACCTTTTGAAGCAATTTCCCTTGGAAAGGCGGGTAAGCCTTCACAGGGGTGATCTGTGGCTCCTCATGCTTGTGTCCTCAAATGACCTTGCTGTAGTAGCCCGTGCCTTTGTCTTTCGTAGCTGTCTGTGCACCGACCCAAGTGAGCCTGCACTTGAAACCACCTTGAAGGGCTGACCGTGCAATTAGGGTAGGTGGCCCAATTTCCACGCTCTGAACTCGGGACAATTGGGTTCCTTGCACTACTTTCAGGGAGCCCACAACCGCCTTCCGTTGTGGTGAATGGCAAATCATGGAGGCTTGCACAACGGTTTCCATCCGTTTTATAGGCCCATGAATGAGCGACCACATACCCTGGTTGGTGTGCTGTTGCAGACTGTGCAGAGCTACCCCATGCCGCAGTTGGTGTGCTGTTGCAATCTGTGCAACAGCACATGCAGGTGCGGATGACAGGCTCCAGTCAGTCACACAGTCTCATACATTGTGCATAACTTCAGAATCGTGCGGCATCAAGAGCAGTGACTCAAACGGCACTGAGGAGCTGCATCACGAGGATACATCTGCCCTGCTGCAGTCCCATGCTGGTTGTGGAAATTGTAGCCAGCCATTACCATCAGGCAGTTGCTAGTTGCTTGCCAACCATCTGGATAGCTGAGGTGAGGATTGGCCTCGTATTTGAACCCCGTCCACCAACAGTAACATTTGTGGATCTTGCTGCATGCAGGCATGCACATATTCAAAGGTCCTGCACTATAAGTGACATACCGCCAGCTTCAGTACCATGTGCACAAACATCAATTTGGGTTTGCGATCATTGAGAATGTTGCAGGTTGACAGAGAGACGGGTATTGCAAGCACAGATCAAGTTGCCACACAGCTCCTTAAGAACAGGGGTATAGATGGCAGTGTTTTCAAGTTGAGTGTTGTCAGCATGCAGGGAATGGCGGGCAAAGCGCCATTTGCAGTGAGCAGAGGGGTCTGCTTGACAAGGGATACAGGTTCTAACCCAATGATCACATATAATCACATTCCTAAGTGTTGGCATAGCACATACACAGATTTGGGGAACTGAAGTGAAGGCAATGGTAGGGCAAAAAGTAGCCATTCACAAATGTCAAGTATTTTAGGGTTTGGGGCCCACCTATTGGAATTCTCATGTTGATGTTCAGCAGTTTGTGTGGTCAATTCTCAATATTGTAAATATGATATGATGTCCTGCAACTGCACTTTTCGGTGCACTCACTGCTACCTTTTTCTGTGCCTTGGATGTTGCTCCACGGATGTTGTGGTTGTAGTGGTTGTGCGCACCTTTTTATTGCATTCTATTGACACCAATATTGCATACGTTCACAGCCACAGTGATGTCATTATCATTTGCTGTCCATGAAACATGTCTGGGCAGCGATCAACATATGATCTGGAAGCCATCGTTGCAGTAAGTTTTGGGCGCATGTTGAACCTGCTGTTTGGGATCAAATGCCAGACGGTCACAGAGGGTTCTTTGACAAATTCAGGACAACGGTTTGAAACCTCTCACAAAACCTTTGCGTGGGGCTGTGCAATAGAATGCTACACAGATTTTGCCTCAAAATGCCTGCAAAATTGAAGTGTCGGGAACCATTTCATGATTTCTCTTCCTGCAAGATTGAAGTGTCTGCAACCATTTCATGCTTTCTTCTGAGATGAACAATTTTGGTTGGGCAAAGAATTGTGGTGGATGCTGTGTGGATTTCAATCTAATGTGTCATAGACACGTTCATCAGACATCATTCAGCACGGCTGGAATGCGCAGTTACTCACAGGAGTGCATTTCGCTTGCTCCCTAGTCCCCCGGATAATAGGGCAAAGCCGGCATGTAATTTTAGCATAATTCCAATTTTCTATTGGTACAAAGAAATGCAGTTTAGGGTGCACTGAATTGGTTTCACCACCCACAAAAAAAGATACCAGACACTAAAGCGCAAATTGCAATGGTTTAGAAGAAACATCTTTGGTCAAGCAATCCACATATTGCAAATGAGAGGGCACCCAATTTATGGACTCAAACCTCTTTAGTGGACAAAGCATTGTTGCAAGGTCAATGAGCAACCGTTGCTCCTTTGATGATACATCGTGTCATACACACTCTTGCAATCGGTTTTCACTCTCACTTCAAACGGATGCTTTAAGAGAGATTTGGCCAATTCATTGAGTGGTAAATTTTTATCAATTACATCATTAACATCCAAAAACCACCCAAAAACTGGCTGGCAAGTGTACTACACACCATTCTTTTAATAGCTTTTGGGGAGCACTTCTTGAAGTAGAAGAAAGGTGCAACTTGTTTTGGGCAGGTTTGAATGGGTGGGTGGGGGGGAATCCAGGGACTTGCTTTAATTTTCATTCCGACGGGGGGGGGGGACCCCCCTCCCCTGGACCCCCTCCCCCCCTCCCCCCTCAGCTCAAGTGCAGCTGAAAACCTGGGTTTTGGGAACTTTTTTTGGTGTCAGGGAAAAAATTTCTCGGCGCCTTCGGCGCACGACACACTCTGTTTGCTTATCATTTTATGTGTACTCTGCGTTCCTTGTCTTGCAGATTACCATGACCCAACGCTCATTGTCAGTGTATTTCTGCTCCCCAGTCCAACCGTCGCAAGGCGCAAAACGCAAAGACGTAATCGACGCGCTGCTTTATTTTAGGTTTAAAGATAGGATCACTGGCCGGAAGAGACAAGAAGCATACAATGAGGCACAAAAGGCATGTGCCACACTGTTTTTGAGTGTGCCAATGGCAACACTTGTCTGATGTCTCCCATTCAGGCAGTGACTCAGATTCCTCATCATCATCGGGTTCCAGCTCCACTTCCACTACAGATGCAGGCTCCAGTTCAGGGGAGTCTAATTCTGATTGACCATGATCACTGAGAGTTGGCATGAGATGGTGAATGTCCCGCTTTGTTGTATTTGTTGTGTCTTGATTAGATGAGGGAACCCTGAATTGACCTGCAATGATGAATTGGTTTTCTTTGCTACCAACAAGATGACATTTCCATGTGCTGAGTGGTTCGTTGCCCAAAAAATTTTCTGTTCCCTGTGGACTAGGTACGTTCCGACGGGGGGGGGGGGGGCACCTCCCCCCTGGACCCCCTCCCCCCCTCCCCTGGACCCGCTCCCCCCCTCCCCCCCCGCTCAAGCAAGTCCCTGGGGGGAATCCACGTGCGGCACACCTCTTGGGGAGCACTTTATGACGTACAGCAAAGGTGCAACTTGTGTCGGTGCATGTATGTATCATGCAAAAAAATCAACCAGCCTCGGTGAAACAGTGTGGTACTGCCTCATTTGTACCTCCAACTCGATACACTCAGGACCGACTTGGAACACTCGGGACCAACTTGAAACACCAGGGACCACCTTGGAACACCAGGGACCAAGTTGAAACACTAGGGACCAACTTGAAACACCACGGACGACCTTGGAACACCAGGGAACCAACTTGGAACACCAGAGACCAACTTGGAACACCCGGGACCACCTAGGCACACCAGGGACCAACTTGGAACACCAGGGACCAACTTGGAACACCAGGGACCAACTTGGAACACTAGGGACCACCTTGGAACACTAGGGAGAACTTGACACACTAGGGACCAATTTGGATCACCACGGACCAACTTGGAACATGAGGGACCAATTTTGAACACTAGGTACCACCTTGGAACACCGGGAAATACCTTGGAACACCAGGGACCAACTTGGAATACAAGGGACCAACTTGGAACACTCGGGACCAACATGGAACACCCGCAACCAACTTGGAACACCAAGGACCAACTTGGAACACCAGGGACCAACTTGGAACACCACGGACCAAATTGGAACACCAAGGACCCTCTTGGAACACCAAGGAGCAACTTGGAACATCGGGGAGCAACTTGGAACACCGGGGAGCAACTTCGAACACGTGTGACCAACTTAGAACACCGGGCAGCAACTTGGAACACTAGGGACCCCCTTGGCACACCAAGGACCAACTTGGAACGCCACGGACCACTTTGGAACACCAGGGACCCACTTGGAAAACTAGGGACCAACTTGGAACACCGGGGACCAACTTGGAACACCGGGTACCACCTTGGAACACCAGGGACCAACTTGGAAAACTAGGGACCAACTTGGATCACCAGGGAGCAACTTGGAACACCAAGGACCACCTTGGAACACCGGGGAGCAACTTGGAACATCGTGGACCATTGTGAAACGCCAGGGACCACCTTGGAACACCATGGACCACCTTGCAACGCCAAGGACCAACTTGGAACACCAGGGACCAATTTTGAACATTAGGGACCAATTTGCAACACCAGGGACCACCTTGGAACACCAAGGAGCAACTTGGAACACCGTGGACCATTGTGAAACGCCAGGGACTACCTTGGAACACCATGGACCAACTTGGAATACCAGGAACCAATTTGGAACATAAGGGACCAACTTGGAAAACTAGGGACCAACTTGGATCACTAGGGACCAACTTGGAACACCAGGGAGGAACTTGGAACACCAGGGACCACCTTTGAACACCAGGGAGCAACTTGGAACACCGTGGACCATTGTGAAACGCTAGGGACCACCTTGGAACACCACCAACCAACTTGGAACACCACGAACCATCTTGGAACACTAGGCTCCAACTTGGAACACTAGGGACCAACTTGCAACACCGGGGACCATGGTGGAACACCAGGCACCAACTTGGAACATCAGGGACCAACTTGCAAAACCAGGGACAAGCTTGGAACACCAGGAACCACCTTGGATCACCAGGGACCAAGTTGGAACGCCGGGGACGATCTTGAAATACCAGGGACCAATTTGGAACACCAGGGACCAACTTGGAACACCGGGGACCAATTTGGAACGCCAGGAACCAAACCTTTGAAATATCAGGGACCAACTTGGAACACCAGGGAGCAACTTGGAACACCAGGGACCACCTTGGAACACCAGGGAGCAACTTGGAACACCGTGGACCATTGCGAAACGATAGGGACCACCTTGGGACACCATGGACCACCTTGCAACGCCAAGGACCAACTTGGAACACCAGGGACCAATTTTGAACATTAGGGACAAATTTGCAACACTAGGGACCACCTTGGAACACCAAGGAGCAACTTGGAACACCGTGGACCATTGTGAAACGCCAGGGACTACCTTGGAACACCATGGACCAACTTGGAATACCAGGAACCAATTTGGAACATAAGGGACCAACTTGGAAAACTAGGGACCAACTTGGATCACTAGGGACCAACTTGGAACACTCAGGACCAACTTGAAACACTAGGGACCACGTTTGAACACCGGGGACCACCTTGGAACACCAGGGACCAAGTTGAAACACTAGGGACCAATTTGAAACACCACGGACGACCTTGGAACACCAGGGAACCAACTTGGAACACCAGGGACCAACTTGGAACACTAGGGACCACCTTGGAACACTAGGGAGAACTTGACACACTAGGGATCAATTTGGATCACCACGGACCAACTTGGAACATGAGGGACCAATTTTGAACACTAGGTACCACCTTGGAACATCGGGAAACACCTTGGAACACCAGGGACCAACTTGGAATACAAGGGACCAACTTGGAACACTCGGGACCAACATGGAACACCAGCAACCAACTTGGAACATCAAGGACCAACTTGGAACACCAGGGACCAACTTGGAACACCACGGACCAAATTGGAACACCAAGGACCCTCTTGGAACACCAGGGACCAACTTGGAAAGCCACGGACCAACTTGGAACACCAGGGACCAACTTGGAAAGCCACGGACCAACTTGGAACACCAGGGACCACCTTGGAATACCAGGGACCACGTTGGAATACCAGGGACCACCTTGGAACGCCAGCGACCAACTTGGAACACCAGGACCCAACTTGGAACACCAAGGACCGACTTGGAACACCAAGGACCAACTTGGAACACCCGGGACCACCTTGGAACACTAGGGACCAACTCGGAACACCAGGGACGGCCTTGGAACATCAGGAACCAGCTTGGAACACCAGGGACCTACTTGGAACAGCAGCGACCAATTTGGAACACCAGGGACCAACTTGAAACACCACGGAGCAACTTGGAACACCGGGGAGCAACTTGCAACACCGGAGCACATGGTGGAACACCAGGGACCAACTTGGAAAACTAGGGACCACCTTGGAACATCAGGGACCAACTTGGAACACCGGGGACCACCTTGGAACACCACGGACCAACTCGGAACACCAAGGAACGCCTTGGAACAGCAGGAACCAGCTTGGAACACCACGGACCAACTTGGAACACCGGTCGCCTCATGGGCTCCTAGAGGGCGCCTGGAGGGTGCCTAATGGACGCCTAGAGGGTGCCTAATGGGCGCCTAATGAATGCCTCACGGGCGCCCACAGGGCGCCTACTAGGTGCCTAGAGGGTGCCTAATGGTTGCCTAGAGGGCGCCTAATGGGCGCCTCATGGGCCCCTAATGGGCACCTATTGGGCACCCATTGGGCGCCTAGTGGGTGCCTAGAGGGCGCCGAATGGGTGCTCAGAGGGCCCCTTATGGGTGCCTCATGGGCTCCTAATGCGGACCTAATGGGCGCCTACAGGGCGCCTAATGGGCGCCTACAGGGCACCTAATGGGCGTCCAATGGGCCCCTAATGGACCCTAATGGGCTCCCAGTGGGCGGCTAATGGGCGGCTAATGGGCGCCTAGTGAGCGCTCAATGAGCGCCTACCGGGTGCCTAGTGGGAACCTATTGGGCGCCAAATGGGTGCCTAATAAGCGCCTAATTGGTGCCCACACGGCGCCTAGAGGGTGGCTAATGGATGGCTAATGGGCGCCTAGAGGGCGGCTTGTGCGCCTAATGGGTCCCTAAGGGGCGGCTATTGGGCGCCTAGAGGGCACCTACGGGGCCCCTAATGGGCGCCTAATGGACGCCGTGTATGTTGTAATTCGTGTAATTTTTTTTTCGCTGTAAATGCGCGTAACAAAAAAACCGTCAGGTCGTGTAATTTTTTTTTTGCTGTAAGTTGTGTAAGCCGGCTTACACGACTTACCGCAAAAAAAAAAATACACGACCTGACGGTTTTTTTGTTACGCGCATTTACAGCGGAAAAAAAAATTACAGGACTTACAGCAAAAAAAAAATTACACGGGGGGTGGCCGTGACACGGTTTTGGCCGCCCCCCTTATCCAGGATGATATCCAATTTCATTGCTAACGTGCGCCGCAAGCAGCATGGCACTGGCTCGAAAGTGACACGAGCGCACTTGCATAGCATCCTTTCCAGTTTCCCTCGTGAGTCGAGTGATGATGACACACTCATATTGCTCGGTCACACATACGAAACACCAAAAAAGATGTGCATGGTGTTCAGCACATTGCGATGGCTACGCAATGCCCGGTTGCAAGCAATTGAGGCAGAGCGTTGCGGCCCAGCTGTTTGGTTGGCAATTGATGGGACAGGCGAAACCATTTGCGAGAAGAATCGCATTCTTTTGATGTGCACCCTGACGGCGTCGCACAAGGTGGCTATATTGGGCATCGCAGTAGCCGGGTCAGAAAATAAGTTCTCTGTCCGCTACTTTTGCAACACCATGCGAAGAAAAGTGGAGGCATTGTTCCCTGGCTGGAAATGGCTTGTCCAATATGTTACAAGTGATGGTGCACCTGCAATGGGGGGTTCTGCTCACAAAGTGTGGCGTACCCTGGTAGCATGGTTGCAATGTGTGTACCACGTCTTCCGAAACTTCAAAAGAGCTCTGTCCCAGAGCCTACCCGGGGCTGCTTTCAAGAAAGAGCGTCTTGCACTGTATCAATGCCTCCAGACAATACGGTGTAGTTGGTCTCCCAAGGTTAAGAATGCCGGGTGGAATGCCTTGACCAACCGTCCTTCTACCCGTCCAGAACACTTGGCACATATCAAGGAGCAATATGTGGACCAGCGGTCGAACTGGGCAATTGGGGACTCTCCTGCCGGCATTCCTGCGGCCACCCCTTCTGAGCCGCATGCACATATGCTGAAGGTGGTCACCGACCATCGAAGGTCCACGTTGGTGGAATTCTTGCAAGTCACATTGCCAAAGATTGCCAAGCAATGGACTAGCCGCCCCTTTGCCTTTTCTGGACGTGCCCCACAACCCGAGCCGTGGATGTGGCAAGAGGGCCAAGCACTGCAGATGGCAGGTTCACTTTTCAACGATGGCGACGCTCTTTTTTTTGACCAAGGAGATTCCTCAAAAAAACGAGGCTTGAACGGACAACCCATTAAGGAGTATCGACCCATTGATGGTGCTGCCGTGGCCGAATGGAAAGCCACGTGGCGTAAGATAGAGGAAGGGACCTCAATTGTGTAGGAGGTGTTTGTAGCCTTTCTCCGCATCCACCGTGTGACAGCAGATGGTTGTACTTGTGCAAAGTATTGCACGTTCGCGATGTGTGAGGGTGTGTTGCTGTGGCTCCTCGTAAAAGAACCGAATTTTAAGGTACCCTCTCAATACTCTTGGGAGATTGTTGCCCAACGCCCTTTTCAGTTGGGCCGTATTGAGCGCAAGGTGACTGCACGTGCGGAGCCATCAACAAAGGTTCGCACCCGCCAGTCCGAAAAACTTGCATCCCAAAAGAAAAAGGCACTTGCAAAACGCCGCAGGAAGGTGGTGGCCGGTAGCGATACCGATAGCGACGCTAATGTCTCCACGCTTGCTCTGGACGCACCCAGTGCTGATGAGTCTACGTCTACTACCGTTGCTGCACCCATGGACTTGGCATTGCGTTAATCTCTTTCGGCCACCTTATGTGTGTGGCCAATGTCACAAGACCGTGTACCTGTGGTGCATGCATTGTGAGGGGTGTGGCTTTTGCCTACACACTTTGGAGTGTCCAGTTCGTGGAAGGGCCCACCCCAACACGGACAAGTGGCTCTTTCAAAAGTGGTGTCAGGAGGTAGACGTTGAGGAGGTTTTGACCGCCACCCTCCCCAACGAGCCCGTGTCTGGTGACGAGGAGTTGGACGTCCTTTCTAATCCTCTATTGGCTTCTCCCCCAGGTAAGGAGGTGAAGAAAAAAGAGGTCCAGTCATCTGATTCAGAGGTGGACCTCTTTGCACCTCCCCCTACGGCCCCTGTGCCAAAGAAGAAGGCGAAGGGAAAGAAGGTCTTGCCCAAGGCACCCCCTATCGACCCTCCCAATCCCCAAAGGCGTACTCGGAGCACCATTCCGAGCGAAACAACCCCTTTGGGGGTGGGAGATTGGTTGACCGACAAGGATATCCTGTGTTGGTTGAACCAAGAGGTTTGCCACAATGAAATCGATGAACCACGTGTGTGGACTCTCGCGGTTCTATATATCAAGAGACTCTCCAAGTACATGCAGAGAGTTGAATCCGGCGAAGGAATGACCAACATGAGGTGGTGCCGCCGCCACATTTTTGTGGTTAATTCCAATGACAAGGAAGGGTTGCACTGGTTTGTGTGTGCCTTCGATTGTCGTGTCCGGTTGGAGCTTTTCACTATTTGGGTTTGGGAACCCCTAAGCTCCACTCAATTGATCCGTCCTTTCTTGTCGGCCTTGAAGAAATCTTCGCGAACCACCAAGCACCGCGCCTTGGGATTCCAAACGGACGGTTGGTCTTGTGGTTTTCAAAGCTTGAACATCGCAAAGCAGGTGGTGGAGCACCGGGGTACTTTTTCCAATGTGCCCCTTGTCCCAATGGGTGCCGGTTTTGTGGACTATGTGCTCAGCATTGTTAATGCTGATCGTGCTATGCGGGTCGCTCAAGCGCCCGGTGATGATGTGGAGGGCGTGACCGAGCTGTCTGGCCCTCCTGAGTCCCCCCCCAGCACCCAAGTTGAAGGTGCACTTTCGGCTAGGGAGGACAGTGTTCAGGCCACCCCCACCCCACTCGAAGGCAAGGAGGTCTCCGCCGAGCAGAGCGTGGAAAGCCCGGAGGCCAGGCCGCAACCTTCCGTGGACACTCCCACCGAGGAGGAGGACACCCGTCCCAAGGTCCTCATCTGTGGACAGTGGCGCAAGGTGCCGGATGGCTATGTAGCGCGACCAGCTTTTCATTGATGACCTGTGCAAGCAGCTAGTGCCAGAGTTGCGCGCCGCTTGTCACCTTAACCCCAATCCTGGTGCAAAGCCCAAGTCCGGTGACACAAAAACGGACTTGATCTACAAGCGTGCATTCTGCAACTACTTGTAGCGGGTGCATGTTTTGTGGGCTGTATTTTCCTCCGCCGTTTGGTGTACCAATGGTGGAGCATATAAGATTGCTATAATATTGGCCCCATACCAGTGCCTTGGTGGCCTATAATGGTGGCGCTAGCGTTGGCCATGGCCCTGTCAGGACTCTTCTCTTGGGCCTGATTTTGAGTCTAGTGCCAATGACAACATGTGAAACTATGTTATATTGGCCGAGTCCCAACTAATTGGTGGCCACGCAGAGTACTATGTGCTTTGTGGACTCGGCGTCCCATCGTTAAGGTCGCTATGGGGTGCTGTACGGAACCGGCAGCTGTACATATTGCGCATGTATTGCAAAGGTTGCATTTCTTTCAATTTTTCAATTTTTTTTATAATTTACACGACTTACCGCAAATAAAAAATTACACGACTTACCGCAAAAACAAAAAAATTCAATTTTTTTCTATAATTCACGCGACTTACAGCAAAAAAAAAAATACACGCATTTACAGCAAAAAAGAAAATTACACGACTATACGGTTTTTTTGTACACGACTTACATTTTTCACATGGACGCCTAGTGGCCGCCTAATGGCGGCGGGGCGGGGCGGGGCGAGGCGGGGCAGCCGGTACATTTTTCCAAAACTTGAAAAAATGTACCGTCTGAGAATGATTAATTCCCAGCCGGTACATTTTCCCCCCTGGTTGGGCGGGGCGGGGCGGGGCGGGGCGGACGGTGCATTTTTCCAAAACTTGAAAAAAATGTACCAGCTGAGAATTATTAATTCCCAGCTGGTACATTTTCCCCAGTTTTCGGGCCGGGCCGGGCGGGCTGGGGCGGGGCGGGACGGCCGGTACGTTTTTCCAAAACTTGAAAAAATGTCACAGTTATTAATTCCCAGCCGGTACATTTTTGCAAGTTTTCGGGCAGGGTGGGGCGGGGCGGGGCGGGGCGGGGCGGGGCCAGTACGCTGAGAATTACTGATTCCCAGCGTACATTTTTCCAAGTTTTCGGGCGGGGCGGGGCGGGGCGCAGTATCCGTTGCTTCATTCACTCCCTCCGCCCCCCTCCAGCCCCAAATTGTTGGAGGCGGTGTCATGGATTCAAACCAGCGGGCCTCAGGCCCCCAGACCCTGTTCCTTATTATTTTTTTTTGCCCGACACTTTTTTCATTGATGTTCACCCTTCTGACAGAGAAGTTTCCTTATTGCATCTTATCTGATTGGTTGAAGTGCACATCAAAGCCATGGAGGAAGTCTCGGGTCCCTCATCTTCCATCGTCTGGTGCATCCTCTGCTGTATCACGGTCTCGATGCTCCCCTTCATCATTTGCGATTTGTACTTCGCCTACAATGACACTTCCGAGTGCCTTACGAGGGATATCCAGAAGTACTCCATTGCCTTTAACTTGAAGACTTGGCTACTGGTGGATGGCTATACCAGTCTGTCATTACTGAGCTGCTGTTTCTTGTCAGCCAGCCTCGTAATGTGTTCAACCACCGCTGGTTTGGGCTGCTTCGTGTGCACGGCATGCTTTGCTTCCCTCTTCGGAACGTTCCGCTTGTCCTGGATGATTGTTGGGGCCATCATGTTCTGGGGCGAGCTCAATGCCCTCAAAGATGCCAAGAACCAAAACCTCTGCAGCTCTGCTTTGAGTGGATACATGTGGGCTCTCTTAATAATATCATTTATCTCGGCATTCTTCAGCATGTGCAGTGGGCGTGCAGCAAAGAGGGACCAAAGTGATTAGTACGTCCTATGCATCAATGCCCCGCTGTTGGGATCCATACCACTGTGTGTGTGAAACTGGGACACATGATAAATGTGGAACCCTCTTGTGCCTTATGCCTTACCGTGGAGTGCATTGCCTCTGGTTTGCATGTGTCTGTTTTTTAGGCCCCCCCCCCCCCGGGTTAGGGTAGGCGAGGCACTAAGAAAAGGCCTGTACCTTGCCCTGCAGATGGTAGCAGGTGGTGCCCATGAGACTCCTGCTCACACCCCTCGCCCACATCCGGGGTAACGACCAGGTCATCCCCCAAGAGCGGGTTGGTGGTTTTGAGGGCAAGGGCTATATTCTGGGTGCCAAAGGTGAAGCTGGAACACATGACAAATGAGGAACCCTCGTTTGTACTATATGCCCTACTTCTTGACCAAGGCTGTTGCCTGAGAGCTCACATTGCACTCATTGAACTTGTTGAGCCAGAGAAACAAAAAATACCACTGTGTGTGTCGTGGTTGTGGTGGTGTGCGTGCATTTGGCTGTGTGCGTATCTGTTTCCACAGATGCTCTAAAATCCTGTATATCTGAAACCTCGGGGTCGTCATGCGATGAGCCACTGGTCTACGGCACATCCTGCAACATGTGCACCTGTCATTGATGATGCAGCTTGCACTCCAGTGGTGGAGTCACCGAAAACACAATCATTGGGCCCATGCTTCATGCAGTCCATCCCAATGGTATGCACTTTAGGCACACCACAGCCTCAGTGGTATGGAGATAAACTTAGGTTTCGGAAACTGGCGGTGTTTGTTCACTTGCCTGCTAAACGCACCTGACCCCATACCCCAAACAACAGTCCGAACCCCCTTCACAAACGCGAGAACTGTCCATTGCCAAGATCTCCGATGGTTCAAGTGAATGCCATGCCCGTGCATTCGCGCCACACTCTTGCATTGCCACATTCCGTATGGCGCATTCCCCATTCAGAGGTGGCCAACCAGGCCCACCAAATCACAACAACAAGCACAACAAGTGGGAAACCGGAAAGAAAAGATGCACGACAGCCACCGTTGATTAGCCCATCTTTCGCATTATATCCCTCTGCCACACCGAGCCCCTGAACCAGCCCCCCATCCCCAAGCGGCTGCGAACGCCCCCCGTTAAGACCGCCAGTCCAGAACTGTTGCACCTTGAGGGTTACGGAGGGTTGCTTACAATGTCGCAATTTTCCCGCAATTTTCCCGCAATTTTTCCGCAATTTTTCGCAATTGGTTTTGACCCCCCCGGACCGCAATCCCCCCCCCCCCCTGTCCTTACACCCACCCTGCAGCACGGAATACCCCGTGCCCCTCGCACGCGAGTATTCTGTTTTGCCTCGCTCGACTCCAACCTGCACCACCTCAGTGCAGCGTCTGCACATCCCAGAGGTTGTATGCAGCAGTCCTGACTGCGATTGCACAGTCTGTTGAATGTGTTGAAAGGATGTCTGTGCCCCTAATGTTTGGCTATCCTTCTTGTTGGGTTTCGTGGTGGTGAATGGTGTTGCCTTTTCCACCAGGGGGTCCCATAAGGACGGTCACAAGTTTTTTTTTCATTAAGGGAGCCACTTTCTTTTTTGGTCCAACCGCCGTCGGTTACCCTCCAATCACCACATGGAGACACAGTGTGTCCTGTGCGTACCCAGAGGTACTGTGATGCATCATGCTGAAAGCCTGGTGAGATGTTGTTCTCTCTTCCCCTCTCTTTTTGGGAGACAATGATCATGTTGCAGTAGGAGGCCAGAGTGGGCTCATCAAGGGATGTCAGCTGGCTGGCATACTCACACCATCCGGTCAAAGGTTCCAAAGATGCCGCCAAGCGGCCCTGCTCTGAGCTAGTCAGCTTACGCGGTGACCCTTTAGGCGTGGAGGGGTAGGGATAAGGGTGGTCGGGAGGGAAGGGAGCTCAAGAATTGTCCACCAGGTTGTGGTCATTTGTTCTGTTGGGGAGGATGGAGGCAGAGACATGGGTGTGTGCATCATAGTATTATTGCATTGCCGCACCTGTGCTTTGTTGATTATTCCCGTGTATGTTGGATGTATGGGAAGGCTCTCTTTGCTTTATGGAGTCGTCTTCATGAATTGCCTTTGCTGCATACACAGTAGTTTGACATACTGTGCATCAGATTTAACTGTACACGTATTTGCCTCGCTTTGCTTCGTTCGTTTGCTTCAAGTGCTAGGGACATTTGCATAGTGTTCTGCTTTGCCAATAATCTTGATTTTCACTAGCTCGGTCTTCCAAAATAAGGTAGAAGCCATTTCATAGACAAGGTCATCGAGATGACAGGCCTGCAGTTGCGAAGTATGCTCAGCTTGCTAAAGCAGGCATTTCAAGACACACCCGAACTCAATTCGTCTAAGCCATCGACTAAAAATTTACAAGCTTCGCTGATTGTAGACTGCCCAACTCTTCACTCAACTTCTGTGAGTAGCCTTGTCGAGGACACTTCATTTCCTAATTGTGAATTTTACGCCATTTGGTGCAAAAAGGCTAAGGAACCCTCTCCACACTTGGTACTGGTACTAGACCTGTTCAATTTAGTGGAAGTACCACTGAGTCCCGTTCCAAAGCTCACAGCAAAACCAGCAGAATTTATCAACATCGAGCCACTCTCAAAAAAAGAATTGTTCAAGTAAATTCCATAGCCTCCGACGAACCCCAAGCCTGCCACTTTTTCTGCGGAACCATCTGCGTAGATGGTGTGGAAGCCTTAATCCTCATAGTCGCAACTCAAAGCATCATGTTTTTGTGAATCGCGAACCGCTTGATCAAAGTTGCATTGTCTTCTTGCCTGAGCTTTGGAAATAGGTGCAGTCAGTGGTAGCGGTTGTAAGTTGGGATGAGTCAGTTTGCCCCCGTTGAGGAGGGCAGACAATGAATCCATGAAAAGACAAAGATCACTGGAGGGGATTGGTGGTCGCTGGAGCTTGGTCCAGGAAGGTACTGAAGAAATCCGTTAGTGCATGAACTACTGCCACGTGGGCACCTTGACTCTAGCCTAGCACCGGCAGTCCCAGTTGACCATAATGGCCAACCGGGCCATGACCCCTCGGGGCCCACCTCCCCCCCACTCTACGCCAAACCAACAATACCGCGGAACTCTATGCAACCATTCAAGCCACCAACCTTTTTCTAGCTCGGAAGCTGGCCATTTGCAATGACTCTTCCCTGGGTTTCTTGGGCGCTACTGAGATAACTCGAAAATGGGCCCTTAACAACTGGGTGGGCTCGAATGGACCCCTAAGCAATGTACAACTTTGGAAGGAGCTCTGTCAGAGCTTGACCCTCCATTGCGTGAAGTGAAGTGGATTGAAGTCCCCTCCCATGCGGGAATGCAGGGGAACGGAGAGGCTGATTCGCTGGCCGAGATCGGCCACCTAGCCAGCCCAATTGTCATCAGCTCGAAGGCTTCATCAACCTGTAAGATTGGGCGCTCTGTGCCACCTCAAAAAACTACCACCTCACCCGCAAATCCTTGCTCGATACATCTAAATTTCTCAAACTCCAATTGGGAGCCTGCCACAGACGATGATGCCCCATCTATCCAACCTCCTTTTGGGGGCGCCCTAAGCGCAGTGCGCGCACAACGTAACTATTTGGGCATGTGGCCGTACTCGAAACCCATACTTTGTGGTACTAGGGGCATCATTGTTGTTTGATAACAGGCATTTTGATGCTTTTTCCGCATTGGGGATTTGGCATATTTGTATTTTCACCCATTTTCACTCATTTTTACCTATTTTCACTCGCCGCATGTTCTAGTTTCGAGGTTTATTTTCCCCCACTATGGCAGCCTTCAATGTGGGCACTCTACATCAACCTCCGTTGATTCACATTGTGTGTCGGATGCGGCTGCCAATGATGAAGATCAACATGCCGGCAAGCTTGCAAATGAAGATCAACCATGAGACAAAGAGCAACCTTTGGATCCCAGGATGCATGGTGGGCAAGTGTGCATCGTGAATGGTTACTTACTTGAATGGTGTTGCTGCAGAGATTCAATGGGGGGAAAGATTGTCTTTTGTCCTTTGTGACATTGGCGGATGTTCTTATTTGGGATGCCGAAGGGCGTAAAAGATCCAAGGAAAATTATTTCATGGCGTCTTATGGAAAGGAAAGGTAATAATACACAGCTGTGTTCAGCTAGGGAAGCTGGAGCGGCTTTATTTTGAGGACATTTGCATGGTGTGTGTTTGCGGCTCTTTAGGGGGGAGTTCAGTCTAAAAGCAGCGCGCAATGTGCGCGACGTGCGCGCGCAGTGCGCGCAGTGCAAGGATTGCCCCTTTGACACGTTTGCACCACACCCCGTCCCGGTCACCCCGACCACCCCCCCAATGGAATCCGCGAGTGGTATGCCGCCAAAGGATACCCTTGCAGCACTCGGGATCGGGGGAAGGCCTAGCCACTGAACGACTGACTGGGTTAGATTTGCGGAAACCTAGGACCAATTTGGAACACCGCGGACTGATTTGGAACACTAAGGATCAACTTGGAACACTAGAGAGCGCCTTGGCACACCAAGGACCAACTTGGAACGCCACGGACCACTTTGGAACACCAGGGACCCACTTGGAAAACTAGGGACCAACTTGGAACACCGGGGACCAACTTGGAACACCGGGTACCACCTTGGAACACCAGGGACCAACTTGGAAAACTAGGGACCAACTTGGATCACCAGGGAGCAACTTGGAACACCAAGGACCACCTTGGAACACCGGGGAGCAACTTGGAACATCGTGGACCATTGTGAAACGCCAGGGACCACCTTGGAACACCATGGACCACCTTGCAACGCCAAGGACCAACTTGGAACACCAGGGACCAATTTTGAACATTAGGGACCAATTTGCAACACCAGGGACCACCTTGGAACACCAAGGAGCAACTTGGAACACCGTGGACCATTGTGAAACGCCAGGGACTACCTTGGAACACCATGGACCAACTTGGAATACCAGGAACCAATTTGGAACATAAGGGACCAACTTGGAAAACTAGGGACCAACTTGGATCACTAGGGACCAACTTGGAACACCAGGGAGGAACTTGGAACACCAGGGACCACCTTTGAACACCAGGGAGCAACTTGGAACACCGTGGACCATTGTGAAACGCTAGGGACCACCTTGGAACACCACCAACCAACTTGGAACACCACGAACCATCTTGGAACACTAGGCTCCAACTTGGAACACTAGGGACCAACTTGCAACACCGGGGACCATGGTGGAACACCAGGCACCAACTTGGAACATCAGGGACCAACTTGCAAAACCAGGGACAAGCTTGGAACACCAGGAACCACCTTGGATCACCAGGGACCAAGTTGGAACGCCGGGGACGATCTTGAAATACCAAGGACCAATTTGGAACACCAGGGACCAACTTGGAACACCGGGGACCAATTTGGAACGCCAGGAACCAAACCTTTGAAATATCAGGGACCAACTTGGAACACCAGGGAGCAACTTGGAACACCAGGGACCACCTTGGAACACCAGGGAGCAACTTGGAACACCGTGGACCATTGCGAAACGATAGGGACCACCTTGGGACACCATGGACCACCTTGCAACGCCAAGGACCAACTTGGAACACCAGGGACCAATTTTGAACATTAGGGACAAATTTGCAACACTAGGGACCACCTTGGAACACCAAGGAGCAACTTGGAACACCGTGGACCATTGTGAAACGCCAGGGACTACCTTGGAACACCATGGACCAACTTGGAATACCAGGAACCAATTTGGAACATAAGGGACCAACTTGGAAAACTAGGGACCAACTTGGATCACTAGGGACCAACTTGGAACACTCAGGACCAACTTGAAACACTAGGGACCACGTTTGAACACCGGGGACCACCTTGGAACACCAGGGACCAAGTTGAAACACTAGGGACCAATTTGAAACACCACGGACGACCTTGGAACACCAGGGAACCAACTTGGAACACCAGGGACCAACTTGGAACACTAGGGACCACCTTGGAACACTAGGGAGAACTTGACACACTAGGGATCAATTTGGATCACCACGGACCAACTTGGAACATGAGGGACCAATTTTGAACACTAGGTACCACCTTGGAACATCGGGAAACACCTTGGAACACCAGGGACCAACTTGGAATACAAGGGACCAACTTGGAACACTCGGGACCAACATGGAACACCAGCAACCAACTTGGAACATCAAGGACCAACTTGGAACACCAGGGACCAACTTGGAACACCACGGACCAAATTGGAACACCAAGGACCCTCTTGGAACACCAGGGACCAACTTGGAAAGCCACGGACCAACTTGGAACACCAGGGACCAACTTGGAAAGCCACGGACCAACTTGGAACACCAGGGACCACCTTGGAATACCAGGGACCACGTTGGAATACCAGGGACCACCTTGGAACGCCAGCGACCAACTTGGAACACCAGGACCCAACTTGGAACACCAAGGACCGACTTGGAACACCAAGGACCAACTTGGAACACCCGGGACCACCTTGGAACACTAGGGACCAACTCGGAACACCAGGGACGGCCTTGGAACATCAGGAACCAGCTTGGAACACCAGGGACCTACTTGGAACAGCAGCGACCAATTTGGAACACCAGGGACCAACTTGAAACACCACGGAGCAACTTGGAACACCGGGGAGCAACTTGCAACACCGGAGCACATGGTGGAACACCAGGGACCAACTTGGAAAACTAGGGACCACCTTGGAACATCAGGGACCAACTTGGAACACCGGGGACCACCTTGGAACACCACGGACCAACTCGGAACACCAAGGAACGCCTTGGAACAGCAGGAACCAGCTTGGAACACCACGGACCAACTTGGAACACCGGTCGCCTCATGGGCTCCTAGAGGGCGCCTGGAGGGTGCCTAATGGACGCCTAGAGGGTGCCTAATGGGCGCCTAATGAATGCCTCACGGGCGCCCACAGGGCGCCTACTAGGTGCCTAGAGGGTGCCTAATGGTTGCCTAGAGGGCGCCTAATGGGCGCCTCATGGGCCCCTAATGGGCACCTATTGGGCACCCATTGGGCGCCTAGTGGGTGCCTAGAGGGCGCCGAATGGGTGCTGAGAGGGCCCCTTATGGGTGCCTCATGGGCTCCTAATGCGGACCTAATGGGCGCCTACAGGGCGCCTAATGGGCGCCTACAGGGCACCTAATGGGCGTCCAATGGGCCCCTAATGGACCCTAATGGGCTCCCAGTGGGCGGCTAATGGGCGGCTAATGGGCGCCTAGTGAGCGCTCAATGAGCGCCTACCGGGTGCCTAGTGGGAACCTATTGGGCGCCAAATGGGTGCCTAATAAGCGCCTAATTGGTGCCCACACGGCGCCTAGAGGGTGGCTAATGGATGGCTAATGGGCGCCTAGAGGGCGGCTTGTGCGCCTAATGGGTCCCTAAGGGGCGGCTATTGGGCGCCTAGAGGGCACCTACGGGGCCCCTAATGGGCGCCTAATGGACGCCGTGTATGTTGTAATTCGTGTAATTTTTTTTTCGCTGTAAATGCGCGTAACAAAAAAACCGTCAGGTCGTGTAATTTTTTTTTTGCTGTAAGTTGTGTAAGCCGGCTTACACGACTTACCGCAAAAAAAAAATTACACGACCTGACGGTTTTTTTGTTACGCGCATTTACAGCGGAAAAAAAAATTACAGGACTTACAGCAAAAAAAAAATTACACGGGGGGTGGCCGTGACACGGTTTTGGCCGCCCCCCTTATCCAGGATGATATCCAATTTCATTGCTAACGTGCGCCGCAAGCAGCATGGCACTGGCTCGAAAGTGACACGAGCGCACTTGCATAGCATCCTTTCCAGTTTCCCTCGTGAGTCGAGTGATGATGACACACTCATATTGCTCGGTCACACATACGAAACACCAAAAAAGATGTGCATGGTGTTCAGCACATTGCGATGGCTACGCAATGCCCGGTTGCAAGCAATTGAGGCAGAGCGTTGCGGCCCAGCTGTTTGGTTGGCAATTGATGGGACAGGCGAAACCATTTGCGAGAAGAATCGCATTCTTTTGATGTGCACCCTGACGGCGTCGCACAAGGTGGCTATATTGGGCATCGCAGTAGCCGGGTCAGAAAATAAGTTCTCTGTCCGCTACTTTTGCAACACCATGCGAAGAAAAGTGGAGGCATTGTTCCCTGGCTGGAAATGGCTTGTCCAATATGTTACAAGTGATGGTGCACCTGCAATGGGGGGTTCTGCTCACAAAGTGTGGCGTACCCTGGTAGCATGGTTGCAATGTGTGTACCACGTCTTCCGAAACTTCAAAAGAGCTCTGTCCCAGAGCCTACCCGGGGCTGCTTTCAAGAAAGAGCGTCTTGCACTGTATCAATGCCTCCAGACAATACGGTGTAGTTGGTCTCCCAAGGTTAAGAATGCCGGGTGGAATGCCTTGACCAACCGTCCTTCTACCCGTCCAGAACACTTGGCACATATCAAGGAGCAATATGTGGACCAGCGGTCGAACTGGGCAATTGGGGACTCTCCTGCCGGCATTCCTGCGGCCACCCCTTCTGAGCCGCATGCACATATGCTGAAGGTGGTCACCGACCATCGAAGGTCCACGTTGGTGGAATTCTTGCAAGTCACATTGCCAAAGATTGCCAAGCAATGGACTAGCCGCCCCTTTGCCTTTTCTGGACGTGCCCCACAACCCGAGCCGTGGATGTGGCAAGAGGGCCAAGCACTGCAGATGGCAGGTTCACTTTTCAACGATGGCGACGCTCTTTTTTTTGACCAAGGAGATTCCTCAAAAAAACGAGGCTTGAACGGACAACCCATTAAGGAGTATCGACCCATTGATGGTGCTGCCGTGGCCGAATGGAAAGCCACGTGGCGTAAGATAGAGGAAGGGACCTCAATTGTGTAGGAGGTGTTTGTAGCCTTTCTCCGCATCCACCGTGTGACAGCAGATGGTTGTACTTGTGCAAAGTATTGCACGTTCGCGATGTGTGAGGGTGTGTTGCTGTGGCTCCTCGTAAAAGAACCGAATTTTAAGGTACCCTCTCAATACTCTTGGGAGATTGTTGCCCAACGCCCTTTTCAGTTGGGCCGTATTGAGCGCAAGGTGACTGCACGTGCGGAGCCATCAACAAAGGTTCGCACCCGCCAGTCCGAAAAACTTGCATCCCAAAAGAAAAAGGCACTTGCAAAACGCCGCAGGAAGGTGGTGGCCGGTAGCGATACCGATAGCGACGCTAATGTCTCCACGCTTGCTCTGGACGCACCCAGTGCTGATGAGTCTACGTCTACTACCGTTGCTGCACCCATGGACTTGGCATTGCGTTAATCTCTTTCGGCCACCTTATGTGTGTGGCCAATGTCACAAGACCGTGTACCTGTGGTGCATGCATTGTGAGGGGTGTGGCTTTTGCCTACACACTTTGGAGTGTCCAGTTCGTGGAAGGGCCCACCCCAACACGGACAAGTGGCTCTTTCAAAAGTGGTGTCAGGAGGTAGACGTTGAGGAGGTTTTGACCGCCACCCTCCCCAACGAGCCCGTGTCTGGTGACGAGGAGTTGGACGTCCTTTCTAATCCTCTATTGGCTTCTCCCCCAGGTAAGGAGGTGAAGAAAAAAGAGGTCCAGTCATCTGATTCAGAGGTGGACCTCTTTGCACCTCCCCCTACGGCCCCTGTGCCAAAGAAGAAGGCGAAGGGAAAGAAGGTCTTGCCCAAGGCACCCCCTATCGACCCTCCCAATCCCCAAAGGCGTACTCGGAGCACCATTCCGAGCGAAACAACCCCTTTGGGGGTGGGAGATTGGTTGACCGACAAGGATATCCTGTGTTGGTTGAACCAAGAGGTTTGCCACAATGAAATCGATGAACCACGTGTGTGGACTCTCGCGGTTCTATATATCAAGAGACTCTCCAAGTACATGCAGAGAGTTGAATCCGGCGAAGGAATGACCAACATGAGGTGGTGCCGCCGCCACATTTTTGTGGTTAATTCCAATGACAAGGAAGGGTTGCACTGGTTTGTGTGTGCCTTCGATTGTCGTGTCCGGTTGGAGCTTTTCACTATTTGGGTTTGGGAACCCCTAAGCTCCACTCAATTGATCCGTCCTTTCTTGTCGGCCTTGAAGAAATCTTCGCGAACCACCAAGCACCGCGCCTTGGGATTCCAAACGGACGGTTGGTCTTGTGGTTTTCAAAGCTTGAACATCGCAAAGCAGGTGGTGGAGCACCGGGGTACTTTTTCCAATGTGCCCCTTGTCCCAATGGGTGCCGGTTTTGTGGACTATGTGCTCAGCATTGTTAATGCTGATCGTGCTATGCGGGTCGCTCAAGCGCCCGGTGATGATGTGGAGGGCGTGACCGAGCTGTCTGGCCCTCCTGAGTCCCCCCCCAGCACCCAAGTTGAAGGTGCACTTTCGGCTAGGGAGGACAGTGTTCAGGCCACCCCCACCCCACTCGAAGGCAAGGAGGTCTCCGCCGAGCAGAGCGTGGAAAGCCCGGAGGCCAGGCCGCAACCTTCCGTGGACACTCCCACCGAGGAGGAGGACACCCGTCCCAAGGTCCTCATCTGTGGACAGTGGCGCAAGGTGCCGGATGGCTATGTAGCGCGACCAGCTTTTCATTGATGACCTGTGCAAGCAGCTAGTGCCAGAGTTGCGCGCCGCTTGTCACCTTAACCCCAATCCTGGTGCAAAGCCCAAGTCCGGTGACACAAAAACGGACTTGATCTACAAGCGTGCATTCTGCAACTACTTGTAGCGGGTGCATGTTTTGTGGGCTGTATTTTCCTCCGCCGTTTGGTGTACCAATGGTGGAGCATATAAGATTGCTATAATATTGGCCCCATACCAGTGCCTTGGTGGCCTATAATGGTGGCGCTAGCGTTGGCCATGGCCCTGTCAGGACTCTTCTCTTGGGCCTGATTTTGAGTCTAGTGCCAATGACAACATGTGAAACTATGTTATATTGGCCGAGTCCCAACTAATTGGTGGCCACGCAGAGTACTATGTGCTTTGTGGACTCGGCGTCCCATCGTTAAGGTCGCTATGGGGTGCTGTACGGAACCGGCAGCTGTACATATTGCGCATGTATTGCAAAGGTTGCATTTCTTTCAATTTTTCAATTTTTTTTATAATTTACACGACTTACCGCAAATAAAAAATTACACGACTTACCGCAAAAACAAAAAAATTCAATTTTTTTCTATAATTCACGCGACTTACAGCAAAAAAAAAAATACACGCATTTACAGCAAAAAAGAAAATTACACGACTATACGGTTTTTTTGTACACGACTTACATTTTTCACATGGACGCCTAGTGGCCGCCTAATGGCGGCGGGGCGGGGCGGGGCGAGGCGGGGCAGCCGGTACATTTTTCCAAAACTTGAAAAAATGTACCGTCTGAGAATGATTAATTCCCAGCCGGTACATTTTCCCCCCTGGTTGGGCGGGGCGGGGCGGGGCGGGGCGGACGGTGCATTTTTCCAAAACTTGAAAAAAATGTACCAGCTGAGAATTATTAATTCCCAGCTGGTACATTTTCCCCAGTTTTCGGGCCGGGCCGGGCGGGCTGGGGCGGGGCGGGACGGCCGGTACGTTTTTCCAAAACTTGAAAAAATGTCACAGTTATTAATTCCCAGCCGGTACATTTTTGCAAGTTTTCGGGCAGGGTGGGGCGGGGCGGGGCGGGGCGGGGCGGGGCCAGTACGCTGAGAATTACTGATTCCCAGCGTACATTTTTCCAAGTTTTCGGGCGGGGCGGGGCGGGGCGCAGTATCCGTTGCTTCATTCACTCCCTCCGCCCCCCTCCAGCCCCAAATTGTTGGAGGCGGTGTCATGGATTCAAACCAGCGGGCCTCAGGCCCCCAGACCCTGTTCCTTATTATTTTTTTTTGCCCGACACTTTTTTCATTGATGTTCACCCTTCTGACAGAGAAGTTTCCTTATTGCATCTTATCTGATTGGTTGAAGTGCACATCAAAGCCATGGAGGAAGTCTCGGGTCCCTCATCTTCCATCGTCTGGTGCATCCTCTGCTGTATCACGGTCTCGATGCTCCCCTTCATCATTTGCGATTTGTACTTCGCCTACAATGACACTTCCGAGTGCCTTACGAGGGATATCCAGAAGTACTCCATTGCCTTTAACTTGAAGACTTGGCTACTGGTGGATGGCTATACCAGTCTGTCATTACTGAGCTGCTGTTTCTTGTCAGCCAGCCTCGTAATGTGTTCAACCACCGCTGGTTTGGGCTGCTTCGTGTGCACGGCATGCTTTGCTTCCCTCTTCGGAACGTTCCGCTTGTCCTGGATGATTGTTGGGGCCATCATGTTCTGGGGCGAGCTCAATGCCCTCAAAGATGCCAAGAACCAAAACCTCTGCAGCTCTGCTTTGAGTGGATACATGTGGGCTCTCTTAATAATATCATTTATCTCGGCATTCTTCAGCATGTGCAGTGGGCGTGCAGCAAAGAGGGACCAAAGTGATTAGTACGTCCTATGCATCAATGCCCCGCTGTTGGGATCCATACCACTGTGTGTGTGAAACTGGGACACATGATAAATGTGGAACCCTCTTGTGCCTTATGCCTTACCGTGGAGTGCATTGCCTCTGGTTTGCATGTGTCTGTTTTTTAGGCCCCCCCCCCCCCCGGGTTAGGGTAGGCGAGGCACTAAGAAAAGGCCTGTACCTTGCCCTGCAGATGGTAGCAGGTGGTGCCCATGAGACTCCTGCTCACACCCCTCGCCCACATCCGGGGTAACGACCAGGTCATCCCCCAAGAGCGGGTTGGTGGTTTTGAGGGCAAGGGCTATATTCTGGGTGCCAAAGGTGAAGCTGGAACACATGACAAATGAGGAACCCTCGTTTGTACTATATGCCCTACTTCTTGACCAAGGCTGTTGCCTGAGAGCTCACATTGCACTCATTGAACTTGTTGAGCCAGAGAAACAAAAAATACCACTGTGTGTGTCGTGGTTGTGGTGGTGTGCGTGCATTTGGCTGTGTGCGTATCTGTTTCCACAGATGCTCTAAAATCCTGTATATCTGAAACCTCGGGGTCGTCATGCGATGAGCCACTGGTCTACGGCACATCCTGCAACATGTGCACCTGTCATTGATGATGCAGCTTGCACTCCAGTGGTGGAGTCACCGAAAACACAATCATTGGGCCCATGCTTCATGCAGTCCATCCCAATGGTATGCACTTTAGGCACACCACAGCCTCAGTGGTATGGAGATAAACTTAGGTTTCGGAAACTGGCGGTGTTTGTTCACTTGCCTGCTAAACGCACCTGACCCCATACCCCAAACAACAGTCCGAACCCCCTTCACAAACGCGAGAACTGTCCATTGCCAAGATCTCCGATGGTTCAAGTGAATGCCATGCCCGTGCATTCGCGCCACACTCTTGCATTGCCACATTCCGTATGGCGCATTCCCCATTCAGAGGTGGCCAACCAGGCCCACCAAATCACAACAACAAGCACAACAAGTGGGAAACCGGAAAGAAAAGATGCACGACAGCCACCGTTGATTAGCCCATCTTTCGCATTATATCCCTCTGCCACACCGAGCCCCTGAACCAGCCCCCCATCCCCAAGCGGCTGCGAACGCCCCCCGTTAAGACCGCCAGTCCAGAACTGTTGCACCTTGAGGGTTACGGAGGGTTGCTTACAATGTCGCAATTTTCCCGCAATTTTCCCGCAATTTTTCCGCAATTTTTCGCAATTGGTTTTGACCCCCCCGGACCGCAATCCCCCCCCCCCCCCTGTCCTTACACCCACCCTGCAGCACGGAATACCCCGTGCCCCTCGCACGCGAGTATTCTGTTTTGCCTCGCTCGACTCCAACCTGCACCACCTCAGTGCAGCGTCTGCACATCCCAGAGGTTGTATGCAGCAGTCCTGACTGCGATTGCACAGTTTGTTGAATGTGTTGAAAGGATGTCTGTGCCCCTAATGTTTGGCTATCCTTCTTGTTGGGTTTCGTGGTGGTGAATGGTGTTGCCTTTTCCACCAGGGGGTCCCATAAGGACGGTCACAAGTTTTTTTTTCATTAAGGGAGCCACTTTCTTTTTTGGTCCAACCGCCGTCGGTTACCCTCCAATCACCACATGGAGACACAGTGTGTCCTGTGCGTACCCAGAGGTACTGTGATGCATCATGCTGAAAGCCTGGTGAGATGTTGTTCTCTCTTCCCCTCTCTTTTTGGGAGACAATGATCATGTTGCAGTAGGAGGCCAGAGTGGGCTCATCAAGGGATGTCAGCTGGCTGGCATACTCACACCATCCGGTCAAAGGTTCCAAAGATGCCGCCAAGCGGCCCTGCTCTGAGCTAGTCAGCTTACGCGGTGACCCTTTAGGCGTGGAGGGGTAGGGATAAGGGTGGTCGGGAGGGAAGGGAGCTCAAGAATTGTCCACCAGGTTGTGGTCATTTGTTCTGTTGGGGAGGATGGAGGCAGAGACATGGGTGTGTGCATCATAGTATTATTGCATTGCCGCACCTGTGCTTTGTTGATTATTCCCGTGTATGTTGGATGTATGGGAAGGCTCTCTTTGCTTTATGGAGTCGTCTTCATGAATTGCCTTTGCTGCATACACAGTAGTTTGACATACTGTGCATCAGATTTAACTGTACACGTATTTGCCTCGCTTTGCTTCGTTCGTTTGCTTCAAGTGCTAGGGACATTTGCATAGTGTTCTGCTTTGCCAATAATCTTGATTTTCACTAGCTCGGTCTTCCAAAATAAGGTAGAAGACATTTCATAGACAAGGTCATCGAGATGACAGGCCTGCAGTTGCGAAGTATGCTCAGCTTGCTAAAGCAGGCATTTCAAGACACACCCGAACTCAATTCGTCTAAGCCATCGACTAAAAATTTACAAGCTTCGCTGATTGTAGACTGCCCAACTCTTCACTCAACTTCTGTGAGTAGCCTTGTCGAGGACACTTCATTTCCTAATTGTGAATTTTACGCCATTTGGTGCAAAAAGGCTAAGGAACCCTCTCCACACTTGGTACTGGTACTAGACCTGTTCAATTTAGTGGAAGTACCACTGAGTCCCGTTCCAAAGCTCACAGCAAAACCAGCAGAATTTATCAACATCGAGCCACTCTCAAAAAAAGAATTGTTCAAGTAAATTCCATAGCCTCCGACGAACCCCAAGCCTGCCACTTTTTCTGCGGAACCATCTGCGTAGATGGTGTGGAAGCCTTAATCCTCATAGTCGCAACTCAAAGCATCATGTTTTTGTGAATCGCGAACCGCTTGATCAAAGTTGCATTGTCTTCTTGCCTGAGCTTTGGAAATAGGTGCAGTCAGTGGTAGCGGTTGTAAGTTGGGATGAGTCAGTTTGCCCCCGTTGAGGAGGGCAGACAATGAATCCATGAAAAGACAAAGATCACTGGAGGGGATTGGTGGTCGCTGGAGCTTGGTCCAGGAAGGTACTGAAGAAATCCGTTAGTGCATGAACTACTGCCACGTGGGCACCTTGACTCTAGCCTAGCACCGGCAGTCCCAGTTGACCATAATGGCCAACCGGGCCATGACCCCTCGGGGCCCACCTCCCCCCCACTCTACGCCAAACCAACAATACCGCGGAACTCTATGCAACCATTCAAGCCACCAACCTTTTTCTAGCTCGGAAGCTGGCCATTTGCAATGACTCTTCCCTGGGTTTCTTGGGCGCTACTGAGATAACTCGAAAATGGGCCCTTAACAACTGGGTGGGCTCGAATGGACCCCTAAGCAATGTACAACTTTGGAAGGAGCTCTGTCAGAGCTTGACCCTCCATTGCGTGAAGTGAAGTGGATTGAAGTCCCCTCCCATGCGGGAATGCAGGGGAACGGAGAGGCTGATTCGCTGGCCGAGATCGGCCACCTAGCCAGCCCAATTGTCATCAGCTCGAAGGCTTCATCAACCTGTAAGATTGGGCGCTCTGTGCCACCTCAAAAAACTACCACCTCACCCGCAAATCCTTGCTCGATACATCTAAATTTCTCAAACTCCAATTGGGAGCCTGCCACAGACGATGATGCCCCATCTATCCAACCTCCTTTTGGGGGCGCCCTAAGCGCAGTGCGCGCACAACGTAACTATTTGGGCATGTGGCCGTACTCGAAACCCATACTTTGTGGTACTAGGGGCATCATTGTTGTTTGATAACAGGCATTTTGATGCTTTTTCCGCATTGGGGATTTGGCATATTTGTATTTTCACCCATTTTCACTCATTTTTACCTATTTTCACTCGCCGCATGTTCTAGTTTCGAGGTTTATTTTCCCCCACTATGGCAGCCTTCAATGTGGGCACTCTACATCAACCTCCGTTGATTCACATTGTGTGTCGGATGCGGCTGCCAATGATGAAGATCAACATGCCGGCAAGCTTGCAAATGAAGATCAACCATGAGACAAAGAGCAACCTTTGGATCCCAGGATGCATGGTGGGCAAGTGTGCATCGTGAATGGTTACTTACTTGAATGGTGTTGCTGCAGAGATTCAATGGGGGGAAAGATTGTCTTTTGTCCTTTGTGACATTGGCGGATGTTCTTATTTGGGATGCCGAAGGGCGTAAAAGATCCAAGGAAAATTATTTCATGGCGTCTTATGGAAAGGAAAGGTAATAATACACAGCTGTGTTCAGCTAGGGAAGCTGGAGCGGCTTTATTTTGAGGACATTTGCATGGTGTGTGTTTGCGGCTCTTTAGGGGGGAGTTCAGTCTAAAAGCAGCGCGCAATGTGCGCGACGTGCGCGCGCAGTGCGCGCAGTGCAAGGATTGCCCCTTTGACACGTTTGCACCACACCCCGTCCCGGTCACCCCGACCACCCCCCCAATGGAATCCGCGAGTGGTATGCCGCCAAAGGATACCCTTGCAGCACTCGGGATCGGGGGAAGGCCTAGCCACTGAACGACTGACTGGGTTAGATTTGCGGAAACCTAGGACCAATTTGGAACACCGCGGACTGATTTGGAACACTAAGGATCAACTTGGAACACTAGAGAGCGCCTTGGAACACCACGGACCAGCTTGGAAGACCACGGACTGCATTGGAACACAAGAGACCAACTTGGAACACCAGATACCAACTTGGAACACCGCGACCAACTTGGAAGACCAGCGACCACTTTGGAACACCAGGGACCAACGTGGAACACCAGGGAGCAATTTGGACAACCGGGTACGAACTTGGATCACCAAGGACCAACTTGGACCACTAGGGACCAACTTGGAACACGAGGGACCACCTTGGAACACCAGGGACCAACTTGGAACACCAGGGACCACCTGGAAACACCAGGGTACAACCTCGAACACTAGGGACCAATTTGGAAGACCCGGGACCACCTTGGAACACCACGGACCAATTTGGAGCACCAGAGACCAACTTGGAACACCAGGGACCACCTTGGAACACCAAGGACCAACGGGGAACACCACGGACCACCTTGGAACACCAGGGACCAACTTGGAACACCAAAGAGCACCTTGGAACACAATGGACCAACTCGGAACACCACAGACCAACTTAGAACACCGCGGAGCAACTTGGAACACCCGGGACAACCTTGGAAGCCCAGCGACCAACTTGGAATCCCAAGGACCAACTTGGAAGACCAGGGACCACCTTGCAACACCAGGGACCACCTTGGAAGACCAGGCACCACCTTGGAACACCAGAGACCAACTTGGAACACTAGGGACCAACTTGGAACACATGCACCCACTTGGAAGACTAGGGACCACCTTGAAATACTAGGGACCAACTTGGAACACGAGGGACCAACTTGGAACACCGGGGAGCAATTTGGACCACCGGAGGCCAACTTGGAACACCAAGGACCAACTTGGAACACAAGGGACCAAATTGGACCACCAAGGTCCAACTTGGAACACCAAGGACCACCTTGAAACACCAGGGTAGAGCTTCGAACACTAGGGACCAACTTCGAAAACCACGGACCAAATGGGAACACCAGGGACCAACTTGGAAGACCAGGGAGCTACTTGGAAGGCCATGGACCAATTGGGAACACCAGGGACCAACTTGGATCACCAGGGACAAACTTGGAACACCACGGCCCAACTTTGAAGACCAGGGACCACCTTGGAACACCGGAGACCAACTTGGAACACTAGGGACCAAATTGGAACACGAGGACCAACTTCTTGGAACTTGGAAGACCAGGGACCAGCTTGGAACACTAGGGATCAACTTTGAACACGAGGGACCAACTTGGAATAGCAAGGACCGCCTTGGAACACCGGGGAGCAACTTGGACCACCGGGGACCAACTTTGAACACAGGGGACCAACTTGGACCACCAGGGAGCAACTTGGAACACCACGGACCAACTTGAAACACCAGGGACTAAGTTGGAACACTAGGGACCAACTTAGAACACCGGGCACCATCGTTGAACACCAGGTACCACGTACCTAGCTGTACGTGAAATGTGTGTGTACCCGTCCCAAGTCTTTGTGGTACTACCTCATTCGTAGTTTTACCCTTACACTTTGTGATTTGATTTGTGTTTATGTGTTCTTTCACGGGTTGTGCACGCATGCTCAGTGTTCATGATGGTGCTGAACTGTGCATTGACTCATTTAGCAATCATTGATGTGTTATGCTGTCCTACTGCAACACTTTGAGACCAACACTTGGAGAGCGCCTCAGTCTTGGGCAAAAAGATGTCTAAGATATGTGGCGGGCAAGTGACAATCAAGATCAATCACTGCATTTGTGGCAACCGTTTGGGCATTTTTGCAACATTTGGGGTTCACAAATTGACAGCACAGTCTCATGAGTTTTGGATGCGGAGCCTCTTTCAGATGTGTAGGTTTAACCAAAGTGACTACGCTCTCCCATGTCCCGGGGGAGGGAGGTGATCAAGCGAACAGAGAGGCCCCAAGTAAGTTCATGTATAGGTTTGCACCATTGTTAAGGGTCTCCGGTATTGTCAGTACGGGCAAAAGAATCGTAAGAAAGCCAACATCAGAGGGGATGGTTACATTCATCTCCCCATACAATTGCAATGTGATGCATGCATTTTCATGTAAATTCATGTGTTGGTTCGCAGACCTAATTAGAGAGCAAAATACCTGCATCTGTGTTTGTTGATGAACTGCGTTGGGGGGGGGGTTCAAATGAACGAAGAGGCCCCAAAGAAAAATTTATGCGTTTGTTTGTACCCTTATTGGCGGCCTCCGGTATGGGCAAAGGAATTGTAAGAAAGCAAACATCAAAGGAGGGTTGCCGTGCATAAATGCAGCATGCAGGCTAGGCACAGCCCCATGGTGCAATGTTGAGGGCCCCATCACTTGTGGAACCGCCTTGGAAGGGGGGGGGGCAGAGGAAGTACTCTGCAGCATTTGGGAATGGGTTTAGAATGCAATGGAAGCATGGCAATCATGTGGGTCGGCCTTGCAGGCGTGGAGCCCCGAGAAAAATCAAAAAGCTGGGTGGAGTGGTACGGTTTGGCGCCAAAGGGGGCGGGGGGGGGGGGGTCACAGAGATGCAAGTGGTCAAAGGCACAGCCCTTGGAATGCTGAAGAGCCAACCGGTGCATCAATGATGTGGGCTGTCCATTGCCTATTTCGGTATTTTGCTCTTCTTGCCCGCCCTCCACAGCTTGTTTTTCCGCTTTCCTTTATGGGCTTGTTTGCAAAAAGCTCTAGAGCCATCGCGCGGTCCGCCCCTGCCACTACTCACTAACCCTTGCCAAGCAACACTGGCAGAGTGTACACGGAGTGATATGAGAAAAGAGCGCAAGCCACCTGTTTGCTCTCTCCAGGAGAAGCTGTATCCTCAACAGCCACTCGCCCTCCACCCGAGCTGCCCGTGCCTGCCCAAAAATATCGGAACCCTTTCAAGGCATGTCTTCCATTCGCATCTTTTGCTTGCATCATGCTCATCTGCTAATCCGCCTAGTGGTAGCAAGTTGGCTTAGAGTCAGAGACATATCACAATTCAAAGAAATGGGTAGTATCCTGCATCGTGATATGGTCCAAATAGCCATTGCAAATACAGTTATGCACATATGTGAATCATAGCATATCATCCACTAATTCTTATAACACCAAATCATCCCATATTGCCTTATCTATCTCATATGGTACTATCCTCACAACCAAATGGAAAGTATAGGATCCTAGGTCCCATACATAGGCTCAAAGAATGCTGCCTTAAGGGCAATATGATTGGGGTACGGTTGTAACCTGTTTCAGTATAGCTCATCATCCGACGATTTGCCGTGAATTTGTTGCTGATATATTCCCATCCATTGCAATGCATAGTTTGCCCATCTCTTTGTGTTTTAGCACTGATCTACTAATCTGAAAAATAATGTTGCACATGGGCCTGATGGCGTGCAAAGCCATTACGCAGATAGCTATGACAGCAAATCACTGCGGTGGATTGGGGTTTGCCGCTTGTCACGAATGCTCTAGAGTTTCAGAGTTTGCCTACCTTTTGCCGCTGATAACCGAAAAGGAAGGCACTCGCAGTTTTCAGGAACTGTGATGCATGAACCAGCAGAGGAACCAGTGCAAGTCCCAGCATCAGACTCTGCAATGGGTTTAACATAATGAAATACTAAACTCCCCCTGGCATGTACCAAAAAGTAACCCAAGATGTACCAACAAACCACCTCTTTGCACCAAAAGGCCCCGCTGCCTGGCCACCTTTGCATGCTATGCTTATGCACCCTCCTACAACCCGCCCCCTGTTGTTCTCCCATGGCCACAGCTCAATTTCAACCTTCCTTTCCTCACCAAACTACTCCTTCCTTTCCTCACCAAACTACTCCTTCATTCACAGGAGCTTCGTTTGCAGACCCCTGTTGGTGGAACCCCCCCCCCCCCCCCGTGCCTCCCAAGCAGACCAAAATGTGACTTTATGATCTGACTTGAATCCCACACCCTTGCAATGCAACAAACAGCACAATGCAACACAGAAACGAATAAACCCATGCTGGATGAGTTGTTTGACATCATCAGAATCTGCCCCAGAACCAGAGGCCGATGTTGAAGGAGAATATTTCTTATAATGGCTTCCTTGGGGCCATAGCCTTTGGGGCCGTAGCAGTTAAATTCACTGAACAGCAGCGCAGGCAGGTGCACAGTGTGTAGTGCAGAATAAAACCGCAAATACGTTGTTAACCAACCAAGAAAAGAGGTGAGATTGTCTTACCAACAATGTCATACACCGCTTGAAAGCAGGGACCTGTGCCCGTTCACTTTTCACATACAAGAGCCTGCATCAGTACACAACACTGAGGCAATGTGAGAACTGTCTTTTGAAAATGCTACAAAGAATACCAAAGAGTGCACTTTACTTGATACACTGTGAGGCATGCTGTCCCAATTGTTGTCTGTTCATGATACAATTGTCTCTCCAGTGTTCTCGAAAGCCCTTTCCCAGTTGGATTACAGGGTTTGCTTTTCACACATGGTTCAGTCGAACACCCACAGTCAGATATCCGCCATTTCAACCAGCATGTCACTGATCGGTTGGTAAAACCACTTGCAAGAAATCTGTCAAACAGATCAAAATTGTCTTGGAATCCGGGGAAATGGTGTCTCTGCTCCGTTTTCACCTCATCTTTCTTTCCAGCAAAAACACATGACTGCTTCATCAAGAGGCAGTGCAGTCCTTCCTTCGCAGCACAAGCACCTACCATCCACATCTCAGGGAGCTGCTGCTACAAAAGTGTCAGCACATGCTCTTGGCAATGTGGGCAGAATGTTTACTGGGGCACGACACACTCTCCTAGATTCCCCCCCCCCCCCCTTGTATAAGCTATGCCAATGTACACAATTATTACGGTCCCTACGCCTACTGTAGCTTGGACAAGGGCGTGGCTTGCGCGCAACACATGCAACTGCCGACACACACGTGCGCAAGCCACACGTGCCGAAAATGGCAATTCAGGACCTATGGGATGCATCAGACCAAAATTCTATTGCCTTCGGCAGTGCACCTCGAAGAGAGGTTGACAGTCAGCCAATCAGTCCCTGAGCCAGCAAGCAGGCAGTCAGACAGATACACACAGTTTTGGTTTTTTTTGCAGTGGCAGATGCGGCCCCAAGCAGCAGGGAGGCCCTTCGCCGCGATCTAAGTAGTGGCCGAGTGGTGACGCAGCCGACCGATATCCGTGTGATCGCCGGTTCGAACCCCAGTCTGAGTCTGCCCAGTTTAGCGCCGCCGCCGGCGGCGCCGCCGCCGGCGCTAAAAGTCAGCAGATAGGACTCAAACCGACGCCTGCACATCTGGTGTCGGCTGCGTTACCATTGGACCGCTGGCCCTGTTACCATCACCGTGCGTCCCCACTGCTTTTACCCTATTAAGCAAAAACTTTTGACCCCCCCCCCCACCCCCCACCCACCCCCCCCCCTCAAAAAAGTGATATCCAGTTTTAGGGGGTAGAGGCCTCAAAATCAAAAAATCCATTGGGGGATGCTCTTATTGGGCAAAATAATGATTTTACAAGGGGTTGGACATCCAATATCATGCCTTGGGGTATGCTACGCGAATGACCCCAAAAAAGGGGGGTATATGACGCCCGCGCCTGCGCTTGATCTAACAACCTCTCTTCGAGGTGATTTTTTTTTTCCTGGTGCACCAGCAGGGGGCCACATGTGCTGAAATTGGCAAATATGACGACAAACCCATGTCTTCTGTCGCCACACTACATTTCGTATGTAATTTAAATTACGTACAAAATTATTACGGTCCCTACGCCTACTGCAGCTTGGACAAGGGCGTGGCTTATACAAATGGGGGGGGGGGGGGTAATGTAGCACGCTGTGATACAGCCACACAGCCGAGTTCGCACTTCTTCTTTTTGTGACGGTGCACCAATAAACTGATGGAGGCACACCAAATTGTGCTCTTCCACCTGCTGGTTCAGATGCAAGGGACCATGGCATGCTGTAGAATCCAGCACAACATACACCGTAACCTTTTTTGGAGAATTGTAATAGATCGCCATAGCACCATATTCGTCAGCACGAGTACAATGGACAGCACGAGTACAAAGTGGTATTTCCCTTCCTGAGTGCTTCACAGAAAACAGTCAGGAGAAAGAGTCCAGCCTCAGCAAACAAACAGATCATAAGTAGAATCAGTGGATGCGAGTGTTTGGTACTCCCATGTGTAGCAAGGGCCTGCTGATCAGCAGCGATCCATCAACAGCGTATCTTGCAATCAACCGCCACATTTCCATCAATACACACTGGGCAGCTGTGAAAACAACAGCGAACAAAATGAAGTGTTCGCATTGCGTCAGATCAATCGATCAACACATGTATCCATTAAACTCCAACAAATGATACCCATGACAACCGGGAAATCCTCGCAGCCACAATGCACCAGATCAAACACGGAACCACAAATGCAATTGAATAGCTAGCTAATTAATCGATTCTTATACAGAATCTCCCTGATTCTCCCTGAGCACTTTCTGAGCATAATCTTCTAAATAATTGTGACTGTGCAAGGGTAACTGATTCCCATCAGCACTTGCTACTGAGAGACCTATCTTCAAGCACGATTAGCAGGAACGGGCCACATCATGTAACCTCACAGACGCTGCCCTCATGACGGATGACTACTGTGCATTCTCAAACATTGATGTGAGTGGGTTTCTTAAATTGTGATCACCCATCCTGCCCACCCACCGCCATTTTCTGCTTCGCAGGAGAAGACCATCACAACTCACAGACTAAAGCTGCATGAACCGAGTATAAGTAAAGAAAGCAGCATCAAACAAGAGCGAACTGACTGAAGAACCAAAGCGATGAGAATTCAGATTTCCGCGCAGGACTCAAGGAGGCACATCGGGAGAATGAATGCAGCAAACCAAATTGGCCTGGCATCTGCACTTCTTGGGGAACCTGATTCTGTCATAGTGTCTTGGGAGGCAAATTGCTCAGAGGCAGTGGGATTGTTGCGTTCAAACAAGTCATCAACGCTCTGAGATAGGCTCTGGGCATGGGCAGCGATGTCTGCCACAGCACTCTCTATACACCAGCGGTGCCCTCAGCCCCGTGGTGCGTCCCCTACCATAGTCTTGCTGGGTTTGGGTTTCACCCTGGCTGCCACCTGGTCTTGACCCGCAGGCATAGTTCCACACCTACGGTTTTCGTTTGAGGTGGTCGTGCCCGTGTCTCAGCCGGCGCCGCCCCAGGTCCGGTTTGTGGGGGTGGATGCCCTTCCCAAGGGCGGAGCCGCTTTTTTTTTCTTGGGCAGGGCAGGGGCTGGGGGCGGGGGGCAGTCAGGGTTTTCCCTGCCTTTGTGTGCGAGCCGTGGTGGCTTGGTGTGCCTGTGCGCGCCGTCGTGGTTGGTGGTGTGGTGTGTGCTGGGGTGTCCCCGCCCTCCCAGGTTGGTGCCCGTAGTGTTATGTGGTGGTGTGCGTGGTGTCTTGCAGTTCGGTGTGGGTCGGGTTAGCCCCGACCTGTCCTTGGGGGTTCGGGGACCATTGTTGGCCGGGCTTGCCCCGCCCTGTCGTGCCGTGTCGTGTTTTGGAGTGTGGCATGGCGTTGTTCGGTGCAGTTTTGTCTGTTCTGGTGGTGTGTTGTGTGTTTTGTGTTGTGGCCAGGGTATCCCCGTGTTGTCGCGTTGGGTGCCCCTGCTTGGGTCTGGGTGCAGCAGCATCGCGTGTGCGTTTTGGTGTCTACAAACCCCCGTGTCATCCGTGATGTGTTGCCCCTGCGCTCAGGAGACTGTTGCCCCTGCGACTGTTGCAAAGCCCATGCAGACCACCCCTGGCCCCACGTGACGTCGCAGCCTTTCTGGAGCACGTGGGCCTCCTTCGGTCTGCTCTCCACTCAGCCTAAACACCGTCAGGGGCTCCTTCAAGATGCCTGGGCCTTGTGCTCCTGTGGGCTGGCCGTTTTTGTTGATGTCGTTGTTGTGGTTGGGTGGGGGGGGGGGGGGGGGGGCGCTTCTGGGCTTGTCCTTGGTGCGCTGTCGCGTTGTGTGACGTCGTGTTGTGTTTTGGGGTGTATGGGCCGTACCCCCATCGGTGCGCACGTGTCGTTGGCTGGGCCACCGTAGTGGGGGGGATGCCCGCCGCCCCGTCGTTGGTGCCCACTGTGCGCGGCGGTCAGGGCATCCCCGTTTGAGGATGTCGGCGTCCGTGGGTATCCCTCCCGCGGTGTGCGCGCTGTGGCGTTCCCCTCGCTGCCGGGGGGCGGGCCTCCGTGGGTTGCCGTGTCGTTTGTCGTGTGTGGCGGGGTCTCCCCTTCTTTTTTGTGTTGGGTGTGGGTTGGTGCGGGCCGGTGTATCCCCACCCTCGGCTGTGGCCGGTGGCTCGTGGTTGGTGCTCTCGGCCGCCGCTGGTGTGGGCCGCTGCCACTGGGCCGTGGTTCGTTTTCGCCGCCGGTCTCTGTCCGTTTGCCTGTATCTGGTCCCCGGTGCCCTCCCTGATGTCCCATACGGTTGGCGGCGCTCTGGCTTTGGCTGTCGTTGTGTGCCTCTGCTGCGGTCCCGGAGCGGGATCGTCAACGACCGCCCCACACGGGGGGGGGGGGGGGGGGCAACTACAATTGGTCCACATGCGACCCAGCCCCGCCGCTATCTGTCAAAACTTGCGGGGGGGGGGGTACAAGGACCGGGCCCGGCCGCTCCCCCCCCCGTGCCGCCCCAGTCCTCCCGCTTCGCACCGCAGCCCCCGATGCCTGTCCTTAGGGCCTCTCAGGGCGTGTGCGCCTCCGCGCGCCTCTCCAGCCCCGCCAGCCCCGCCTGCAGGACCGCCGCGAGGTCCTGCTCTGCGGCCTTCGTCTTCGGCAGCACAATCCCCGCGCACTGCCCGTCCCCCAGGGGGATCAGCGTCATCATCCCCCACAGCCCCTGGAACTCCTTCACCGGCAAGTCCACCAGCTCCGCCCCCGACGGCGCCAACCGGGCCACCACCACCGGCCCCAGCGCGGCCCCATCCGCGTCCGATTTGGTGAAGAGGCCCCCCGCGCTCAGGGGCGTGAGGATGATGCTGCCCCGCACGTTCTGCCCCAGGCCGCGGGCCAGGGCGGTGCGCCGCGCCTGGAACAGCACCACGTCCCGGATCAGCTCCGCCTCCCCCCGGACGGGCTGGAACGCCTCCACGTCCTCCGCGGCCGCCTGCATCAGCCCCGCGATCGCGGCGCGCGCGGCCTCCAGGCCCTTGGGGACGTGGTGGCCGTAGTACTTCTGGCCCTCCTGATGCGGCAGCACCACCACCGAGGCCATGTCCTCGGGCACCTTCCCGCACACCAACTTGTGCTCCTTCCACGCCCTTCTCTGGCAGGCCTCCCCGCAGTAGCGGACGCTCTTGCAGCGGCCGCAGCGGCGGAACTTATGGGGGAACGGCTCCTGCGCGCCGCAGAGACTGCACGCCCGCAGCTGCCCCACCACCGCCATGTTCACGCCCGCCCCCCCGGCGCCGAGCCATTTGTAGTGCCCCCGGACCGGCGAGCCCGGATCCAGTTCGAGCAGCAGCTGCAGCACCTCCGCCGTGGACACGTCCAAACACACGGCATCCGCCACACACTCGTCCCACCGCCGCATGGCCCGGTACGCGCACGCGCGACGGTACAGCGCCTTGGGGTGCCGCGGGTGCACGGCGAGTGCCTGCGTGCAGTCGTCGGCGGCCTTCTCCTCCTTCCGGAGCTGCAGGTACGCGGCCGCGCGGTTCGTCAACAGCGTGGCGGCGTGCAGAGTGCCGGCCGGGGTGTCCCGCAACGCGGCGCTGTACGCCGCCACCGCGCGCTTGTACTCCTTGGCACGGAAGTGCGCGTTGCCCTCCGCCTTGGCCGCGGCCGCGGCCGGCGGCAGGGCGACCTCCGCCGCGGCCAGAGCGGCGTACCGCAGCGCGGCATCGACGGACCCGAAATGCCGCAGGCAACTCCAGAACAAGTACACGTCGGCCTTGGCCAGACCCGCCGGGGCGTTGGCGTCGGGGGGGCCGGACGCCGCGTTCCAGCGCAGCAGCAGGCACACCTCCTCGGGGGAGAGGTCCTTGAAGTACTCAAAGAAGCAGACCATCTCCCCGTCCAGCTCCTGCGTGTACCGCACTTTGTGCCGGTCGAGGATGGCCTCGGGCTCCCCCGCGCCCGCGTTCAGGCAGACCGGCCTCCCCCTGAACTCGGGGGCCAGCGTCAGGCTCACCAGCGACCCCTCGCACCGCGCGACCCACTCCTCCCGGTCCCCGTCCCCCTCTGGGCCCCGCTGCAGCGTCTGGACGCTGAAGAACAGCAGCTGCGCCAGCCCCCCGCCCTCCGCCAGCCCGCGGTCGGCGCCCTGCGCCTCGTTGTCGTCAATGAAGTCGCGGCCCAGCGATCGGAAGTGGACCCACCGGAGGCCCGCGGCGGGGGCCCCCCAGCGCCGCTCCAGCAGCGCGAACAGCGCGCGGTAGTCCGCCGCGAGGGCGGAGTCCAGCAGAAAGGGGTCGGGGCGGTGCGTGGCCTCCGACGCGTTGAGGGAGTGCACGAGCGTCCGGTTTGTGTGGTAGACGTCGACGGGGCGGCGGCGGTCGCCGGGGGGCAGGCGGCCCAGAAGCTCCAGCGCGGACGCGGCAATGCGCAGGTCCCCCTGCAGCCAGGCCCATGCGGGCCCCAGGTGGTTGATGACGTGCTCCGTGATTTTCAGTCCCGGGACCTGAGAAGCAACAGCGCACACCCCCCAAATGCCTTGCGGACGTGGCAGCATCGGACACAGGCCTTTGCTTAGTGATACGGGGGGGGGGGCACGGCTGTCCTTAAGGGGGGGGGAAAAACCTTCGTAACGCCAACAGAAACGAACGTTCACGGGGACGCTCTCTGCTTCGTGGTCATGGGACCTTGTCTACTTCAAAGATTGGCGGTTTGTGGTTAGCAGTTGGTGGTTGGTGGCGGTTGGTGGCGGTTGGTGGCGGTTGGTGGCGGTTGGCGGTTGGTGGTCCCTGGGGGCTATCCTGAAGGGCTGTCCTTGGCAAACAAAAAAAATCTGGCTTCTTAGGCATAGCCCTACCCCGGGGGGGGGGGGGGGTGGGGGCAGGATGTTGGCTAACCCACCTCCCACCCTCGGACCCACCCATGTACGCACCCATATACCCAGAGGGGGGGGGGGGGGGGGCACAGAGCTCGGTCTACCACCAACGTTGCCCATAGACATAAAGTGCCAGCATCCCCATGTGTCACAATGTGCCTCAGCCCGTGAACAACGTTGGCGGTCTACCAAGCTCAGCAACCCACCCACCCAAAGGAGCTGACACGGCTCCCTCGGGGGGGCCACAATGGGTCAGGTTTGCTTCACCGCAATTGGCTCCAACCGCGCCTGCCCCACGGTCTTCATTGCTCTCAGTTCAGTGTAACAGATCATTGTTCTCTGTGCTTGCTGTCCCTCGGGGGGGCAGGGGGTACCTGCACTTTTCCCAAAATCGGCAAACCCAGCCAGCCACCCTCATCCCCCCCCCCCCCCCGGTGTAGTATCAACCAGCCACGAAGCAATGGCCTGATCGGACACTACTCAGATCTCTGCCTGGAAAGCAGCTCAAAGCGGGATAGAAAGCGGGGCAAACAGGCTTTCACGTCTGATGCTGGCGACCAGGCAACGCTGTACCATGCCCTGTACGCAGTCCATTTCCTGTTTGCGTTATCACCACTTTGTCCATGAATTGTCATATACGTCGACGACAGCGGCGACGACAGGACACTATGCGACAAGGGGGTGTGAAAATGGATGGAAACCACAAATGAACTGGAATCGGAAGACCCATACATTCTTCGGGAGAGCGATGCACAAACCTCTGATGCCGCGTCTCTTCAGGGAAGGCAAGGCAGAACATGATGCCAAATGTTCTGCAAAGCCCTTGGGATTGCTTGCCTGAAACGTTCGATGCCAATTTTTTTTGATGCCAACAATACTTTGCAACGACAATCCCCCCCCCCGCTCTGAAAACCGTCATTTACTACGGTTACAGCCACGAGGGGGACTCTAGCGCAGTGCATGCGCGACGCGCGCACACGTGTGCAGTATCGCGCACTGTGGCACCCCTTGTACTCCCCGTCCAAGCTACGCCGTGTCCAAGCCGTACAACCCGTGGGGATCGTGTTATTTTCCCACCGAAATTGTTTCGGTACCAATGCTGATGTCCCCTTTGGAGGCCAAGTGTTTGTGGAGCGTTCCCCATTGGGACACATCGCTAGACTAGTACCCCCCCCCCCCCAATCTGTTGGGCCTGGGCTGCCACACGCTTTTTGGCGCACTGCAGAGAAAAGGCTTGATGGGGCTGCTACTCTAAGTTAATATCACAGGTTAGCAAACATGTGCGAAAAAATACAGCTTCCCTGTTCTACCCAAGTTGCGGGCCGCAGGCGCTGCAGAAAAGGCGTTGCCTCTCCTCCCGGTCAGATATGGTACACGCGCGTGCTGCCCCTCTCCACTGCAAAGGCTAGAAACGCCCCAGTCCCCAATGTGGACCACACAACACAGCACCTGCGGAATCAGCACAGCGCTTGCAGCGCTGCTGTTGGTGCCTCGGTTCACTTGTACGGACGTGCGCACGTCCAGCAGAGGAGGGGCAGTGCTGGCAGCGCAGGCGGCCTGAGCCTCCTTCAGGACCCGCTGGACCGCAGAGTCCTGGGGCGCCAGCACGGCTGCAGCTGTGGCCGCCTCCAAAGCCTCTTGTAAGTGCTGCAGGGGGCGCCCTAAGGCCGTGGGGTCCTCGAAGGCCATGAGGCCCTGCGCTTTGCGGAACAGCGCCTTAACGTTGTTGGGGTCCAGGCGCAGGGCGCTGTTGCAGTCCTCGAAGGCTGGCTCTGGGTACTGCAAGGCCAGGTAGCAGGCGGCGCGGTTGGTGTACAGTGCGGCCCGCAACGCGCGGTCCGCGTGGCCGGCGGGCGCCCCCTCCTGCGGGGACCTGCTGCAGCATGCGGCGAGGCCCTGGGTGTAGCGACGGACGGCCAGGCAGAACCTTCCTTCTTTAAAGGCCGCGTTCCCTTGGGCTTTCAGTGTGTTCGCGTCCATCTCCGGGGCATGCGCAGGGGACGAAACAGAGGCCTGGGCGGAGGGCACCGTCACATGTGTTGGAAACGAAGGCGACACAGACGTTCGCATGGGGGAGGAAAACGCATCGTTCAATAACACCTTCTTTGTTGTTGGCTTGTGGCGTTCTTTCCCGTGCAAATTGCTGCCTCACTCCACTTTCGCAAGGCCGAAACCCCCCCCCCCCATGGCCATTTTCCAGTCACCAATGCGTGGGCTGCCTCTATACAAGGTCCAAATACCGTTGATACTTATGCTTCTTTGGACATCTGGATACAATATCTAGTGCCTCTCGCACAGGAGTTCGGAGTTACTTCGTGAGCAACAATTCCAAGGGTAATTGGAAAAAGGAAAGATTCACAGCAGTGATAATTACCAAAGCTAAAGGGGTACGAGCACGCACCCAATCCTTTTCCCGGAAGCGGAAATGAATTGCGTTGTCAATCGGAGGACCTGTTATCAGCCGTAATTTGGTTGATGCAGAGGTGGCGGATGCAACAAATGGTCACAAGAAGCTGACGGTGTTGCTGCCCAGGTATAACTTGCTCCTTTGTCAGGCAGGTCAAGATTTTAGTTTTGGCCTTGAATCCCGTTGTTCACATTGAGGGGTACAGGGCTTTTGTGGTATGCTGGTTTAGGGTAAAGAAAAGAAAATCCCAACAATATCACCAAGGCCTGAGATGAAATCTGTCAGTGGAGCCAAAGCCACTAGTGTTACTCGACACACGGCCCCGTGAAATTGCCAGCCCTGCACATTCTAAACTAAGGCCACTAATCCCATGCAAGGCAGAACATAAACATCCACCAGTCCTTATGCTCAAAACTCCCTCCTCCGCCGGCACAAGCGGTCCTTTATTGCCCGCCCTTCATCCTGCATGGCCCCTCCTCATCCTGCGAAGCTACTGCTGATCCTGCACATGTGACACAAGGGACTGGATGCATATGTTGTGTTGGGGAAATAATTGTGAGCGAATGACTGCGACTCCGACAGCACATGAAGCAGAAAAACGGCTTTTGTGACTTGGTGTGACTGTGCGCATCCCTTCGCTACAAACTGACGATGGTCGGCAACCCTCGAAGCACTGCGGCATCCATCTCCGTGCATGCGGGATGCCAAGCGTTATCTTGCACAAAGGGATCAATGGTCGGTTCTGATGAGCCGAATGCCCCCGCAAACAGACACCTTCAGCCATAATTTCGGAAGTTTGATGGAGGCTGAGTCCAGCAGGCACACTTGTCTTAGCCGTTAATCCAACAATGCCCGTCACCCAGACCTAACGCATCTTGGCTATGGAATGACGTTGGCCGTGACCCTCCAGATTCGGTCTGGCATCTATCACGGTGCAGATTGTGACACAGAACACATGACACGCCAGGACGCCCGTGTACTTCAAGAGCTTGGCCCTGTTGGTATCATTGGATACCACATGGTGAAAGACCATTTTGTGAATCTGTCCAGCGATCGAAGAAGCACTCACTAGTATTGCCCGAGGAAACATCAAAACACACCCACGACCAACAAATGAGCAACACTGGTTAGAGCCTGATGACTTTGCAGCATGTCCAAGTGCCTCCTTTCCTTGTGTAGGCCCGGCAGCAGTATCTTATGGCTGTGGTCAAGAACTCCAAGGGAGAGGTGAGGACAGGGAACCGCCCCAGCGCCATGCACCGGTGGCCTTCTGTTCACATATGCACCATTAGGGAACTGCGCACATGGGTCAAAGCAGGGTGCTTTGCAAACATGCAGCATGTGAATGTCTACCTCCCTCTTGAACGACGAAAGCAATTGGTGCGAGAAGAATATCTGATCGTCTGATCGTGTCTGTTGTCATATGCACATAAAAATGGGTCCAGAATCGTGAACTCTGTGTCTGATGTCCGCAATGCAAAAACTTGCATCTCGTTGCGCTGTCGCACTTGCCTGCCATCTAGCCCATGCATATCTGCTTTCCTTGGTGGGAAGAGTCTGGATTCCTCATTCCATGGTCGGTTCCTTCTTGGCTCGGGCAAAGGCAGGGACATGGACCTACTCTACATGGCCCCGCTCTGGCTGTTGGTTGATTTGCCACTGACCCTGCCCTGCGTTGCGTTGTGCAGTTGACAAGAAGAGAGAACGGGTGGAGGAGCAAGACATACAAACTTGTGACCTCAAGATTTTCGTCCCCAAGGGCTCTGGTTCAAGGACTTCTTGAAGCGCCCTGGAGTTGTCCTTTGGGACATGTTGCTATCCTGCATACGCCGTCGTCAGACCCTAAGGTCGAAATAGCTGTCCCGCCGCCTTGGCATTCTGTGCCTTTGTGCCACACGGGACCATCTATATTGTACTTTAACTGTCATCAAGGTCCGGTTGTACTGTCCGAGCACTTACAAAACACACATAATTTTGAGTTCTAAAAAAATATTACAGAATACAATGTCAACACTGTGTGGTCATCATGGGTTGTAAAGAGTACCCACCTTCAGCTAAGATCGCCTCCCTTGTTAGATCAAACCTGAGCTCGTGAGCTCACTTCTGAACCCCAGCCTGACCTCCATTGCTTGCTCTACGGATAGGTGATAAAACAAGCAGGTGCACAATTGTTGTGCAGCACCGAAATTAGCCTAAACATGCAGGTGGGGACAATATGTTTCTGTTACCGAACCCCACCGCTTCCTCCATTCCACCCCAGAGGGTGCCCATTTTCCCTCCATTTTGGTTGTGCAGGCAGCACAACTTGCAGAGGAACTCCTGTACTGTTTTGTCACTAGGGCTTTTTTGTGACCATTGGACAACTCCCTTGCCGATGTGACACGCTGGCATTTTTGTTGGTGACGGAAAGTGATGGACTGGACTCCTACCCATGCCCTACCCCAGCCCATGCCCAACATGTTAACAAACAGGACCTGTGAGCGACCCAACACGTTGGCAAAATGAGCTAGAGCTGTGAGCTGTGAGCCTCGGTATTCTGAGCATAGCGAAGGTCATGGTCATGGTCTTGGTCGCCTCAGGCACACATGCGGTCGTGGTTGTGGTCGCCTAATCCACCATGAACAGGGTATGCATGCGCTCTGTCTGGCACTGCCAAACCTAATATTTGGTTCTGCTGTGCCCACCCCCCCTGCAAAATTTCACAACCTCTTTGTCCCCAACGTGTTTCAAAGCTTGTTCTTCTTTTCAATCTGACCTGCAATTCACGGAACTGCTGAGATGTGCCAATCCACTGAATGCAAACGTCAACAAAATGCACATGGCTGAACGGGTCACTTTCACGGTTCTCTTTCTGTCATAAGCAATCCCAGCCCACCATCTTCGCACTTGGGCGACAAAATGCTCGTTGAGAGACGTTAATCGATATCCACAAGACGCAGCACAGCCCTGTCCAGCTACAGCATCACAACCACCACAGGGACCAGGGAAACGTGGATCCCCTGGGAACTCCGCATCCGGCACGGCTACTGCACATTCTCTGCAGCCGATCGTCACCCTGTGCAGCCGCCCCTTGTCTGGCGTGGCCACCTGATTGTTTGTGGCCACCCCTCATCCTCTGTGACCACCCCTGATGTTGGCGAGCCCTTCATCCTGCATGGGTTCTCCTCATCCTGTGCTTGTGACTCGTGGGACTGGATGCATATGTTGTGCAGGGGAAATAATTGGGAGATTTGGTAGAGAAGATGGCTGCAACTGACTGCAAAATAGCCCCCCCTCCCAAAAAAAAAATGAGACAACTGCTTACAACATAGCGGCGTGTGTCAGCACATGCAGCAGAAAAAAGGCTTGAGCATTGGCAAATCATCCGCAGCTGAACATGTGACGATACACGAATGCAACCTTGTGAACTCACCATTGAGGGTGCTGAAATTGCACTGCACGCACTGCGCGCGCCAGAGGTAACGTCTTAGTGCAATGCACACCCTTTTTGAAGGTAGCCAGGGACATGGTGGCCTTAGAGAGTTGCATGCAACAACGGTCTCCTCCACTCCAAAGACCTCATCCTGAGGGTGTTGATGGTTGCAGCTGCCCACACCCCCTGGAAAGGATGCCATTTGTGGGTGATAGAGGAGGGCCGCAGCTCTCATGGCCCATGGAAAAGAGATGCACCGAACACCATCAAAAGATTGTGCTTGCACCACCCCTAAGACAAGGTGTAGAAATACACATTGAAACACCTTGTTTCAAAACGCAGAAATACATTGCCTTCATTGCCATGAACAATTCACTGAATCGTTGACTTGGTGGCTTAAAGGATGAGGGAGACGATGCTTTAGAGTTACGATGCTTTAGAGTTGAGCATGCCCAGAAATCGACATCCCCAGATTTGGTTTCAAGAGATATAACAATGTGTCGAAGTACACATGAACTGATTAGTTTTTAGACCACAAACTCATAAATGACAAAGGAGAGAGAGCATAAATAATGGCAGGGGGGGGGGGTGTTCACACAAGATGGGTCATGGCACCCACAACCCAATGGGCCTGGGACCTGGTGCCTGGTGCCAACAGATCTGAATTGATTGACATGTGAGCTGTTGACACAAACAGAGACAACACATTAAAACGGGAAATTTTTGTGCATACGCATGCATCCATTATGCCCAACCCCCCCCCCCCCTCCAAAATAATCACAAATAGCATCACCAAACCGTTGCATTCAGTGCCCACTGTCCACTTTTGAGCAACATTTAGTGTATGTGTGCACCAGGCGCACCGGGCTGACATCGCATCGTGTGCACCACGCCGGTCAGCACCCTCACTGGTCAATCTGGTGGCAGTCACGCCCATAGGGACTGTACTCTTGCAATTGAAAGCACAAGATAGAGGAGCAAAACTCGGCACGCATTTCGATGACATTGCACTAAAGCCGTCTTTTCTTCCATGTTTCTTCAAATAGCTATTTCGCCATCAACAACAGAACAACAATTTGTGGTTTACGCCACACATCTCTGTGACAAGGTCAAATTGGACTAAGATTCCATGAGTGGGACACAACCCTGACATCAACACCTTTTGGAATGGAGCATGTACATTTGGTCTCATTCGAGGAATGGCGCTACTGGTTAGTGGTTCCCGGGTTCGAGCCGCATTGCTGGGTCAGAGACGGATATCGTACAAGGGAGGATTTCACAAGGCAGAATCGGCAGGTTTGGTGTCTTTGGGCACCACTCTAATGGTGGGATCTGGGGTCAGGTCTGTGATGTGCCGGGTCAATGCCAGCCCCTCCCTGTGGAGCTGGTAGCATGGGGCCATGGGCAAAGAGGGAAGCATCCGCAGCCTTTGAAAGGGCAGCAGCCACCTGGAGGTCAAGGAAGCGTCGGGTGAACATCAGCCGCTGCCCGCCAATCATCAACCGTCGTCCAACAGCCGTCGACCGCTGTCTGCCAAACGAGGGTGACCGTCCGTCCACCGACCAACAAGAGAGGCTTGTGCTAAGAAGAGGATCCCACCCGCAGTACCACCAGGGCACGCTCGGTTTTTGGGTGAGTCCCCCAATGTTCCCCCAAAGCGCCTCTTTTGCCTGGGCTCAAAGCCTTTGCCTCGTTGTTCACAGACGCCAGATGTGTCCAACACAGGCCCATGGGGTACCCTGGAGCACACCCAATGTCCGGTGCTGTGCGGGAGGTGGGGGTCCGTAAAGGGTGGTGCGGTACCGTGTGGGACGCCCGGTGTTGAGTGCCATGCCTTTTCCGTGGCCTGCTTTTGTTGATCGAGGTGGGTTCTGGTGGGAGCGGGTCTAGGAAACTGTACAGTGTCTCCGGGGGCCTGTGACCGCCCGAACATAAAAGGGACAGACCTCAGCAGTACCATGTCGACACTGGCGGTGTTGTCGCACGGCGCAAATGGCGAAGCCCCACAACAAATGCAGCGGTCGCAGCCCGACACTTAAAACCCCCTCCACCGTGTGGCACCTGATGCCCTCCCCATTGAGCTCTGGAGGCGCAGAGGGTGAAAGGGTTTGTGACAGATGATACAGCGCCCGAGAAAATGCGATTCAGGCGGCGTGACTCCCACAAAATTTTTTTTTTGGCTCAGACCAAGATGAGCTGGCGTAGCCTGCTCACTTCACAGTACTCGAGGTGACCCCTCAGAATCAAGGTTCAGAGCTGTCCGGTGCTACGATGATCCCACAAATGACTGTGGTAGCGGGTCTGACACGTAGTGAAGATGAGCTGAGTCTGAACCCGGGTTGTGCGGTGGGAGACTGCCACGCCCGTAGGCTTCCCAGTGTGCGTCAGGCGGCGTGACTCCCACAAACTGCTGAAGGTGACCCCACACCCGGTGCGTTGGGCATGCACGTGCGCACACACAGTGCGGGCACCACACGTTCACATGCAGCTTCCGCCTCTCCAATTCCGGGCCCGCGGCCCGCCAAGCATGCCCTCGCCGCGGTCCGGTCCGATGTCAAGTTCCACGCATTTACCCCCAGGCCACGACCCAATCTGCAACGGCCTTGCAGCACTCAGCCCAATGAAGTGAGGCCGGTATTGCTGCAGCCCCTGGACCCCTTCGTGTCCTCATTCCTGTACCCCTGGGTCTCAGAGATTCGCTGTCATGCACCTGATGCCTGAAGCAGAGGACAGCGGTTCGATCCCCGGAGCGCACGGATGTGCAAGGTGCATGATACCGCGCGCCGAAACGGACGTTGCGAGGGAAAAAAGCTAATTTGACGTATGGCATCCGCTGATCCTCCGGGCAGCCTCACATCACCTGACCTGACCTGCACCCCTGATCGAGTGCTGTGCCCCAATGACGGCTGTGCTCGGGGGCCCCTTTAGAGCCATATCAATATCCAGGACTGATCTCATGGACACCAATTGTAGCCGTCCGCTACGAAAGCGCTGTCCAGGCGGGACGGTGGTTAGCAATGGGCATGATGTCAGCGACTGCAGGTGGCCGTTGACTACGTACACACGCGCAGACACGCACGCGCGCGCGCGCGATGTAACTGACCCAAAACGCCCATCCTGGATGCGACCAGGGAGCAGGCAATGGGCCCTGATCTTCCCAGGACGAATGTGACATGGGCAGGAAAGGGAGGGCCGCGTGAACACACAGCGGCGCGCGCACACGCAGGCACACACAGAAAGACGTCCTGAATCCGAGCCTGCGCTTGAGCCAGATCCATAGCCTGTTCCTCATCGTTGCACTGCAACTGGTCCCACACCCAGGGCTCCTTTGAAGGGGGTGGAGGGGGTCTAGGGGGTTGGGTCGGTGGGTGGGTGGGTGGGTCCAGGCCCCACCCTCCCACTCCAGTGGTGCTGAGTTTACAGAGACGCCGAAGAAAGTTTTAGGCGCTGAAGGCGCCAGAGAGAATTTTTTATTGGCTGAAGGCCCGAAAGAGGAACTTGGCCCAATCTTTGAAGAGGGGGTGGGTGGGTGGTGTGCCCCCCTCCCCCCCCCCCCCCAGTGTTGCCGATTTGTTAAAAGGAGCTCTGCCCACAACTGCCATACTCCTGGCCACCGCTTCAGACGGAGTGTTTGCCCTCCATCCCCTGCCCCTCCCTACCCTTCCTCACCTTCCCCTGACCACAGCCCAGATGGTGACAAAGCGCCAAGAGACGGGGCTCACAAGTACACTCGAGTGATCTCAAGTTTGGAGTGAAGATTTACCCAGCGGCCGAAACTGCTGCAGGCGACCTTCAGCGTGGCTTTATCAGTGCCCACAAGAGTCGCAGCGAGTCCTGTGGAAAGCAGCAGGACGTAGGCTTGAGGAGACAGGATACGAGTGCACGCTGCGTGTGGGGAACAGCATGGCCATCTGCCTCCTGCGGTGTTGAAACATACTCCTTGAGGTCCTTGCTGGTCTTGGGCCTCCATTGTCGGTCAAAAATGTAGGCTAATGTCGCAAAAGACAAGAGCTTCAAGTACTTGTCATACTTGGCCATAGCCTTGTTGAGAAAAATGTTCAATTGAGCATAGTGGGCATCGGTATACCAATGCCTCCCATCAGTCTCCTTTTTGACCAAGGTAGTAGTGGCTGGCCCTTTCTCAGAGCAGCAGTTATCGAAATGGACCCCGCCTCCTGTCGCAGCATTGTGTTTGCATCGAAAAAATTCGGACCCAACTGCAGGGAGACTAACCCTTTCCTAAAGGCTGGGCCCTTCAACACAGTAGAGGCTCCTGTCTGCCACCCGGGTCCAAAACAAACTGCTCGCCATGGGCATGGAGATGAGCAGAATTGAAGAGACGCGAGCAACCGATTCAAGGAGCAGAGGAGCTGTCTCAACATCCGAGAGTGACACTAAAATGCCACAGGCTAAAATTGCAGAATGGCTATTTCATTTTGATTGATTTTGTTTGCAGGTGCCATGGAGCACATGGAGTACCATCTCAGTTTGACTTGCGAATGAGCCCCCCCCCCCCCCTCCCCCCTGCCCTGGAGGACACTGGTGGATCACACTGCATGAGGCGCACCGTGCGCCGTGCACTCTACACAAGACACACTGTGCACTCCGCAAACGACACCACGACACCTTGCACGCTGTGCGGGCGACACTGCACAGCACGCATTGTGCACACTGCAGGTTGTGCGCCCGGCATCTTCTCTACTGGACGGCCACGCACCTTTGGCTTGCAATGCTCCGCATGCAAGCGACACACTGTGCATGGTGCACATTCAAAATGTTTCGGCAGCTCTGTGGGGGAAAGGGGGGCACACGCCGGTTCTCATGGGTCCCGAAATACGTTTTGAGATGTCTTTGATGGTGCTTCGAGCAGTCTTGGCAAAGCCATTGTTTCATTGTCATGTGCGATTCGCATGTTTGCCTGCAGTCGTCCTTGCCATGGATGACCCCAATGTGTTGCACACTGCAGATCTCATCATGCAACTTTTGCTAAAGCCCAGGCTTATACCCACTGGGAGTACAGGTGGACTGACACCGCGGGTACAAGGTTGGACAAGCTGCCCTTGCAATCGATCGATGGAATCTCTGCAAGGCAAATTCTAACCCTGCAGACTATTGCTGAGCGAGCCGTTGCATCTCCAATCATCTCTGATGGAATACAATTGGACAACACAGCAACCATTGTGCAAGGTGGAAGACCAAACGTCCAGAGACAGGTGCAAATGTGGCACTGGATGGTACCTGGATAATGGGCAATGGTGTACGTCAGCACGAAATCTTCCCCTTCCAATTCGTGACCGGCCTCTTGTGAGACCTGTGAGACCAAATGGCATGTTGTGGTGAGGGGTGTGCATCGCAGCCGAGCATGCAGACAGTTGCATCCAGGGGGGTCCTTAAGGGAAAAAAAAGCCTTCGTAACGCAACATAAACAAACGCTCACAGGGACGCTCTCTGCTTCCTGGTCATGGGACCATGGCGGTTGGTGGCGGTTGGGGGCGGTTTGGCGGCGGTTGGCGGCGGTTGGCGGCGGTTGATGGTTGGCGATTGGTGGTTTGTGGGGGGTTGGCAGTTGGCAGCGGTTGGCGGTTGGTGGCGGTTGGCGGCGGTAGGTGGTTGGCGGTCCTTGCAGACGGTCCTTTAGGGCGGTCCTTAACAAAAGAAATTCAGGCTTTTGGCACCCACACCCCACTCTTCAAAAACCAACAACCGCAATACCCGTACCTATATCTAACAACCGTCGCGCCCGCAATCCCCACCAAGCCACGGAACTTGCCTCAGGAAAAAAATAAAACTTATCAAAGGGGCCCGAAATTGGAGATCGATTTTAGGTACACATACTTTTTTTTTGGCTTTTGACCCCCTTCCCCCTTGGAAAGGTTGTCACCAGGTCGTGGCCTGATCCCCGCACAGCCTTCGTGGTCACTCGCCAGAACCCACATGCTTCTGGGTGTGGCCCGTTCTGGCGGCCATGGCACTGGCCTGTTGTGGTGGTCCCTGTGGCTCTGGCGGTTGTGCGTGTAACTGAAGGCATCGCATGACTGTTTGTGGACTTAGCATTGCCATCGATGGCATAGGTCGGTGGCGAAAACGAGTCGTGCCGTGCACCGTGGCGTTGTGGATGCGGTTGAGGCTGCGGTTGACCTCAGTCAACCGACGGGGTCTGTGCAAAAACCGCTGACAACACAACCGGATCCGGGACCGGAACACAAGGGCATGGCCACCCAACGATCGCGACTGACTTGCCAACAATTTGGGCATGTGAATCCCCGTTGCAGTAGTTGCCGTGCCTCTTATCGAGACTGTGTTTCTCACAATGAGACCATGTGGCCAAGCTCCTTCCTGTCGTGACTGCCCTTCCCTCACTGTCTCCACACGCCCAAGGACAGTCATCCAGGCATTGGTCACGCGTGCAGGCCTTGTCCGTCGGTGCATAGTGTTGTGCAAAGTCTACAAACTTCGCACAGCGAAACGGAACAGCCCCCTCTCATCCCTCCAGAGCTTCACGGAGGATAGTACAGCCTCGCGGCGGGAGCAGCGGGTCGGGAGGGGGGGGTCAGTTTTTTCCAGCTTCACGGGCATCGATGAATTCCCTGTTCCATAGCACGCGTTTGGAATCTCCACAAACCGGGCGTTAGAATCCCAATCACCATCCACCAGGAGTGAAAATAAAACAGGGCTGAGGCACAAATTAATCAACAAAGGCACCCTGCGAGCAGCATAAGACATAGAGCAACTGAAGATGGCATTCCCTGTGAAAATAAAACAGGGCTGACGCACAAATGAATCAACAAAGGCACCCTGCGAGCAGCGTAAGACATAGAGCAACTGAAGATGGCATTCCCTGTCCGGCCTGTGCCATGCGGCATCGGGCTGCAGTCTTGGCTAGCGCCTGGGATCAGACTTGCCAGTAGCGTCTGCCGGCTCAGACATGATCAGATGGAGCAGGATCCGACTGAGCCACACGCTGGACGCAGCACGTTCCTACTGAGTTCTGGTGGTACAGGGGGCGGGGATTACTGAATGGCCTTTGAAACGGGGCCAATTCCTACTGAGAACCAGTTTCCCTGCGAGACGCTAGTGGCATGTCTGCCTGGAATAGCACTGCTCTGGGGCTTTTTGGCCACCAAAGATGCCTGGCACGCCTTGCCTCCCAGTCAAAACTGCTGTTCCCCATCGGCGCCGATTGGGCGGTGGACGGGGAAGAGGTGGGGGGAGGGCTGGGTCCGGTCACTCACGTCACCACAACTACGCACTCCGCAGTTCAGAAGGCAAGGCGCCAGAGGCCGGACACGAGGCCTGCACAGGCGCGGGGACACCTGAACGGTCCCGAGAGGAATGTCATTGAGATACAACATGAGTTCCTTGGGACCACCCGTGAAGATCGCGATGCTGGCGGTGAGTCTGAAGCTGATGGTATCGATGGTGCGGGTCTGTGCAGACACATGTGGACGGACGTGAGGTGGTGTACGATCCGAAGAGGAAGATCGGGGGATGTGGGACCGTGAGCCACAAACGGAGTGTTTGCAAAAGCATGGCACCGCCACCAACCGATTCCCTTGGCTGAAGGGGCAGCGTGGGGCTGAATACTCACGGCGTTGGCGAGCCCCTCCTCTAATGCAGCATCGCCGACGGATTGTCCGTGGTGGACATTACCCAACGATCTGCGTGCTGCCCCCCCGTGAGCCCGGCGCAGGGCACGCACGATGTCTGGTGGAGGAACGACAGAGAACTTTGTTGGGAGTAGGGCCCAGAGTTGCTTTTTTTTTAAAACGACTGAATGTTTCCCAAATCGTCTCCGACAATTTCCAACATCTTCGCTTACATCTCTTTTGTTGGTTCTTTTTGATTGGTCTTTCATTGGTCTTTCTGGGTTTTTCATTCGTTGGAGGAACGACAGAGACGAGGAAGGAGTGCGGCGGGCAACCAAAGCCTGCGGTGCAAACGCACGGGGACCACTCACTACCAGCCGCACCAGCGGCACTACGACGTCGTGCGGTGGTCACCCACACCGCATTGCGTGCGCACCTGCACCGCCCCCACAGTGCGCCGCGTGCGCTCCTGCAAATCCGCCGCATGCACCTCCGCAAATGCATCGTATGCAGACAAACACACCCACATCACACAGCGTGCCCCCTGCCCAATGCACCGCGTGAGACATGCAGAATGGGGCATGGCACATGGGCAACATGAGTGCAGACGTAGGGGCATTGTGGGTTTGCTGAGCAACGGAGGCATGTCAAGGGGACGGACATTGTGGGCCTGCAAAGCAATGGACCGTGGACAACGGGACGACGGAGGCAGAGGGGCAAGTCGGGGCCATGACAGCTCAAGACACACACAGAGGGGCAGGGGCAGACCCACAGCAGAGGCCACACCTCATCAAGCGGAATGATCACCGACCAGGGCCGGCGCCACTCCACCGGTCTTACCACATGTGCAGGCTGTTCCATGATGGTGCACTGGGATACGGCCCCGGTGTCGGTGAAGATCGCGCACCCCGCAGTCGCGTTCATGCCAAAAGGACTGCCGGTGATGTGGGTGCCTGTGTAACACAAACGCACAGCTGTCGCATCCGCAGCATCTGAGTGCACCTGCCGCCCTGTCCGCCACCGACCGACACCAAATGGGGGCTGGTCCGTTCCGACGTTTGTCTTTGTCAACGCATTTGCGGGGGCGCTATGCCGTGCAGATTCTAAAGATTCGCGGAATCCTAATTTTTGCGTTGGGTGTTTTGAATTAAAAATAAGCAAAATATTTGTTTCGGCATCCAAAATGGGAAAAAAAATTGTATTTTTGCGATTTTTTTTTTTTGCGGAACCCATTTTTGCGTAGGGTGTGGGACCAAAAATTAATTTTTTTGCGGTTTTTTTTTTTGCGTTTTGGGGATTGGGGTTGATTCATTTTGTTGCTACTGCAAGAGACTGTGCGTACGTCCATCGTGTGCGTACCATATGCCCATTCCCTCGCGCGGCACATGCGCCACCCGGGGTATGGGTGGGATTGGTGTTGTGGGCGCTGATGTGGGTTTGGCGACTTGCTGCCGGGCCTACATTGCACGGAATGGACCAGGCAGCACAGAGACGTGCCAGGGGCTGGGGTTGCACCTCCAAACTGCCCACCCCCTGCACCACACGCTTCACGGCAAATGCTTCTGGTGCACTGCCGGAGTCTGCACACCCCCGTGTCATCCGTGACCTGTTGCCTCTGCGCTCAGGAGACTGTCGCAAAGCCCATGCAGACCACCCCTGGCCCCACGTGACGTCCCAGCCTTTCTGGAGCACTTGGGCCTCCTTCAGTCTGCTCTCCACTCAGCCTAAACACCGTCAGGGGCTCCTTCAAGATGCCTGGGCCTTATCCCGCCTTTCTGAGGCTGCGGGCCTGCCATGCCTCCCCCCTTGGCCGTCAATTTCAGGCCGTTTTCAGGCGGGCATCGGTTGGCTCAAGAACCAACTTTTTCGGGCGACCCCTGATGACCCCTCAAGCGCCTTGGGCCCTAGGGGTACAACCGAAATGGTGATCACAGGGGTCCTTGTGGCACTAACAAGGCACCGCTGGTGGTCCCTGCAAAGGGCCACTCGGTCTCACTAGCGGAGGGGGGGAAATAGGACCGTGCGAAGTTGAAATGGCGAAATGTGGTGCGGAGAAAATTTGGCACCCATTCAAAAATACCACTGCAAGATTTGGTACAAACTCCCCCGATTGTGGCACAAAAACAGGCATAGATCGGGAATGGTGTTTGCGATTTCCTGCGGGCCTTTGGTTGTTTGCTTGTCTTTTCTTGGAGGCCCCTGGAGGGGTGCTTGGATGGTTGCTCTTATTTCCCAGCAGCTGTTGGGAACAATGGAAATGTACGTACCAAGAGCGCTAAGAATGACACCCAGAAAAATGGCTTCGGACCCAATTCGGCACACTTTTGGTGTTCCAAATGTCGCCTCCTCCTAATCTTCCCCCCTCCCGGTGTGGTAAGTAAAACTGGTTTCGCCGCTATTGCGGCGACTACGCGTCAATCCAGACCCAAACCCCTTTCAGCTTTCAGCGTTTTGTCCATATGTACCCACTGGCCAATGGAGGCCCCCGGTTCGATCTGGTGTAATTGAACCCCGTACAGCCCATCACAACACAGACCAGCAAATGCTCCAGTGCACAGCACACAACACGCACAAAAAGGGTGTGCACGAGGGGAGCCCAAGCACAGACCTCCAAGCGTCACACTGATGTTGGCCACACCGGGGTCCTCAGGGGGAGTATACACGAAGACAAAGGTTTGGCCTTCATCATAAGTGGCAAGACCATCGATCGTCCCCACAGAGCCTGCCGGAGCGGGCGAAAGAGGGGCGGCGTTAGGGGCCGGGGGAGCAGCGCAGATGCGCAGAGCGGGATGATGTGAGGGTTGTTCAAGGCAAAAAATGGCCAGGAGTAGTGGCGTGCATTCGAAGGATTGACTCAACGGCTCGGTCTAGCGGCAAAAAGAAGTGGGAAGCAGAGCCAAATTAAAGGCGGAGGGAATCCATTCCAATCCGAACGCCGATCGAATCCGATCTGCAGAAGCACTGCCGGCGCCTTGCTGAGCAATGATGGGGTGGGGGCCGGGGGGCAACCTGCAGCTGTGGGACGCCTTTTTCCGTGGGTCCATCCCCCAACAACAGTGGGTGGGGTGACCGCCCTAGAGGGCAACACCCATCGGCGATGACCTGCGCCGGGGGAGGGGGGGCAGCTGCACCATCACAGCGCGCTCCCCCGTGGCTGACAATACCCCCTGGGCCTCGGTCCATGAAAGCGCGGCCCTGGCGCTCCACCCTATCCCCAGGCCAACCAATGGGCCCAATCATCATCCCCAGACACACCGAGCACCATGGCCTACGGGGGGGGGGGGCGGTTCAGCTCGGTGCCTTGTGTACAGTTGCGGGGGATCTTGGCACACCCAAATTTTGGGGAACTGCGGTACTTGCCCCACCTTCAGCAAAGGTCTGGCCCGGATTCCCTAAAATTTTCGCGGGGACAATTTCAGCCCCAATCCGAACCCCGAAATTTTCCCCACGACATTTCCCCCTGCCCCTACCCCCCTACTCCACCCTACCTCCAGCCTACTCCACCGCAACATGCGCAACAATACCGTGGTATGCAGCCAGGGTTCTCTGAGCCTGACAGAGAAGGATCCGTTTCTCCTCCGCCGTCTTCTATGGGGCAAGCTGTTACTCGCAAAGGCAAAGGCAAAGGCAAGTTAGGACAGCGTGATGCGTCCCACAAATGGACAGTGAATTTGACTCTTGCACAGTATCGCACACCGGCGCGCCATGTCCGATCGCCAGCTGGCCCTTCCCCGTGTCACCCACCCTCCTGCCATGCATCCCGTACCAGCCTCAGTAGTGCGGGAACACGCACATTCCTCGCAGTCCCCACGGGTGCCGAGGCACAGCCGCCACCCCGGGTCTATGTCCTCGTCCCGGGCCCTGCACCAGACATACCCATGTCCAAGTATGCCACGAAATCCGAGGCCAGGCCCCGGTTGGTGCCGTCCGTGTTGTTGACGGTGATGGCGCATGTGGCCACCTCCCCGAATGGGACGTTGGCCACGGGGTACTGCCGGGACTTGCAGAGGATGCTGGAGTCCAGGTTGGGCTGCGAGGTGCTGTGCAGGACCTGAGGGGACTGGCTGATGCTGGTGTTCGTGGAGGTGAGGTTCACAATGCACAGGGTGCTGCCGGCGGCGGAGGAATCAAAACTGCGGAAAGAGCGGGGGCGGCTCCAAAAGGGCAGACACCGGCATCGCTGGGGGCAAAACCAAAGCGGACGTTGAGCTGCACACGATCTGGGGAGAGCCAGAACCGCATTGCGCGTGTCAAACCGGAGTGCCCCCGATGGCGTGTGCCAACTTCCTGTTTTCTTCATTATGGATAGAAGGAACCCGCGCCCTCATTTTCATTGTTGTCGTTGAAAAATTAGGCTTCCACATCCATGACTTGCACTTGACAGAGGTCTCGGTGGCGGTACAGCTCTTACCAATGCAACTGGCTGTATGGTGGCACCAACACCAATGACATGAGATTCAAAAAGAAGATGCGTCTCCAATCCATCCGACTGCAGAACAAAATCCGGCTGCCCTATACTTCTTGCACACCGCCCAACCTCTGCTCAATGACGGAATCCCCAACAGGCGGATCCGCTGGGGCGCCCCGTGCGCCCCCTCACGCAGACCCGGTTCCGTCCCGAGGGCAGCACGGAAGGGCGAGTGTGGAAGAGACATCGTTCCGATCAGCTCGTCCCTCTGTGCCGTCGTACGCCAGAGGCGCGGGGCAACCAACGGGAGGGCGGGTGCCTGAAGTCTGACCGGCCCGTCAGCCCAGCCCCTCGACCTCTGTACATAGGCATACGGACATTGAAAGTGTACAGGTCTGCTGAACGACGGAATGACCTGAACTGGAAAGTCTTCCCGTTGTCACTGGTCGTTGGAGTAGTCATGGATCCGAAATCGAGAGTCGAGAGGACAATGTCGAAATCCTCTGCAACCGCATATTGAGGCTTCAAGTCGGAATCCAATGCGGTGAGCACACACTGCAAACACAAGGGGCATCACGTTGGAGCCTTCCAATGCCCCCTCTAACTGTCCAATCACCATCCCAGGGACATGGCGGGGGAGAAAAGCTTACAGCAGTTGTCAACCGCCATCAGTCAATGGATACCCATTGGACAGTCTGGCAAAGAACTTCCTGTTTTCTTCATTATGGATGGAAGGAACCCGCGCCCTCATTTTCATTGTTGTCGTTGAAAAATTAGGCTTCCACATCCATGACTTGCACTTGACAGAGGTCTCTGTGGCGGTACAGCTCTTACCAATGCAACTGGCTGTATGGTGGCACCAACACCAATGACATGAAATTCAAAAAGAAGATGCGTCTCAACATTACAGCATCGATGGGTGGCAGCGATGGGAATGCACACACCAAAGCATACCGTGGCAAGAGTAAAGGGAAGCGTTTGATTCGATGTTCAACGACGCTGGTGTTCTTGCAAGTGGCTGAATTCGATTGATAAATTTGTGGCGGTTTTGGGCTGAAGTTGGCTAAAATTGCTGCAATAGGGGAAGTTCTGCCCACTCGAAGACACATGTGGCCTGCAGCACCATCGCTGTTTTTTGTTTTGGCCAATCCATCCAAAGTCTGCGCATTTGGCCACAACCAGCCCCAAACCAAAGACCGGGTCTCACCCTAAGCTACGCAGTGCAAACTCCAATGGCCCGGGCCCGCGATCTACACGCAATCCTTTCTGTTTGTGGTTTTCATCTCGCAGAATGGAGTGCTTGGCAAACGTGAGAACGCCATTCAACTTCGGTGTCTAAGATTTACTAAAAAAGACAGCGACAGCAAATTGCATTTCCCCATTTTGAAAGAAAAAATTCACTCGCCAAATCTTTCACAACTCACAAAATCTTGTCTGCATGATTGTCCGATAGCATCCCCAGAGCACCTGCCAACAGGACACCAAACCCATCAAATACGCAGCACCACCCTTGCAAAGACCTCGGCCTACATGAACACACCCTTCTGGGATTGCCCCATTGAAGACGGGGGCATGGCTGGCGAGTCAAATACAGAGGCGCACACCAAAACCTGACGAGCTTTGGGAGAGACTCAGCCAATAAGAAAACCCTTCAGTGCACTTGCACCCGTAAATTGCACGCATGAAGAAATGAAGGCGTAGGCTGTAGGGTGAGTAGGTTACAAGTAATTGCAAAACACATGTACAGTCGAGGGCGGACGGGGTCCGTCACCGTTGGTGCTGACGGAGGGTTGGAGGAGGGTCGAATGCGCACATCTCCTGATCACTTTCATGTGGCCCTCCCACCACAAACCCCTGCGTGAAGGATATGGCGTTGTGCCAAAATAGTGCCAAAATGGCTCACCATTGGTCAAGAATATCCATTTGACGGAGAGGTCGGGCTGGCTCTTGGAATACTACTTGGCCCCTTTTGTGGTACCAGAATGGCCCGTCGTCAACGCTTTTCCGATTTTCCCGACTTTTGCTCAGGCACCACAGAACGTGTCAAAACTCGCTCAACAACAACATGAGCAATGCAGAGGGGGGCAAGACATTTTTGGGAACAACATTTTTCGACCCGATGGCCCAAGTTCAAGCCCCTCGACCCCCACATCGAACGTGCCGACTTCGGGTACCCGGTTCCAGAGGGATATCGCGGCAACGGGCCATCGCGGTGGCACCACATCGTGTGTTGGTGCGAGGGTTGCGGCTGAGATGGTGTACAGGGGAGGGGAAAATTCTGTACGGGGATTTTTCCGCAGGGGAAAATTCCGCATGGGGAAAATTCCGCACCTGTCCCAAAAAATCAAGGGGAAAATTCCGCACCTCCCAAATCTTGAGTGCATTGGAAGCAAAAGGGATCCTGGGATCGCGATCCCCAAAAGACACACACTACAACAAAGCAACCATCAATGATTCTGCAGATGTCTGAATTGTCAAAGAGTTGAACTCCACCAAAGGCATGGGAGCGCGCGGCGAAGCACAAGGCATACGGTGGTACGGTGGCTTACATGGACAAAATTCCGCACGGGGAAAATTCCGCACCTCCCCTCGAAAAATGAGGGGAAAATTCCGCACCAAGTTGAAATACGGAATTTTCCCCGCGGAAAAATCCCCCCGTGGAATTCCCCCCCCCCCTGTATGTCTGTGGCATTCGTACGCCCGTGCCTTTCCCAAATTTCTTGGTGTTTGATGGTGTGCAAATGGGCAGGACCGAAACCCATGCATCGCCCTCTGTGTGCACGTTCGGGTGCCGCCATCCGGTGTCCCAAGCCGCCAGCCACAAACCCTCAAAAAAGAACTGCTCATCCCAAACGCAGGGGAGACTGCTATTCTTTCGTCCAAAGCAGCCACGGGCCCCGCAGCCCTTACGCACTGGTTTACACAAAAAAAAAAAACACCGCGCTTCCTCGAGGACAGCTGTACTCTCGAGGGGGGGGGGGGGGGGGGGGCAAAGCCGCGCAGGGACGGGCCAAACCACGTATTGGGGGGGGGGGGGGGGACGGCACACACCGCACTCGACGCGCCCACGGGCATATTGGTCGTGGGGTTGTTGCCGGAATCGCAGAGGATTGTGGAATGCGCGCTGGGCTCTGCGGTGGCGATCAGCTGCAGGGGGCTGTTGGCGATGGGGTCCACGTAGAGCACATTGACACTGATGTTGACCACTGGAAATGGGGAGAAGCAAGAGGCGCCTGAGGGGCTTTAGGGGTGTAGGGTAGCGGAGAGCGGGGGAGGGAGGAGGTGTGTGCCTGAGGTGGAGGTGTGCCTGGAACTGGGGCAAGGCGCTGAGGATGTCAGGGAGGCGGCGGGGATGGTGCCACGGCGGTGTCCAGGGGAAAGACGCGGCCGCGGCCAGCGCGTAGGTCAAAAACAGCCAAACAGCCACCGAAAACACACCAACGGCACACAACCAAACAAGCACGCACGCCGCGCACTGGAGATGCACAGCGCAAGCACAGCGCTGCACCGCCGCCCTGCACCCTGCCTTTCTTCCGTTTTCTGGCATTGCATCATGAACCCTCACCATGTACCTTCCCCTTTGGTCCCTGATGCCCCACCACCACACGCCGGGAAGGGGGGCTCAGCGCCAAACCACCGGTCAAACTGCCGGTGCGTGCGTGCGTGTGTGCGTGCGTGCGTGCGTGCGTGCGTGTGTGTGTGTGTGTGTGTGTGTGTGGGTGTGTGTGGGTGGGTGTGGGTGTGGGTGTGGGTGTGGGTGTGGGTGTGGGTGTGTGTGTTTGTGTGTGGGTGTGGGTGTGGGTGTGGGTGTGGGTGTGGGTGTGGGTGTGGGTCTGTGTGTGTGTGTGTGTGCGTGTGCGTGTGCGTGTGTGCGTTTGTGTGTGTGTGTGTGTGTACGTGTGTGTGTGTGTGTGTGCGTGTGCATGTGCGCGTGTGCGTGTGTGCGTGTGTGTGTGTGTGTGCGTGTGCGTGTGTGTGTGTGTGTGTACGTGTGTGTGTGTGTGCATGTGCGTGTGTGTGTGTGTGTGTGTGTGTGGGTGTGGGTGTGGGTGTGGGTGTGCGTGTGTGTGCGCCCGTGTGTGTGTGCGCGCGCGTGTGCGGGGGGAATGCCATACTATAGAGGAAGGCCTGCATGGGTCCAGGGGTGGGCGCTCAGCGGAGGGGGGCCTGTGCCAGAAGGATGTCTGATGGATGTCATCATGACTGCACTGGCCCCCCTTGAGAGTTGTCACCCTCGCCTAGGCCAGAGCCTCTGGTGGCTGTGGGTTATGAGACCTCGGTGCCTGCACGCCCATGCCGCTCCGGCCGGCGTGCTCGTTTGCCCGGCGGGCCGTCCTGGGGAGGCGTCTCTGGGTGTGGGGGTGTGTGTGTGTGCGTGCGTTTGTGTGTGTGTGTGTGTGCGTGCGTGTGGACGCGCATTGAAGGCGCAGGCGCAATGAAAGGGAGTATGCCCTCATGTGGCGGGAACTTTGGGGAGAGCCCCCGCTCATGGGCCCTGGCGGATGGTACGGATGCACGAACGAGTGGGGGACGCTACTCCTGCGGCGCGCCCTGCGGTGCCCACTTTCTCATGGAACAGGGGAAACCATTGCCTTTGTGATCCGTCTTTTTGAATGGGCAGTGGGTGTCGCAACATTTTTGCCCGTTTTGAGTCTTGTGCCTCGCCATTGTGCCCGCTTGACCTACTTCCTTCACCCAAAATTGA